>CM031240.1:347736628-348234736 GCA_018340775.1 Taxus wallichiana var. yunnanensis | reverse complement strand
AAGTGTCACTTCATTACGTATTGCTCTAGACTTTAACATCTTGTCAATTTCCTCCTTTACTTTCTCCACAGGTGGGATTCATTTGATGAGTCTCTTTCTAACGGTCTGTGAGCCTTTATCAAGCTTTATCTTCATTTCTCCAAGTGATTCCTTTTGCTTTAAGTTCATGGTACCCTACAGAATAGGTCCTCATAGTCTCTGACTAACTACGGTATGATCTGCTACCACTTGAAGTTTGGACTAGTAATCTCCCGATGCTCACTTCCTTGGGGTTAAACATGTTCAATATTCACCTTTGTTGTCTTTACCAGCTCATCATAGCAGCCATGCGTGTCTACCATCCACACTATCTAACACCTCAAGTGCCTAGGAGTGGTGATCAACATCAAGTTCTCGACTTCCTCATCGCATCGATTATATAAACTAGGCTTCCCTTTTTCTTTCTCAAAGGAAAGCTTACATTCCAGAAGTAGTATAGAGTCATATACTTCTTCAAAATGTAATGTACCTTTGTCCCTGTCTCCACCAAATCATTTCACGAATAATATCTTCTACTTTTTTCCTCTCTCCCATGAATTTAAATTACTTGATAACGTAATGGAATTTTTTCCATGGCGGTTTAGATGAAGAAGATAGCCAAAACTTTGGATCATCCTTGTAGTCAAGGTCTACCAATTACCAGATTTCTCTATAGCTTAGGTTCGTTATATAAATGCCAAGCATGTATGCAACCTTGTAGAATAGAATGGGTAATGCTACCAAAGTGGAGGTGGTAATGCTTCATGTCTGTTATCCGAGTCTCACACCTACTTCAAATGTGATTCTAAACGGAGTTTGATCACCATGTTGCAGACTGGAAATATTTTGAGGTGCATTATTTCTTGAAAACCCACAAATGAGATAAATTGAGTTCAATCTTGTACCATTCCAAAGATTATCCTTTTAAACCACCCCACCAGGTGTCTTTGGCCAAGTTGTTCCATGCAAGGTATACGATAGCATATCTCTTCTTTTAATCTAGTCGAAGTCCATTTTTGCCTCCATGGCCTTGTAAGAATCCGGTCAGGATCTTCGGTTCCGTGTATCGGGATTCTTGGTGACCTATACCTCTGTTGCATGAGTGAAAACCTTTGTAAGAAACCGTTGTGCTTCACCTCATGCCCTTTACTGGGTCCAGTAAAGTACATGAGCCCAATTATCACAAGCAATATTTGTAAGTATCACTAATAAGTGATAATCTTCCCAATGTACCATGATTCCCTCCTTTGATGGCTCATTGACATTTGGGTCCTGAATAACACATATATAAATTTTGTTACGAGAGTCTTCCCAGCTCAAAGGTTCCCACATATGGTAGGGAATTCCCATCTATCAAAGGTATTATAACCCTTTATTCCTTTATTCTTGAATTTGATATACCCCTTATTATATCTCAAATTAGCATTATTTATGTAATACAAGGGCACCCAAGCCAAATCGAGGAAGCTATCTACTGCCCACAGTGCTTAACACTTTGAAATCTTTGAACTTGGCCCCTTGAATGAAGTTCATAGATGCATATTTCAAGACCCCTATGGGGAGTAACCTTTATCTGTTTTCCATAGAACAATACATTAGATGATGGTTGTAATGGAGGTCTCCCCATTTATACCCATGAATCCATATAAGTACATTTATACACAACACTGATCAATCAGGATGTTACCCAAACCAATGACTCATCACAACAACATTGTAAAGTTATTTCTTGTTGTAGTCAATCTTGCTACTGGAGGAGATTTTCATGGAGTATTTGTCTTCAATCTTAGTTCACTCGCATGTGGAGTATTCACCTTCAACGTCAATTCCCGATAAAGGGAATAATATTCTCCACGGCACAGACTCTACATTCATTACACTCTACTCTTGATGTCATCCCGATACTATAGATAGGATTTTCCGTATCCTTCATTATTCTCATATGTCCAGACTACTCTTTTAATCATATATCTCTCCTAAGATTCCATAAAGAACCTCCATGGTCTCTTGATAAAATTCCTTTTGATGATTTGGATAACGGATACCTGAAGCATGCAAAACCTCCTCCACTAGCTGATTGTAGTGATTTTTGGGTGTAATGCCTCTTTCCACGCGTCTTTGCTTCATCTCGAGTGGTAATACTTCCTATTACTACCTTTAGGTTCCGTGTTAACTTGGGCATCCACCTAGTTTTCTTCCCCACCATGATGCAGATCCTCACCATCCCCGTACGCTTCTGTTCTCTTTCTTGTGCTTCAACAGATGCTCATGGCCTAGTCCTGGACACTCTTCATAAATATGTCCCTTTCAAAAAAATGAGCAGGAGATATATTATTCATGGGCATTCACGCCTATAGTGGTCAAGTGATCTACATGTATAACATGTTCCATGAGGGAATTCACCTCTTCCTTCACTCCATGGCCTCGTCCTCCATATCTACCTCGATCTCCCATCCTCTTCCACGACCTCCTTC
Organism: Taxus wallichiana var. yunnanensis; assembly: GCA_018340775.1. Taxonomy (NCBI): domain Eukaryota; kingdom Viridiplantae; phylum Streptophyta; class Pinopsida; order Cupressales; family Taxaceae; genus Taxus; species Taxus wallichiana. The sequence continues at coordinate 348,232,244 of CM031240.1, read as the reverse complement.
AAATCTCCCATCATTCATGTCATATCGCACTTTATTATAATCTTGATCTATTTCGTGCTCATTATTTCCTTTACAAATTATAAGCCACACTATCACTGCTCGAACCCCAATATCAATGGCATCATGGATCAGCCAATCAATCTACAATCTTTAGTATCATGGTCAGTGGACCTCTGAATTTTACAAAGTAGGATCACATTCTTTCTGATCATGATCACGTTGTAGTAAAAGTGCAAGATGACCTAGCATTATGATTCAAATGGCAAAATCTCATGAGTCAATAGTAGTGAATGTATAGATCTGTGGGGACAACTATCCTTGAGTGTGACCTTCTACTTCACAATCTATATGCACACATACTAGATTCCCAGTTTATCTACGCATGTGAGTTTAGATTGATAGATTTCTCTAACTATTTTCCATGTTGGCTACTATATGAGCTTCTAAGAATGGACTAACACCGGTATCAATACTCCCAACTACCCTTAATGCAGTAAAGCTACTTTCAAATGATTCACTGCAGATCAGATATATGTCTTCTATGTGATAAGAGTGCCCTTTGAAATGGAGTAATCAATCCTCCAATGAGAAACATTGTCATAAGACAAATGACTTGCATGTATATCAATATATGAGATTTTTGATAAAAGTTTCTTAAAAGCAAACATCATACTCACATACACTTTTAGTAGTTCCTTTCTTAATATCTTTAAGTGTTCTTATACTCTTCTACTCAAACTTTGGGATATGGAACTCTTGAGGAAAAGCATCTTTTAATATCGTATAGCAATTAATACAAGTTTAATTGGGGTAAAACTCTCTATATACCAGGTATGCGTATGCCGTACTGTAATGTAGTAAATTAACTTTCCTTCCACTTATAAGCCATGATTCCCATTCTATGCACTACAATATTTCACACATGAACATGTTCAGCAGCATCCTCAATACACTCTATGGTTATTCGAGAGACAAAGGGACATCTCCATATAAATGTTACCGAGAGGTTGTTGTGGGCCTTGACCACCCGATCACAGAACCTCCCTAGGTTTCCTCTACCTCCCGAGAACCACACCACGGAACCACCAGAACTAGAACTCCCCATACCTCAGCGATCCTCCACCTCACCTCTTGGGATGGGGCCTGTAGATAAACTCCCCATGTGCTCCGATGGTAGTGCTATCTTTGGACCCCTACGCAGATGTGAAGTGAGTCCCAGTTCCAGAGGTAGATCCACATTCGGCGTGCTCATATTCTATGTAGATGATGAGCCTAAAAATGTTCCTCTCAAAGAATAATGAAGTTGTTGTCCTACCATTGATGTATGTACTCACGTGCTAACTTGCTCTCACTCTTTCCCTCTCTAAATGAAAACTTTTTTTCACACCTGTTGTCTTTGAATCTTTGGAAAACCAAGCGCAGGGTATGAGTCAATGCAGGTATAAAAGCTTAGATGCCGCCCACATCCGGTGTCATATCTATTGGCATGTCTATGTGAATTTGAAGAGGGTTCTTTGTCATGCTTTCCTAGATGGGAGTTCCTAATGCCCTCTAGCTCTTCGTCATCCTCATGAGCCTCAAAATCCTTCATGGTGCATCATCTTTCTCCATAATGCCATCTCATTGCCACTTTGACCTATCGCTGCTTCCATAAATCCCTCCTCATGTACCCTCATCACACTTTCAGCCACCTCTCATCCCTCTTCTATGTTATCACTAGGTGCCATCTTCTACGATGGTCTATTCTCGCCCCCATGTGGTGGTTCTTTAGCTAGCCATAGGTTTATCTTCTAAGTTCAATGTTATCTGCTCAATATATCATTGATCACTTTAGTGGGATACCTTGCAAATATGTCCCCACCAGGATCTTTATGTAAAAATGGAATTTAGCTACCTTTGGGAATGAATACATTGATATTGAATACTCCAAAATATAAGCTGTTTAGAACACCATGAAAACCAAGTATCTACATGGTGAAGAGCTCAGATCAAGTCCCAAGCATCATAGAGTCTTGAAATTCCTCATGTGTCCAAAAAAGTGCCTATGATATCTCCAATTCCGTTTGGATGGCATATGCATTCAACCACTCCTCTCAACTCTCCTGGAAAGATAACTAAAAAAGCTTTCATACAAAATGTCATACAAATTGTGCTCTACCCAAGTGTGTGTGTATTAAATCCAGACCCAGTGCACATACCTTCGTGTGTATTCCTCCTCCAGTATCATGAATCCATTCTTTCAACACTTGCAAGGTTAACTCAGTATGTTCTTCATCATGAACCATCCTGGAAATAATTGAAAAAGAGGTCACGGCAATGGAACCAATGATGCAACCTAGAATTCATAGATATCACTCTGAGTAAATGTCTGGCACATCATAGTATAGGTCGAGGCACCTACACAAGTCTGCCTAAAGGCAATACCGAGTCCCTCTTTAGGGTTCTTTGTAGTAGGATGGTAGCATGATGGATTAATAAAGACATATACTTATAACTTCAATCCATCATTGCGCCATGATCTATGAGAATGGAGATCTATAGATACACGTGCTTAAGTATTAATCATAAATAAATCATTAGCATGCAATGTTTAAAACATACTGAAGACACTGCCTGGTTTGCTGATACTCTTCGTATAGTGGTTAAGCATAACAACGGTGAGGAGAAGCTTCCATATAATAATGGTCATGCATGAATGGATCTCATTACAATTATCCAGGTCACATACACACATGAATTTACTCTTTACCTCTACCAAAGACCAACTAAGTGATTCAACTTATATATATATATATATAGGGTGGGGACTTGCCCTTCACTACTTTAGGCTATGCCTTGTCATATAAATGAGTCGTATGCTAATAATAGCCATGCACTTTTTATAGCTTATATCCACATGCAAGTGTACTACCTATAGATCGCTGATAGTTAACTGCAGTGCTAATTCTATTCTTAGACCATCTACATGCAAAAGTGCTTTGATCTTATCTTCTAAGGATAGATGATCATGTGTCACACAACTCCTCGGTGCTGGGATTGCTGTGTGCTCCGCACGCCATCTCCTAAAAATAGACCTCATGCTAAAAAAAGGCTAAGTACTAAACTCTGAACTCGCCCTTCCATGGTCACCCGGTTGTCTCCGTCTTTTTGCACCTTTGAATCCGGCCTACTTTTCCATGTGAACTCTCTGTGTGAATTATGCTAAGTATTTTCTCCCGATCAGCAATCCCGTGAGTCAAAAGGAGGTGAATTGCAAAGACTCAAGAATCACGACCTGGAGATTCGCCCTCTAATCTAGTAAGGGGAAATGGTTTGTTCAAACTGATTACCGAGGATGAAAATCTCAAAGCCTCGGCATGTTGAAAAGATGGAAATTGTTTAACTTTCCCAAAACACTTCGCCGTAAGTTCTCTTTGTAAACTATCATCGAGTGAGTGGTATGCAGATATTTCTTTTTTACTCATGTATGGAGAATGTCCCTCTCATCTAGATTACAAGAAAAGGAGAACTCTCAAACTGAAAGTAGCAAAGTATGTGATTTTGAATCATGCACTTTATAAGAAAGCAATGGATGGTTGGTTCCTTTGATGTATTTGATAAAGATCAGCAAAAAATTTGCTTAAAGCCTATCATGACTAAGGATGTGGTGGCCACTTCTCAGCAATGGTCACTACCCCACAAAATTCTAAGAGGTAGATATTATTGGCCTTCTCATTTTTTGATACTCAAAAGTTGGGTTTCAAATGCATACCCCTGTCAACGGTTGTTAGAAAACCACGCTTAGCTACATTGCCTCTCGTGCCTATGATTATCAAGAGCCATTTAAACAATGGGGGTGAATTTATTGGTATATTTGAATCCCCATTCAAGTGTTGGGCATACTTATGTTCTCACATGGCCACAGAGTACTTCACCAAATGGGTGGGGAAGCCATTCCGGTAATGCAAAGCAAGCCTAGCTCTAAGGTAGTATGGAGTTTCATTAAATAACAAATCATTGTCCATTTTGGAGCGCCTCAAAATATCATTATGTAGTAATAATGCCACTTATTTCTCTTTCAAGAGAATTGACAAAATTTTATTATGGCTTTAGAATCTCTCTAGCACATTCTTCTGATTACTATCCATGTATGGAAATGGTCAAGTTGAGTCAAGTAACAAAAACATATGCAGACCATTGTTCAAAAAGCTTGTTGATGAGAACCAAAGGAATTGGCACAAGAGGTTGGCACATGCATTGTGGGCTGATATGATCACTCCCAAGAAGGCCATAGGTACACTCACCTTTTCAGTTTGTTGTGTCTGGAGTGCAGTAGAGAATCCTATCACCATTGAAATGCCATCTCAAGTTGCTTCATTGTGGTGGAAGATGGACAATACAAAGGATCCATTAAAAAAGGATCCTTTTTCTTGTAAGGTTGGAAGAAAGTAGATCTCATGTGGTTGATAAAATCAAAGAACATCAGCGAAGTGAAGAAGCTATTTGACAAAAGGACCAAAGCAAGAGAGTTCAGAGTTGGAGATTTTTTCCTTCTTTGGGACAAGAGAAGAGAACCAAAGGGTAGTCATGGAAAATTTGACTCCTTGTGGCTGGAACCTTTTCTAATTCATGGAAATTTGTGGTGAGAATTTTTTTCTCTTATCATACTTAGATGGAACTCCATTTGGATTCATGTGAGAGTGGGAAATATTTGAAACTTTATCATCGGTGAAAGTGAGTTGTCTCCTCACCTTTGTAACATAGTTTTATTTTTTCCTTTTTTCTGTTGTGTTTTTTGTTTTCCCCTTTCTATTCTTGGTGTGGTTTTTATTTCAGGTGTCCTCTTCTTCCTTCCCCCGCTTTTCTTGCTTCGTATACGCCTCTGCGTAAGGGACCAAATGTATAAGGCACTGGTCAACGTTATATGTTTTAAAACTTGAGATTATAGATCCTCATGACATGTTTTCTCCCTGTTCAATCCATGTCATGTCCCCAAGCTAGAGCCATAACAAGTTGTCCCCTCAAAAGTTTCCTTCTTTTTTAAAGTTTGAGCTTTGAAAGATTTGAGGTGGTACCCTTTCAAATTGGTCAAAATTGAGTATTTTAATTTCTTGTTCTTTCCAAGGACTCAAGGATGTTTGGAACCTACTTCATTAGATGGAAATTTCTTCCCTTTCTTAAAAGGTAAAGAAGTTCTTCTAACTCTCGTATCTTACAAGATATAACTTTGATGGACTTAAATTACAATTTTTTGCCCAAAGTCGGACTAATTTAGGCTAAGGAGGTTTCTTTGTCACTTTTCCTTTTGGAAAAAAAAGCATAAAGGATGTGCAGTGGACCCACGAGACACGAACCTAAGGTAGAGAAAATAATGAAGTTTGAACCCCACAACCAATAGAACAATGCCACATGTCCAATTGACCATTCAAAGTGGGATTCCAAGTTTTTAACCTTCTGCGTTCAAAGTAAAAGTTTGACATGACCTCCATGAGGCAATCAAAATGTGCCATGTGTATACTTTGCAGATGCTGCGGGATGGTAGAGGAGGTTGTGATTTTGAACCTTTTTCCAAAAAGGTTTAAAATGGTCTAAATGGAGTCGCAATCCCATATTAAATCAAATGATGACATGTGTCATCTCCGAAAAATCAAAATGGGCGGTGGAGATAAAAGTGAAAATGTACCAAAATCCCAAAAAAAAGTCATGAAACGTAAAAAGCTGCACACATGTTTTGCTTGAATATTTTTTTGCCACATGGATGGCTCCAATTCAAAGTCACAAAATGTGGATCTAATGGACTACATTTAATCCTGGCGGGTTTGTAATCGTTTTGATTATGAAATTCTCTGGAATTTCCCACCATGCGCGCCATTTTTACAGTGATTTTGAATCAGAATCGATGTAAAATGATTGGGATTCGATTGTAATCGATTCTTGGTCACCTGCAGGAAGTTGTAAATGCCCCTTCGCGGGATATTTGATGTTCACTACAAGTCTTTGTAAGGGTTGGCAATCAAATTTTTGAAGACTATAAATGATTTTCATGTACAGAGGACAAAAAACATGGTCGACATTCTTCTATTCTACGCTTCTTTTGTAAATTTATTCCATTTCCTTTCATTATTTTAGTTTCCTTTCGGATTGCAATAAGATAAGATGGATTTTATGCCCCTTGATCGAGGATTTGATTGGTACTTTCATGTGACAATGCATTTTATTTAGTCTTGTAGCTCTAGGTTGCAAATTCCTATTCTTTCTTCCATTCAAATGCATGTTGTAAACTTTCTAATCAATGTATGTAGGCTTCGATTTTCTACCTTCATCGTTGATTTCCTTTCCTTCATTCCCACTCCTTTCCCACTCTCGGATAATTTTTTGTCCATACAACCGTTGTAGGCTTTGCCATAGGTTCGAGTGGAGTGCCTATGGATCTCTAGTTGAAAAACCACCATTGAATCCATCTAATTTTCATGCATAACTGGGAAGTTTGCACCATTATAAGTATAGGGACTTAGATTCCCATAGTGTTGTTTTAGAAACCACCATTTCCCTGAGAAAAATTTCCAAGCCAACACATCAGTATATCTTTAAATCCTAAGAAATGCATTTTTGGGGTCCTGAAGGAAAGTTGATGGGGCACATCATGAAAAAAATGGAGCACACATCGACTACGAAAGAGTAAGATCCATTCAAGCACTATCTCTCGCCAGCAAGCTTAAGAAAGGAGTACATTCATTCTTTGGGAAGGTAAACTTTCTTCATTTGCTTTGTGTCCCGAGTTTTCTAAACTAACAAAACATATCACGTCCATGATGAAGCCTTAAGCAAGTTTCAAATGTATCCATGAAGGAAACTAACATTTGAAGAAATCAGAGAGCTATTGCTAAAGCTTGACCATTGTATCCCTAGATTTTAACAAAGAGTTCATTATGTATTGTCACACCTCGGAAAACACTCTCTTTGTTGTTCTTGTTCCTCAAAAAATGACAAAGGTTTGGGAAGCCCCCATTACTTTCATGAGCTTCTGTTGAAGAAAAACGAACTCAACTACGGTCAATTGGAAAAACATACGTATGTGGTGGTAAAGGTTTTGAAGAACTTCAGTTTACATTCTCAATTCACACACTATGGCGTGGTTCTCGGAAGTGAAATCAAATCCATTTTAACATAGCAAGATCCTAGAGTCAAAAGAGGGAATTGGATTGCAAAGACTCCAAGAATATGACTGGAGATTTGGCCCTCTAGTCTAGTAAGAGGAAACTTGATTTGTGCAAGTTGATTGCTTTGAGGATGAAACTCTCAAATCTCAACACAGAGAAAGATGACACTTATTTAACTTGCCCAAAATACTACCCGCAAGTTCTCTTTGTAACCATTACCGATTATTGGTATGTGAATATTTCTTTCCTTCTCATGTACAGAGACCAATGTCCCTCTCATCTAGATTACTGAGGAAAGAAGAACTCTCAAAGTGAAAAGTAAATTTTAAGTATGTGATTTGGAATCACGCACTTACAGAAAGGAATGGATGGTTGTTTCCTTCAATGTGTTAATAAAGAGTAGCGAGGAAAGTTAATTAAAACCTATCACGACCAAGCATGTGGTGGAAACTTCTTAGTAATGGTCACTACGCACAAAATTCTCGGAGGTAGATAGTATTGGCCTTCTCTTTTTCTGATACTCGAGTTGGGTTTCCAAATGCATACCCTGCCAACAATTTGTTGGAAAACAACAATTATCTGCATTGCATCTCGGGCACGTGATTATTGAAGAACCATTTAAAAATTGGTGTGTTGAATCCTCATTCAAGTGTTGGGCATACTTATGTGCTCACAACCATAGACTACTTCACCAAATGGGTGGAATCCATTCCAACCAAACAAGCTAGTAGCTCTGAAGTAGTCTGCGCAATTTCATAAAATAATACATCATTTTCTGATTTGGAGTGCCTCAAAAGTTTTGTGGACAATGCCACTTATTTTTCTTCAAGAGAGAGTTGACGAGTTACATTATGGCTTTGGAATCTCTCTATCTCATTCTTGATTACCCGTCTGCAGAAGGAAATGGTCAAGCCAAGCCAAGTAACAAGAACATTGTGACCATTTTTTGAAAGCTTGTTGATGAGAATGAGAGGAATTAATGAAGATTGTATGATGCATTATGGGCTGATGGGATCACTCCCGAAGGCCATATGTACATCACCTTTTAGTCGTTGTATGGAGTGAGGCAGAGATCCTATCACCATTGAAATTCCAGCTCTCAAATTGATTCAATTGGTGGAAGATGGCTAATACAAAAGATTCCATTGACAAAAGGATTCTTTTCTTGAAAGGATGGAAGAAAGTAGATCTCGAGGTGGTTGATAAAATCAAATAAAAAATCAGGTGAAAGTGAAGAAGCTCTTTAACAAAAGGACCAAGGCAAGAGAGTTCGTGAGTTGGAGATTTTCTCACTCTTTTTGCCAGGACAAGAAAAAGAGAACCAAAGGGCAGATTCATGGAAAGTTTGATTCTTTGTGGTAGGACCTTTTCAAATCCATCAGAACTTGTGGTGAGAATGTTTTTCTCTTATCATACTTGGATGGAACTCCACTAGGATTTCCCTAGAAGTGGGAAATATTTGAAGCTTTACCATCGGTGAAGTGAGTTGTCCCTCATCTTGTAACATAGTTTTGTTTTTCCCCTTTTACATTGTTGTGTGTGTTTGTTTTCCCCTTTCTGCTTTGGTGTGTTTTTGGTTGTGTGTCCTCTTTCTTCCTTCTTTCTTTCCTCGAAGTTATACATGACTCTCCAAGGCCCAATTTATAAGGAAGGCCGGTCAACGTTATATGTTTTAAAACTTGAGATTATGGATCCTCATGTCATATTTTCTCCTGTTCAATCCATGTCATGTCCCCAAGCTAGAGCCACTATTGTCCCTAAAAAGTTTCCTTCTTTTTCAAAGTCTGAACTTTGAAATTTTGAGTTAGATACCCTTTGAAATTGGTCAAAACTCGAGTATTTTAATTTTTGGTTCTTTCAAGGGCTCAATTATGTTTGTAACCTACTCCATCGGATAGGAAATTTATTCCCCTTTCTAAAAAGGTAAAGAAGTTGTTCTAACTCCTTATATTTAGCAAGATATGGCTCAACGGACTTAAGTTATAAATTTTTCCCAAGGTGGACCCAGCGGAGGCCGGGAGATTTCTTTGCCACTTTGAATTTTTATCAAAAAGTGTGAATGGTGATGGTGGATCCACAAGCTCGGATGGGCGAGATAAAATAACAAGGCTTGAGCCTGTAACCAATAGGATGTTGCCACGTGCGACAACGGGAGTGTGGGCTACAATGGAGGAGATTGTGATTTTGAAATTTTTCCAACAAAGGCTCAAAGTGTTCTAAATGGATCCGTGACCCCATATCTAATTAAATCATGCCATGTGTCCTCTTTGAAAATTCAAACCAAAGCCAAGAGAGGAAATTGTTCAAAATTGCTGAATTCCAAAAATTTGTGAAATGAAGGAACTCACCCATGGCCTCTCCAATCTCTTTCTCCTTACATGGATGGATCAGATTTAATGGCACAAAAGGAAGATCTAGTGGCATGCATTCAAATTGGCGAAGATGTAATGGTTTAATTCATTTTTTTCTCTGGAATTTGCCACCATGGCCATTTTTTTACGAATAAAGAATCCAAAAAAGTCTGAATGATTGGATTTCATTTGTAATTGCTTCTTGGCCACCCCGGGAGGTTATAACCACCCCTTGCAGGCTATTTCTTGTTCTCTACAAGTCTTTTTTGTCAAGCCGTTGGCAATCAAATTTTGGAAGATTGTAAATTATTTTCACATACAGAGACAAAATGATAGTCTCCATTCTTCTATTATGCTTCTTTTTACAATCTTCTTCCATTTTTCCTTCATTGTACGAGTTTCTACTTCTCTACCGCAATAAGAAAAAGATGGATTTTATGTCGGCTTTGATGAGAGGATTCGATTGGTACTTTGTGACCAATGCATTTTTATTCAGTCTGCAGCTCTGGTATGCAAATTTGTATTGTTTCTTCCATTTAAAATGTATGTTATGAAATTTTTAGTCAATGTATGTAGGCCTCTCGATTTTCTACCTTCATCGTTGACCTCCTTGTCTTCATTCCCACTCCCTTTCCCACTCTCGAGACAACTTTCTATCCTTGCAAGCAATCGTAGGCGCTTGACACCAGTGGTCACCGAGAGCCCCTATGGATCTCTCGGTTTGAAAACCCACCATTAGATCCACCGATTTTCATGCATAATACGCGATTTGCACGTTATAAGTAGAGGGAATTATATTCCCATAGTGTTGCTTTGAAACAACCAATTTTTCCCCAAGACAAATTTCCAAGCTAACATGACTCAAACTTGATTTTACAATTATTTTGGTGGTGGAGGAGTTATTTTGGCTCTTGTTGAGGGGATGGCTACTTGGAAGGAAAAGGGAAGAGAAATTGAGATGAGATGGAAGATTAGGAGATGGAGAAATGGAATCAACATTTGAGGCAGCAGATAATGGATTTGAAACTTGAACCTACTAAAATGACAGAGTTTGGGATGGATAAAATGAATAACAAGGAGGTAGTGTACTTACCCATTGATAAGTTTGTATTACACTTTGCTCATATGTCCCAATCCCTCTATCCACTTTGTAAGTAATGGTAGCATTTCAATCATGAAGTTTATCTTCTCTTGAGGGTCAGTAATGTCTTAAAAGGGCCTTCCATGGACAAGGTGCCATGTATCCAACTTTGAATGCCTTAATTTGTGTTATAGACCTTAATTGAACCATATTATCCTCCATTTTTTGGATCTTCTCCAATAGATGCGCATTTTCCACACAATTATTATTGCATGTGTACCCTTTCCCTTGATATGTTTCATAACCTAATTGATTTTGGTATTGCTCATATGGGTATGCATATTGGTTTTGAATCTACTCATAATGCTGATCCGAGAATTTGAGAAGTATTTTTTAGGTGCAATGTATTGCTGTTTTTGTAAGTGTAAATTCCACGATGGAAATGAAGTCATGATTTCACAACTTCATGGAATGGAAGAAGACAGAAAGATGTGGAAAGAAAGATGAATTAAAATGAATGGAAAGAAGGTCTGCAACTTGAGAGATGGGTTGTTGACCAGATGGAGTCACCAGATGTGCTTGCATGTGCCTCCAAAGGCTGAATCTCACCAAGAACACATCAACTTGATGAAATAAGAGTGAATACCTCTTACTCCCCACGGTGCGTGCCAAAGCCCATTGTTCAGTGCAAAATCATAGCACCCTAGATATTTCTCATATTTCTAGTTTGATAATGGGCATACAATGTGATTGGACAACATTGAATTTTTCCCCAAGTGTGGGACTTGCAAAAATGTGAAAAAAATCTCCACATAAAAGGCTGGTTCCTATTCCTCACGTTGAGTGCATGCATTCATTTTAGAGGATCTATTCTAAGTCCTCACCTGTAATTTTCCAAGGGACCAAGGTTAAGAAATTGTAAAAATTGAAATCTAAACTAAAGAGGTGATGTACCAAGGAATGATGAACTTCCACTCTGCACTTTGTTAAACATAAACCATAAAAATAATACAACTCACATGCACAAATAACTGATTTGTAATGAAAAGATCGAGAAGGATGCAATGGAAGTAAGATAAAGGGCTGAAAATCACCCATGAGATTATTTTTATTGTCCATGAGAATTGATACAAGGCATTCTGATGGCGAAAAGGCATCAAATATTTGTCTTATCCAAAACAACACTATGGGAATCTAACTCCCTCTACTTATAATGGTGCACTGCCTATATATTATGCATGAAAATCAAGTGGATTCAATGGTGGTTTTTCAATCGAAGATCCATAGGGGCACTCCACTCGACCCTATGGAAAAGCCTCGCAATTGCTTGCAAGGACAGAAAAGTGGTCCGAGAGTGGAGAAAGGGGAGTGGGAATGAAGGCAAGGAAATCAATGATGAAGGTAGAAAATCAAAGCCTGCATACATTGACTAGAAAGTTCATAACATGCATTTAAATGGAAGAAAGAATATGAATTTACAAACCAGAGCTACAAGACTAAATAAAAATGCATTGGTCACAAAGTACCAATCGAATCCTCCATCAAAGGGGCATAAAATCCATCTTTTCTTATTGCAATTAAGTAAGGAAACTCGTACAATGAAAGAAAATGGAAGAAATTTATAGAAATAAGTAGAATATAAGAATGACGACTATCTTTTTGTCCTCTATACATGAAAATCATTTACGAGCTTTCAAAAATTCAATTTCCAACCCATACAAAGACTTGTAGAGAACAAGAAATATCCCGCAGGGGATGTTACAACCTCCCAGGATGGCCAAGAAATAGTTATAAATGAAATCCAATCATTTCACACCATTTTGGATTCTTCATTCATAGAAAATGGCCATGGTGGAAAATGCCAGAGAAAAATGATTAAAACGGTTACATCTTCACCAGTTTGAATGTAGACCATTAGATATCCTTTTGTGCCTTTGAATTTGATCCATCCACGTGGCAGAAGATGATTCGAGTGGTCGTGGGTGAGCTTTAACATTTCACGACTTTTTTGGAATTCAAAAATTTGGAACAATTTCCTCCGCCGGCCCCTTTGACTTTTCAGAGAGGACACGTGGCATGATTTGAGTTGGATATGGGATCGGCTCCATTTAGAACAATTTGAGCCTTTTTGGAAAAAGTTCAAAATCACAATCTCCTCCGTCCGCCCGCACACATCCATTGTTGAGGTCAACTTTGTGGTAAAAGCATCCTATTGGTTCAATGGGCTCAAGCCTTGTTATTTTTCTCCACCCATCCAGGAGCTTGTGGATCTACCATCGCCATTCACACTTGTTGCCAAAAATGCAAAGTGGAAAAGAAATCTATGTAGCCCCCGCAAGTCCATTTGGGCAAAATTTACAACTTAAGTCCGTGAGCCATATCTTGCAAAATATAAGGAGTTAGAACAACTTCTTTACCTTTTTGGAAAGGGGAAGAAATTTCCCATCTGATGAAGTAGGTTCAAACATCCTTGAGCCCTTAGGAAAAAATAGAAATTAAAATACTTAGTTTAGACCATTTTAAAAGGGTACTAACTCAAAATTTCTAAGTCCAGACTTGGAAGAAGAAGGAAAATTTTTGAGGGGACAACAGTGGCTCTAGCTTGGGGACATGACATGGATTGAACAGGGAGAAAACATGGCATGAGGATCAGAATCTCAAGTTTAAAAACATATAATGTTGACCAATGCCTTATCCATTGGGCCTTGCAGAGTCATGTACAACTTCTGAGGAAAGCAAGAAGGAAGAAGAGGACACACAAACAAAAACACACCAAAATAGAAAGGGGAAAACAAAACACACAAAAAAAGGGGAAAGCAAAACACACAACTAAAAGGGGAAAAACAAAACTATGTTACAAGGTGAGGGACAAATCACTTTCACTGATGATAAAGCTTCAAATATTCCCACTTCTAGGCAATCCTAGTGGAGTTCCATCCAAGTATGATAAGAGAAAAACATTCTCACCACAAGTTCCATGGATTTAAAAGGTCCCAGCCACAAAGAATCAAATTTTCCATGACTTCCCTTTGGTTCTCTTCTCTTGTCCCAAAGTAGGACAAAATCTCCAACTCTGAACTCTCTTGCCTTGGTCCTTTTTTCAAAGAGCTTCTTCACTTTTAGCTGATGTTATTTGATTTTATCAACCACTGAGATCTGATTTCTTCAGCCTTTCAAGAAAAATGGATCCTTTTGTCAATGGAGTCTTTGTACTGGCCATCTTCCACTGATTGAATCAATTTGAGAGATGGCATTTCAATGGTGATAGGGATCTCTACCTCAACTCCATACAACAAGCTGAAAAGGTGATGTACCTATGGCCTTCTTGGGAGTGATTCTATCAGCCCACAATGCATCATACAATCTCTTGTGCCAATTCCTTTGGTTCTCATCAACAAGCTTTCGAACAATGGTCACAATGTTCTTGTTACTTGACTCAGCTTGACCATTTCCTTGTGGATAGTAATAAGAAGAATGTGCTAGAGAGATTCCAAAGCCATAACAGAATTCTATCAACTCTCTTGAAGAGAAATATTTGCATGGCATTGTCACAACAATATTTTGAGGCACTCCAAAATGGACAATGATGTGTTCTTTTATGAAACTGCAGACTACTTCAGAACTAGCTTGTTTGGTTGGAATGGCTTCCACCCATTTGGTGAAGTAGTTCTATGGCCATGAGCACATAAGTATGCCCAACACTTGAATGAGGATTCAACACACCAATGAAGTCCAGCCCCCATTGTTGAAATGGTTCTTCAATAATCACAGGCCTGAGAGGCAATGCAACTAACTGTGGTTTTCCAACAAATTGTTGACATGGTATGCATTTGGAAACCCAACTCTGAGTATCAACAAAAAGAGAAGGCCAATAATATCTACCTCTGAGAATTTTGTGGGCAGTCACCATTGCTGAGAAGTGTCCACCACATGCTTGGTCATGATAAGCTTTAAGCAACTTTCCTTGTTTCTCTTTATCAACACATCAAAGAAACAACCATCCATTCCTTTCTTATAAAGTGTGTGATTCCAAATCACATACTTGGTTGCTTTTAGTTTGAGAGTTCTTCTTTGCTTGTAATCTAGATGAGAGGGACATTCTCCATACATGTCAATAAAAAATCAATATCAGCATACCACTCATCAGTAGTGGTTACAAAGAGAACTTGCGGGTAGTCTTCTGGGCAAGTTAAACAAGTGCCATCTTTTTCAACATGCTGAGCTTTGAGAGTTTCATCTTCAGAAATCAATTTGCATAAACCATTTCCTCTTACCAAATTAGAGGGCCTGAATCTCTAGGTCATATTCTTGGGTCTTTGCAATCCAATTCCCTCTTTTGACTTGGGATCTTGCTGTGTTAAAATGGATTTGATTGCACTTCCAGGAACCATCACCACAGTGTGAGAATTTAGAATGTAGAAGAAAATTCTTCACAGCCTTTACCACCACATACGCATGTTTTTCCAATTGACTGTAGTTGATCTCGTGTTTCTTCAAAGGGAAGCTCATGAAAGCAATGGGGCTTCCAAACCTTCATCATTTTTCTGAACAAGAACAACAGAGAGAGTGTTTTTGAAGCATAACAGTACATGATGAATTCTTTGTTAAAATCTAGGGATACAAGAGTTGGAGCTTTAGCAATAGCTCTCTTGATTTCTTCAAATGTTGTTTTCCCTTCATGGCTCCATTTGAAACTTGCTTGAGGCTTCATCATGGAGGTGATATGTTTTTTAGTTTAGAAAACTCAGGACAAAGTGGCGAAGAAAATTTACCTTTCCAAAGAATGAATGCACTCCTTTCTTGCTTGTTGGCAGAGATAGTGCTTGAATAGCTCTTACTCTTTCGGGGTCAATGTGTGCTCCATGATTGTTCATGATGTGCCCTAAAAATTTCCTTCGGTGACCCCAAAAATGCATTTCTTAGGATTCAAATATATACCATGTTTTCTACATCTTGCAAGAACTTTCTCCAAATGATAGATGTGTTCTTCCCTTTTCTTTGAAAATACCATGAGATCATCCAGATATATAACAATGCAATGTTTTAGATATTTAAAGGCCAAGTCCATTTCTCTTTGGAATGTGGCTCCCCATTGATTAGCCAAAAGGCATTTATTGTAAGAAAAAGTGCCCCAAGGAGTTGTGAATTTTGTTTTTTCTAGTCTTCTTCCTCTGCCACTTTTATTTGATTGTACCCTGAGAAACCATCAAGCAGAGAGAGCATCTCAAATCTAGTGACTGCTTGCAAAATGTGATCCATGATTGGGCAGAGGATAGTTGTCTTTGAGTGAATCTTGATTTAAATTCTAGAAATCAACACATATCCTTATCTCTCCATTCTTCTTCCTTACTGGCACAATGTTTGCCACCCATGTTGAGTGGTGAATGGAAAAGATGATTCTAGCATTCAACATCTTGGTCACTTCTTCCTTAATGATATCAGCAACCTTTGGATTATAGGGCCTTTGCTTTTTCCGAAGGGCTTAGCACCTTGTTTCAAAGGAATGGAATGATGCATTTCCTTTGGTTGAAAAGACTTAAGTTCTTCATAGAGTAAGCTAAAACATCATAATACTTTTTTAACAGAGAAACAAACCTTCTCTTCTCTTTCAAAGTAGAAACATTTACCAATGTTTACCATCCTTGGATCAAAAGTACCAATATTTTCTTTGTCAAAGTCAGATGGACACCGAGAAGATAACTTCTCCTTCTCTTGAATGAATCTATCATGCTTGTCAAACAGATCTTCCAAAGAGACTAAGCCTTTGGGAATTTTGTTGCCTTTCAGTTGATCATGCCCTCATCATCAACTTCATCAATTCCATTAGCTTCTTCTTCAGCAACAAATTCTCGATGAGGATGAACACTTCCTTCAAAGAAGAGATTATTGAAATTGTCTCTTTATCTCTAAGAAGCTCAAAATTTGATTGTCATCATTAAAGACTTGCCAATGATTAGCATTATCAGGTACACTCGGTCTGAATACCATCTCAATGGTTATTTTATCTTTGCCAAAGGAAGGATGAGGTGTCAATAAGGAGGCTGACACAACAAGAGAATCAACCCTTTCATTTTGTGCCCTTGGAATGACTTCAATAGAGAAAGCATCAAATGATTCAATGCAGTCCCAAACCGATTTCTATAGTGTCTGAGCCTTGGGTTCTTAACTTGATATTGCTGTGGATTTGTTTCACTATTACCTCTACATCACCAAGGCATCTCAACTTCTTAATTCCCATATCCTCTATAACACTCATGCCCAAAAGAAGGGCTTCATATTTATGTATTATTAGTGTTATCAAACTGCAGTTTGTAAGCAAAGGATGCATTTCCTTTGAAGGTGAATATAGAATAAAACCAGCTCCAAAACCTACTCTTGAATGGCTTCCATCAAATTCCATCATCAGATCTGATCTTCTTCTTCCTCCATGAGAAGTGGTAGGTTTTCATCCTTTTGTGATGTAAGGAAGTAATTTCCTAACTTAGAATCTTGAAGAAGGATGTTAGCTCTTGGATCATCAGACTTTTTTACTGTGAATTTCATCTTTCTAATAGGAAACAACCTCTTCATTTCACCTTTGACTGGGATAGTAGTAGATGACCAGTCCATTTTAATTTCTCCACCTAGATCTCTGCAAAAATTCTACTCAAAAGCATGCCAAAGGATGTTGGGATGTCCACCACCAAGATAGTTAAGAGCACCTTCTTGTCGGGGAAGTCAGCCAGAGTTACTTGTGCATCCTTTATCTTCCAATCAGTGGCACTTGTTTTGATTCCATGGAATAACATGCTCCATTTACTCTAGTAAAAGTTAAGGCCAAGGGAATTTGTAACTTTGAGTGGCATTACGTTATCAGAAGCCAAATCAATAATATAGTTGTTCAACTCAAAGCCATTTATGAGGAGAGACAAATAAAAAGGCTCAACTCTAGATGTTTTGGCAGCATTGAGAGCTAACATGTTTTGAGATGGAGGTGTGGATGGTGTTGGAAGGAGTCCTTTAGAAGTGGAACTTGAAGATATAGAGCTACTACCCTGGACTGCATTAATAAATCTATCAAATTGGAGAGGGTGCATTTGCAAGTATTCTAATTCTGAGAGTTGGACTTTGGTTTTTCTTGCGTGCTCTACAAAATCAAATGGGGCAATACTGGATGAGGAGGTTGTTCCTGAAGTGGAAGAGGATTTACATGGCAAGGGATTTGAAGGAACCTTGGACATTTTGGATGATGGATTCTCTCTAAAGGTGAAGTAGTTGGTTTAGCAGAGGGTGGAGGTATAACCTTTGGCTGAACTATGGGTGTTTTAACAGAGACTCCAATGGAAGGGGAAGTACTTTAACAATTATAGAACTAGAAGAAGGGAAAAATGACTTACTTGGCATGACAACACATGATCTCGACAATGACCAAGTCTGTTTTTCTCTAGTCAAATCCATGGAGGGGTGAAAATGGAGAAACTTTGTTGATAATCCTCTTTTGTGTGACCTCAGAAGTGGAAACTTCTTTGGTTTTCTTCTCCTTTGCAGCCACCGAGGATGGAGTGTTCTTCTTGGACTATGTTATGGTGAAAATAGTGCATGAAAAACTTAGTGTTTCCTCTTCTTATTCTTCATCATCATCAATGAATTCGAACATGCCATTGTGCATATCGACCTCCTCAACTTCTAGGTAGCTCTCGTAGTTTTCTTCATCATCTCCTTTGGGCTCATCAACTACAATTCCTCTCTTACATCACATGACGCCATTGATTGGTAGTGGTGCTTCAAGAGTAAGTTGCAAGGAGGAGGTGGAATCCGATGCCTATCATTAAAGTTTGGTCTTCTTGGATTGTTCCTCATAGTGATATTGATGACAGTTGCTTCTTCAAGGAAACCAGATCATTGCCATTTTTTGAAACATGGGGTCTGTTGTGACTGAACTAGAACTTTGACCCTTTTGCTTTCCACTTGGGCCCTTCACCTTTCCAGAAAGGATTAAATCATCATCAGTTTCAATGGAAGAGTCTTGAGCTTCCCTCAATGTTCTTGGTTGGTCTCTTCTGAGGAAGAAACCAACTTCGATGATAAGGCACTGATGAAGAATCTCCTCAAATTATTATCAGGAGGGACTACATCTTCTAGGATTCTTCTCGTTAATCTATCAAACCTTGCAACAAAATATCTCATGGACTCGGAGACTTCTTTCTTCATTTGAACTAGTTGAACTAACAAATCTTGGAAATCTTCAGTGCTCTTGAACCTATGTTCAAATGCACTTCTTATATCATCCCAACCCATGATAGATCTTGGGGGCAACATGTAGAACCATTTAAAACCTTTTCTTAGAGTGAATCCACAAAAGTTTGACTGATACATCTTCATCTTCAACACCTAACACACCACAAGTAGTGATGAAGGCTGCTACATGTTCTTCAAGTAGTTGGGAGCCATCTCCTTTGAATTGGGGAAATTCTTCCTTGAACCTCTTGGAAGATCATGAAGTATTCATGGGAGAGAAAGTGGACCAGTGTTCCTTCCCCATGGAACATTTGGTCTGTGTGCTTCAAATTCATTATTAGCCATTCTTTCTCTCATTGTAAGCTTCTTGATCTAAAGTTGCTTTTCTTTAAGTGCTTCTCTTTCCGCTTCTTCTCTTTCCATTGCTTCTCTTTCCTATGCTTCTCTTTTTGCGCTTGAGTCTTTCAATCTCCTCGAATTGAGCCCTAATATTTTCTTCTCTTTCAAATGGAATCCTCACCTCTTCTTCTTCTCTTTCAAGCTCTTGTTCTTCCCTCTTGAGCTTGTTAAAAGTAGGATCAATATATCCTCCTTGTCTCAACTACTGGGTATACCTTCACAACCATGCTTGATAACTTATGGTCTTCTCTGAGGTGCCAAAATCTGTCTTTGCTCCTCCAACTCATGAGCAAGTTCTTCTTCTTGGTCCAAGATCCTTGAAACAATATAGTAATGGTTTACACTCTGCCTATTATGCCAAATAGCCTCCCTTAGGTCTAAAGTAATATCCTCTTGAATATGAAAAAAAAGTAGGTCTATATCAAAGGTGGGTTTTCTTGAATGGCCATGACTTGTATCCATGTGGATCACAAGAAAATCTCAGAATTTTCAATAAACTCTAATGGTATTTAATGACCTTGTGGTCATTTTTAGGGTGCAGATGTTGCAAAATCTGCCCCACGGTGGGCGCCAAAACTATTGGCTTGGAAATTTGTCTTGGGGAAAATTTGGGTTTCAAAACAACACTATGGGAATCTAAGTCCCTCTACTTATAATGGTGCAACTTCCATATTATGCATGAAAATCAAGTGGATTCAATGGTGGTTTTTCAACCGGAGATCCATAGGGGCACTCCACTGACCCTATGGCAAAGCCTCGTGATTGCTTACAAGGAGAGAAAGTGGTCGAGAGTGGGAAAGGGGAGTGGGAATGAAGGAAAGGAAATCAATGATGAAGGTAGAAAATCAAAATCCTGCATACATTGAATAGAAATTTATAACATGCATTTAATGGAAGAAAGAATACGAATTTGCAAAAAGAGCTACAAGATCGAATAAAAATGCATTGGCCACAAAGTACCAATTGAATCCTTTGTCAAAGGGGTATAAATCCATCTTTTATTATCGATGAAGAAAGGGAAACTCATACAATGAAATAAAATGGAATAAATTTACGTAAAGAAGCGAGAAGCTAGAAGAATGGTGACTATCATTTTTGTCCTTTGTTCATGAAAATACATTTACAGTTTTCAAATGCGATTGTTAACCCCTAAAAAGACTTGCAGAGAACAAGAAATAGCCCATAAGGGGTGGTTACAACCTCCAGGTGGCCAAGAAGTAGTTACAAATGAAATCCAATCATTCAGACCATTTGGATTCTTCATTTGTAGAAAAATGGCCATGGTAGAAAATGCCAGAGAAAAATGATTAAAATCGTTACATCTTCACCAGTTTGAATGTAGACTGTTAGATTTT
The DNA here is from genome assembly GCA_018340775.1 of Taxus wallichiana var. yunnanensis. Classification (NCBI taxonomy): domain Eukaryota; kingdom Viridiplantae; phylum Streptophyta; class Pinopsida; order Cupressales; family Taxaceae; genus Taxus; species Taxus wallichiana. The sequence continues at coordinate 348,211,702 of CM031240.1, read as the reverse complement.
TTTGCCTTGAATTGATCCATCCACATGGTAAAAGAGATTGGAGTGGTCGCGGGTGAGCTATTTTTACATTTCACGACTTTTTGGAATTCGAAATTTGGAACAATTTCTCCGCCATCCCGGTTTGATTTTTAGAGGACACGTGGACATGATTTGGTTGGATATGGGGTCATGGCTCCATTTAGAACACTTTGAGCCTTTGTTGGAAAAATTTCAAAATCACAATCTCCTCCATTGGCCTACACTCACCGTTGTACCCCGAAGGACGTGGTAGCATCCTATTGGCATCGTTCTATTGTGGCTCAAGCCTTGTTATTTTCTCCACCCATTCGGGCTTGTGGATCCACCATCGCCATTCACACTTGTTGCAAAAAATGCAAAGTGGAAAAGAAATCTCCCAGCCTTGCCAATCCACCTTGGGAAAAATTTACAACTTAAGTCCGTGAGCCATATCTTGCAAAATATAAGGAGTTAGAAAAACTTATTTACCTTTTTGGAAAGGGGAAGAAATTTACCATCGATGGATTAGGTTACAAACATCCTTGAGCCCTTGGAAAGAACAGAATTAAAATACTCAATTTTGACCAATTTCAAAGGGTAGAAGAAGGAAAATATTTGAGGGAAAACAAGGGTTTTCCCCATCAAATCGAGCTAATTCTTCATCCTTGGCATGCTATAGAAGACAATCATGGTAGATTGAGTAGAAAATGAATTGTTTGAAGCAATATGATACGCATTGAAGGTGTGAAAGGAGTTTATAGCATTTTCTCCATTGAAATCCACAAAACATGATGTTTTTATGCCTTCACCGCATATAGGAGATTTAGATCTTTTCAAAAATCTGATTTTTCCCAAATCTGATCTTAGAATCAAAAGATATGGCCATCTAAAGATTTAGGGAAAAACAAGGCAAAAAAATAGGTTGGCGAGAAAAAATTTACATTTTCCCAAAATTTTCTGTGGCCCCGCAAATCTGAGGACACGCAGTGCTTTCTAATTGGTCCGCGGGTCTTAAAATCACATTATACCCATTTTTCCCGCAAGGGTAATTTTTCCCAAGGTCTTCCACTGGTGAAATCCCCGCCGCTGATGTGGACACGTGGCATCCTCTGATTTGCTACAGAGATGTGGCCCCATTTTTTCCTTTTGTGCTTTTTCAACTTTGGAAAAAATTCTAAAATCCTCCTGATGCCCCAATCCCCGCCGATGAGTGGACAAGTGGCACCTTTTGTTTGGTCGGTGGGGTCGTGTTTCTATTTTTGCCTTTGAGAAATTTTGACAAAAAGTAAAAACTTTAAAGTCCTTCCATCGGCTCCACCTTGACATGTGGTGCATCTTGATTAGTTGTGGGCCTTAAGCAACTTCTTTTTCTTTGTGGAATTTCAGGCTGAAATTTGACCTTAGAGTTTTTTCCAAAAAGGGCTAAGTGCCAAAAACTCCTCTGCTGGGTGCTGCGGTGCGCTACTTCTCACCACGTGTCACCTTTTCATTGGTCTGTAGGATTTTGGAGTGGGATTTTACTTGTGCCTTTTATCCTAAAAAATCTAAGTGTCAATATTTCCTCCGCCTCTCCGCCAACCCGCCTTGACACGTGGCATCATTTCATTGGCTTCGGTCTGCCTTGGGAAAATTTCCCCTCCAAACTCCGCCAAGCCATAACTTTCAAAATATTTGGAGTTAGGAGGACTTCTTCACCTTTTTGGAAAGGGGAAAAAAAATCCTATCCGATGAAGCCATCTCTAGAAACTTTTAGATAACTAAAAGTTGAAAAATCCTGACTGAAGCACAAGGAAGGAGGAAATGAAGGCAAGTTAGCCAAAATAAGTAGGGGCTCATTTTGGATAATAATGTTGGCGACTCAGAGGGGCCATCTGCTTGCTAGATGAATGATCAGTGGCCTTTTGAAGCATCCATTAGGCATGGAGTCAAGCCTAATAACCAACTATGATCTGAACTATGAAAATATGACCTCTCGAGCCACTTGGAAACCCACTAAAACTTGGAGTTTATTTTCACCAAAAGCCACTGAATGCACTGTGCAAGAGCAACCAAAACAACACCAAACAACAATGTACAAAATTGGAAATCATACATACCCCAAGTGGGATATGCAGAGTGTGCACAAGTAGTTCTTCTGCTAAAAAAAACCTACCTACACTACTCTAACCAAGAGCAAAGGAGCTCAAACAAAGCCCTGCAATCTGGAAGGGAGAAATAGCTTCCCTTCCTTAAAATGGTAGCCATGCAACTGATTTGGCATTGAACATGGCTGGCTGGATGAGTGAAAAAATAACTACAAGCTGATCTTCTACCCAAATCATCAAGGTTTCAACTAAAAACAAAAACAATACCTCTTTTAATTGCTCTACATTTAGACTGAAGAGGTATTGCAGTTGATCCTTGGTACTTTGCATAACATCGTCATGCTTAGAAGGAAGCATGACTAGTTCAGGCTCCTCTTTTAGCTTAAATGAAGCCAAATATCTTATTAGGCAAGGTCTGATCCTTGAAGTTTTCCCATTGCTTTGAATTTCAACTCCAACAATGGAGTCTTTTTATAGATCCTCTTGGATGAATGGTGTGGAAGGAATTATGACAATCTCTTGCTCTTTCTCTTCCTCTATAGCTGGTATGGCTCTTGGAAGATAAAATTATTCCATATTTGATTCAAGAGGCATGTTGTAAATTGCAGGTTACTGTCCTTAAATGTTATCCTTCATGACAATAGGCTCTTGTGCTTGGAATGTGGATGATGAAGGAGCAAATGATGTGATCTCCATGGGATCCTCCTCATCAAAACATTCTTCTAAGTCTGATAGTAAATCAAACTCTTCAATTTCTGCTGTCTTGTAAAGTCTCTCCTTCATGCATTGTGTCCTTCAAATTTGCATCTTTTTCACCATGTGTAGCTTAATATTTTAACATGAAGCTTATCAGCTCGAACTCATCCAAAAGATCATATTTTTGAAGAGATGAAGTGGGGGAGAAATCTGAAGTGTCTTGTGTAACCTGCTCATGATTCAATGCCTCGAATCTATTTTTTCACCTCCATAGCTAGAATGTATCCCTCCTTTTTGGATTTGGAGCTTCTTTCTTTTTCTTTGCTTGGGATGATTATGTAGCTTGATTTGGATTGGAATTTCCTCCAAATAGAGTTCCATCATGGACACTACACTCGAGTAAAAAGACTCTGCTGATATTCTTCCTCTACTACTGCTACAAATTCAATCTTGACCACCTCTAGTTCTTTAACATTTACCTCCTCCGTAGGCTTAACCAGCAAAGGAATTTTTGTAATCTCGAATCTAAGTGCCAAGCTTACCAAGATTCTAAGTTTTTTCTTCTCTGTTTGACTCTTCTTCTTGTTGCTCTTGACTGGTTTTCTGATTTTTTTCTTCCCAAAATGGATTTGGGAATGCAAGAGGAGGGATGAGTTGGGACTCAACCAGTTTTGCAATTATTTGTTGTGGTGGAGGAGTTGTTTTTGGCTCTTGTGGAGGGGATGGCTGTTTGGAAGAGAAAAGGGAAGAGAAACTGAGATGAGATGGAAGATTAGGAGATGGAGAAATGGAATCAACATTTGAGGCAGTAGATAATGGACTTGAAACTTGACCCTACTGCAATGACAGAGTTTGGGATGGAGAAAATGAAGAACAAGGAGGTGGTGTACTTACCCATTGACAAGGTTGTATTACACTTTTCTCATATGTCCCAATCCCCTCTATCCACTTTGCAAGTAATGGTAGCATTTCAATCATGAAGTCTAGCTTCTCTTGAGGGTTGTAATGTCTTGGAAAAGGGCCTTCCCATGGACAAGGTGCCCTGCATCCAACTTTGAATGCCTTAATTTGTGTTATAGCCCTTAATTGAACCATATTATCCTCCATTTTTGGATCTTCTCCAGCAGATCTACATTTTCCACATAGTTGTTATTGCATGCGTACCCTTTCCCTTGATATGTTTCATAACCAAATTGATTTTGGTATTGCTCATATGGGTATGCATATTGGTTTTGAATATGCTCATAATGCTGATCTAGAGGATTTGAGAAGTATGTTGGAGGTGGAATGTATTGGTTCTGTTGTAAGTGTGAATTCCATGATGGAAATGAAGTCATGATTGCACAAATTCATGGAATGGAAGAAGATGGAAATATGTGGAAAGAAAGATGAATGAAAATGAATGAAAATTAATGGAAAGAAGGTCTGCAACTTCATAGATGGGTTGTTGACAAGATGGAGTCACCAGATGTGCTTGCATGTGCCTCTAAAGGCTGAATCTCACCAAGAACACATCAACTTGATGAAATAAGAGTGAAGACCTCTTGCTCCCAGGGTGTGCCAAAACTGTTAGTGCAAAATCACAACACCCCTAGATGTTTCTCAGATTTCTAGTTTGATAATGGGCATCCAGTGTGATTGCACAACATTGAATTTTTTCCCCAAGTGTGGGACTTGAAAAATGGGAAAAAAATCTCCAGATTAAAGGTTGGTTCCTATTCCTCTATTCAGGTGCATGCATTCATTTTCTGAGAGGATATATTCTAAGTCCTACTCTAATTTTTCCAAGGGACCAAGGTTAAGAAATTGCAAAATTTTAGATCTAAACTAAAGAGGTGATGCATCGAGGAATGATGAACTTCCACTTTGTTGTTAAACACAGACCATAAAAATAATACAACTCACATGCACAAATAACCAGATTTGTAATGAAAAGATCAGAAAGGATGCAATGGAAGTAAGAAAGGGCTGAAAATCACCCACAGGCTTATTTTTGCTCCACAGAATTGATACAAGGCATTACAATGGCCAAAAGGCATCAAGTTGCATTTACAGATTTATGGAAGGTTTGAAAATCCACAAATTCTCCGCAAAGAAGAGAAAAAGGGAGGATGAAGAGTAGAAATTTCCAACATTTACAAAGATCAAATTCTTTCCATTTATTGCTAAAGAAAGAGAGAGAAAATAGAAGGGGAAGCAAATCTGATCTTTTTCTCAACCACTAGCCATTAATCTCTTTCAAATCGGCCTGTAAAATCATTAAATTGATTCTTCTTTTTTGCCTACGTCTTTGGAGAAGCAAAAAGCAGAAAATGGAATAAATTGTTGTCTTCAAAGCAATTTGATCTCTGAATTATGGCATGTGAAGACATTTCAGGTTTTTCCCCCATCGAATTGAGCTAATTCTTCATCTTGGCATGCTGGAGAAGACAATCATGGCGGATTGAGTAGAAAACAACTTGTTCGAAGCAATCTGATACGCATTGAAGGTGTGAAAGGAATTTTTAGTATTTTCTCCATCGAAATCCACAAAAATGATGTTTTTATACCTTCAATGCATAGAGGAGATTGAGATATTTCCAAAAAATCCAATTTTTCCCAAATCTAATCTTGGAATTGAAAGATATGGCCATCTAAATATTTAGGGCAAAACATGGAAAAAAACTCGGGTTAGCGGACCAAAATTTGACATTTTTCCCCTTTTTAACAAATTTGGAAAATTTTCCCAAAACGCTCCGTGGCCTCACCGATCCGAGGACACATGGTGCTTTCTAATTGGTCATGCGGGTCTCAAAATCACATTCTACCCATTTTACCAAGAAGGGCACACTTTTTCAAGGTCTTCCCAAAAAGGGCTAAGTGCCAAAAACTCCTCCGCGGTCCGCCATTGTCGCTCCTCGGCCATGTGTCACCTTTTGATTGGTTTGTGGGATTTTGGAGTGGGTTTTTACTTGTGCCTTTAGCCCTGAAAAAGCTAAGTGTCAATCTTACCTCTGCCTCTTTGCCAACCTACCTTGACACATGGCATCATTTCATTAGTTGCGGGCCTGCCTTGGAAAAATTTCCCCTCCAAACTCTGCTAAGCCATAACTTTCAAAATATTTGGAGTTAGGAGGACTTCTTTACCTTTTTGGAAAGGGAAAAAAATCCTATCTGATGAAGCCATCTCTAGAAACTTTTGGATGCCTAAAAGTTGAAAAAACCTGACTGAAGCACAAGGAAGGAGGAAATGAAGGCAAGTTATCCAAAATAAGTAGGGGCTCATTTTGGATAACAATTTTGGTGACTCAGAGGGGTCATCTGCCTACTAGATGAATGATCAGTGGCCTTTTGAAGCATCCATTGGGCATGGAGTCAAGCCTGATAACCAACTCTGATTTGAACTATGAAAATCTAACCTCTGAGCCACTTGGAAACCCACTGAAACTTGGAGTTGATCTTCACCAAAAGCCACTGAATGCACTATGCAAGAGCAACCAAAACAACACCAAACAACTATGTACAAAATTGGAAATCATACATACCCCAAGTGGGATATGCAGAGTGTGCACAAGCACTTCTTTTGCTAAAAACAAACCTACCTACAAGTTGGCTTGGAAATTTGTCTTGGGGAGAAATTTGTGGTTTCCAAAACAACACTATGGGAATCTAAGTCCCTCTACTTATAATGGTGTAGCTACCATATTATGCATGAAAATCAGATGGATTCAATGGTGGTTTTTCAACCAAAGATCCATAGGGGCACTCCACTGACCCTATAGCAAAGCCTGTAATTGGTTATAATGACAGAAAGTGGTCGAGAGTGGGAAAGGGGAGTGCAAATGAAGGAAAATAAATCGATGATGAATGTAGAAAATGAGAAACCTACATACATTGATTAGAAAGTTACAACATGCATTTGAATGGAAGAAAGAATACGAATTTGCAAACCAGAGCTACAAGACTGAACAAAAATGCATTGGTCAAAAAGTACCAATCGAATCCTTGATCAAAGGGGCATAAAATCCATCTTGTCTTATTGCAGCTGAAAGGGAAACTCATACAATGAAAGGAAATGGAAGAAATTTATAGAAAGAACCAAATAGAAGAATGGTGACTATGTTTTTGTCTCTCGTACATGAAAATCATTTACAGTCTTCAAAAATTTGATTTTCAACCCTTACAAAGAATTAAAGAGAACATCAAATAGCCTGCGAGGGGTAATTCTGACTTCCCAAGGTGGCTTGAGAAGTAATACAATCGAATCCCAATCCTTTTTCATCGATTCGGATTCCAAAATCACATAAAAATGGCCATGGTGGGAAATTCCAGAGAATTTCATAATAAAAAAGGTTACAAACTTGCTAAGTTGAATGCGGGCCCATTAGATCCGTCCATTTGAATTGGAGCCATCCATGTGGCGAAGATGATTCGAGTGGCGTGAGTGAGCTTTTTACATTTCACAACTTTTTTGGGATTTTGGCAAATTTTCACTTTTATCTCTGCTGGTCCATTTAGACTTTTTGAAGATGACACGTGTCAGCATTTGACTGGATATGGGATCACAAATCCATTTAGACCATTTTGAACCTTTGTTAAAAATAGGTTCAAAATCACAACCTCCTCCGTCGACCCACACTCCTATGTACATGTGGCACATCTTGATTGCTGTGGAGGTCATGTCAAACTTTTTACTTTGAACCCCAAAGGTTAAAAACCACGGAATCCCACTTTGACTAGTCAACGGGGACACATGGCATCGTTCTCTATTGGTTATGGGGTTCAAACTTCATTATTTTGTCCGCCTATATCGGGCTCGCAGGTCCACCATCATCCTCTACACTTTTTTTTCGAAAAAATAAAGTGGCAAAGAAATCTCCCCAGCCCCACCGGTCCAACCTAGGAAAAAAATTACAACTTAAGTCCACTGAGCCATATCTTGCAAAATATTTTGAGCCCTTGGAAAGAACTAGAAATTAAAATACTTAGTTTTGACCAATTTCAAAGGGTACCAACTCAAAATTTCCAAGTCTAGACTTGGAAGAAGAAGGAAATTTTTTGAGGGGACAACAATGGCTCTAGCTTGGGGACATGATATGGATTGAACAAGGAGAAAACATGACATGAGGATCTAGAATCTCAAGTTTTTAAAACATATAACGTTGACCAGTGCCTTATCCATTGGGTCTCACATAGTCATGTAAAACTTATGAGGAAAGAAAGTAGGAAGAAGAGGACACACAAACCAAAAAAACACCAAAACAAAAAGGGGAAAACAAACATAGACAACAAAAATGGGAAAAACAAAACTATGTTACAAGGTGAGGGATAACTCACTTTTACCGATGGTAATGCTTCAAATATTTCCCACTTCTAGGTAGTCCTAATGGAGTTCCATCCAATTATGATAAGAGAAAACATTCTCACCACAAGTTTCATGGATTTTAAAAGGTCCAGCCACAAAGAATCATATTTTCCATGGCTGCCCTTCGGTTCTGCCTTCTCTTGTCCCAAAGTAAGACAAAATCTCCAACTCGAACTCTCTTGCTTTAGTCCTTTTGTCAAAGAGCTTCTTCACTTTCAGCTGATGTTCTTTGATTTTATCAACCACCGAGATCTACTTTCTTCCAACCTTTCAAGAAAAAGAATCCTTTCGTCAATGGAGTCTTTGTCTTGGTATACCCTAAGCAATTGAGACAAGGAGGTGTTGGCTTGTAAATTTGACTTGGGGAAAATTGGTGGTTTCCAAAACAACACTATGGGAATCTAAGTCCTAATTATTTTGGTACCCAAATTTATTCTCCTTTTCAAGTTGAGAAACATCAAATATATGTCATGGAGCTTAAAGGCGAGATAGATCATGATGTATGTAATTTGTAGCTGGGGTATGATCCGATTGGCACTCAGATTTATGGAGATATGGATAGCACTCTATGAGGACTTGATCTTGTCCTAACTATTTTAGGTTATGCCTTACAACCAAGGCAAGAGAACCTATTTTGTAATCTTCTAATTGTGAAGGAGATGAAGATATCCTTCTCTTGCTTTGAATTCTATGAAGAAGACCTTGAGGAAAACATGATCAACACCCTAGATCGGACTCTCACGAGTTGCCACTTCCAAAACATGGGTATGTTTTCAACACAAGGAAAAGGTTACTAGAGACATTGAAATACCGATCTGTTCTACATACTTTTGCAAATGGATTTTGATCTTTTGTGGGTATACAATGAAAATCAGGGGTAGTACAGGTAGGATCTGTTGTTTGGATCATTTTTTGGTGGGATATTGAAAAACAAACTTGACTATGTTATATTTTTGACAAACTCTACAACAATTGAACAACTATCGGATAAAATGCTTCAAAATAGTCGGGATGTTCTTTCAACCAAAAGAGATGCACAAATGGAAGCCCAGGTTTGCATCCTTCACACAATCTTTGAGACCTCAACACAAAAGATTGAATTAAAGGACTTAATTAAACATAAAAATATTTGATCAAACCATGCCTGAGGTACCCCCAAAGGCTTACAAGCAATCTTAGTTTAACAAATGAAGGTGAAGTGATTTTAAACTGCTTATTTTCAATGCTAGATGAAAGCTCTTCCGACAAACAAAACTACAAGTGCCACTAAACTATCAATAAGAATGAGATCTATGTGATTTTTAAAGACTTTCAATGCAAGATTGCAACAAGAACAAGGAAAACTATTTGTAGGTATTTAAAAATGATAACAGACATCATATTTCCTAGAAAAACATAGATTAACTCAAAATCTTGTTATATTCATCAGCAGGGGAGAGTTTTATGAACAATCTCAGAGCTGTGTGATGGCTATACACTTGTAACCAACTCACATGAATGAAGAACTAACACAGAAGACATTAACCAAGTTTCTTGGTGGGTTTCTCAGAAGATGGAATTCTCTCAAAATTTGCTCATGACTTTCTATCTCCAACCTCTTTCATTTCTCCAAAATTCATTATATATCTCTTACTACATTTAAGCCTTCCTTTCCAAGCAAATAATATGCCAAGGAATTAAGTTTGTTATAACATTCCCTCATGATTTGTAGAAAGGGACATCAAATAGAAAAACATTCGAAGGATGCTAGGTGTATCAAAAGTTAAATCATTACAAAAATTTGGATCATTATCCTTCCTAGAGGCACATTTTTCATCATTAAGGCATGCAAACACCTTTCCACTCATCATTTCACCTTTTCTCCTTCCAAAACTACCTCTACAACTTTTGGATTTGGCATTTCATGTGTTTGAATGGATTAGGGAAAAATTTCACTTCAAAAACATCTATGATCTATAAATTGAGCTATGAAACCAATTCCATTAATCCTGTAAGGCCAAAATGACATGGAATCACTAAAAATTTGATGGAAAATGATCCAAAATATGCACTTCCAAACTTCCTAGAGCTCCCATGGCGGCCAAAATGGTGCAATGCATAGGAACTGTTGATCTAATTCAACTTTTAATCCCGACCCTCCACATGGAAAATGTGGATCAAATATAAGCTTGGGTCAATTTTTCAATTTTTAAATAAAGCCAGACACGTGGTACAATGTGATTGGATTGGGCCCAGGGGAAAAATTTATCTCTTTATAACCTTTTGAAAAATTGGAAAATTTTGCCATTTTTCCCGCTCCCTTTCTGGGCTGCCATGTGTCAAAAATGTGGGTCCCAGTAAAAACATGGGACAATTATGCACATTTACCTCTTTTTTAGAAAAAGGAAAATTTCCCAAATAACCCTGCGGTCCCACACCCCGATCTCATCCCTACCACATGTCGCTTGCTGATTTGCTATGGGGCAATGACTCTCCTTTTTCCTCATACCTCCTTCACACAAATGAAAAATTTAAAAACTCCACCAATGGCCCGTGCTCCCCTTTGACTTTTCAAAATATGGCCACGTGTCTCAATCTGATTGGAGTGGAGTGCGTGTTTCATTTTTAACTTTTTAGAAAACAAAGCTAAAACTCATTAAGTTTCCCATCGGCCCCCTTATCCATTTTTGGTTTTTTAGGACACGTGTCCCCCACGATTGGTTGTGGAACTTCGCCCATTTGTAAATTTTGATCCATTTGAAGTTAAAAATTCAAAGTGACCCCAAAATCCACCCCCATTCTACCTTTTAAGGCCATGTGTCCACCTATAATTGGCCATGGGGCCGTGCTTCAAAATTTTACTTTAACTTTTTGACCCAAAAAGACAAAAATCACTAAGTTTATCGCCATCCGCATCCCCTTTACCTTTAATTTCGCCACGTGTCCTCCTCGATTGGAGCGAGGTGAATCTCATTTTTAACCTTAGAAAATAGAGCTAAAAATCTCTAAGTCCTCCATTGGCCCACTCCTTTTTGGTTTTTTAGGACACGTGTCCACTCCTGATTGGCTGCGGAGCTTCGGACCATTTTTGACTTTAAAATTTTTGCAAAATAAAGTCTAAAAACTCTAAGGAAATCTCGACCACCCACCATCCCTCAACCAATCAAAACATGCCACGTAGGCACTTTGGGAAAAAATGGAGCCCCGGGCACGAAAATGCCCAATTTGTGAAAAAGGCAAAAATCTTAAGTTATAACATCTTCCTACTAATCCTCGACCAATGAGAAGTGACACATAGGAAAAATTGGAAAAGTGGAGCTCGGGCTCGAAAATGCCCAATTTGCCAAAAAGGCAAAAATGATAAGTTGAAATACTTCCCTGCTTATCCTCGGCCAATTAGAAGCCGCCACGTACCCTCTAACTTCTTAGCAATACTTTGTGACCAAAAACACCCATCTGACCATCAAAAACATAGAAATCTCAAGCGTGCCCAAAATTAAATTTTTTTGCCAAGGATGGAAAATTTTCGAATTAGATCCGGATAAAACATGATCGAGCATTTCTTGAGCATGGGGATGAATTTTCAAAGGCATATGAGTAAAAAATGATCAATTTTATCCTTCCACGATCGATAAAATGGGAAAAATGACATAGCCCATAGATATGAAGAATTTAGGGCACGAGAATATGGAAAAATTGATTATTTCTTCACAAATGAGACATGGCAAATGATTTTCAATGGATTTAAGACATGGAAACAGAGGAAAAACTTCATTTCACCCATTCAAACTATAAAAAATGTTTCAGGAAATGTAGAGTGAAAGGAAAATTAGGGCAAAGGTAGTGTAAGATCAAAATGGACACCAAAGATCGGCTCGAGCTCGGGGATGGGCACTCCTATGAGTTCTGTTAAATACCGAACAATTACATTGAAAAGAAAACTCGAATATAATATTGAAATCATATGGGATAAAAAATACATAGAGGATGATTACATATATATATTTTGATCTCTTTGATTCTAGGAGTCGACACTCATCCCACATATCTCTCCTAATACCCACAATATCTCACTCAAACCTGTCAATCCCATTATTCTCTCACAACAAACCTTATCTAATTACAACTATTTACATGAGTTAACAACTCATAAATAGTTGTATTACATTACACTATACTATTTATTTCCACACTCATAATAATGTTCACAATATCTAATATTATTCCTAACATTCACTCCCTATTGTTAACATTATTATTTCCACACATACACTCCCCTAATGTTGACATGGCATAATATAACTTTGTCTCTCGCTGCAATGTGCTGCATGAGCTTGCCTCATAACACGGATGAAAAGAAAGGCGTGTAAACTTTCAATGGTTGAATATCTTGTTGCACATGATCACAACTATGTGACAGAATGCATCCCACATTTACTCCATGAAAAAATGCACTCGGCATTCCACTTTGGTTGTAACACTCTGAATGTTGTTACTTCCTCCCGAGTATTCAAGTGTTGATATATGATTTCTTCGAAAAAGGATGTGTTCCTTTGATTGTGAAGTCATGCTTGATATGTACTGTATCTTCCTTGCAATTGAAGATCTTTGACTGAGTCGGAATATGATTGGACTCTTTTATTTCTTTCATTTTTGCACCTGAGTTTAATCTGATCTCGGAATGAATTGTGGATTTATCCATCTATAAGACCCAGCCCGGGATCAGTGGCATTGATCCAAGTGATGCATTAAGTTTATTTGGGATGAACAAAAATTATAGACCTTACGCAGTTGCGTAAAGGTCCGAATGCGTTGAATAAGATATTCGAGTCTAACTCGGGATGATCGTGTTAAATGAATTGGTTCCGATATCGTAATATCAAGAAGGTCTTGATCATGGGCCAGGTAATAAATTCATATACATTTATTCAAATAGCCTATTGGTAGTACAGGAGTGAATCCTTTTCGTGAATGTATGTTTGTAGGTTCTTATTCTGAACATTCTAAATGTTAGACCTAAACTGGATTTATTAAGATTAGTAACCTAAACCTAAATCTATGGGTTAGATTAGTGTTAATCTAACCTAGGTCTAAGCTATAAGCTAAATGTTCTAAGTTAGTAACCTATTTCTATGAAGGTTAGACTAAGCATTATCTTAAATCCTAACCTATGTTCTAACCTAACTAATGAACAAGGAAGAAAGGGGACCTATGAAGGGGTGCGAGCCATGGGTGTAATTTCTATGGCATTAAATGGGATGGATAAGCATGAAGGACAAGGGTATAGAGGAAGTTTTAAAACGGCTAGTAATAGCCGACGTGGCAAAGTCACCAAAGTTAGATATGGTCTTTGAATTGTTTTTATCCATCGCCAACTATGGCGGTCGGTGGTAGTGGAGATTGAGCGGGAAATTTGGAGTAAATGCAATTAATGAACTCGGTCTTGAGCTCGGGTTCCTCGGGAAAGCATGCAAAATGGAAAACTGGTAGTTTGTTTGGTTTTTCATGCGCTCTGGTTTTCCCTCTGTCTGATCACTGGTTCTTCGCACCAGTCTACTTGGTGTTGCATGGCAAAAATGAGTGTAACTCGCTCTTTTCTCTGTCAAGGAAAGTTTATAAGGCATGGAAATAACAAGTTATTGTTGTTGAATCTAACGTGGAAAAAGAGGAGAAGGCACGAGCTCTTTCAGTGGTCTTCTTCGGATTTTTAAGAAAATAACTAGGCATGTTAGGCCCTAACTTTTAAAGATCTTGCTTTCTTTCAAATGATTTCATTAGAACAACTCTGTTCAAATGATTTTTGGGTTCAGTTGGTTTTTATGGTAGCTTTGTGTGATTTAGTTGCTGTATTTTCTTAACCGGCTTGATTTTTCGAGTAAACCCTTGATGGGTGTGCATTTTGTTTCGAACAGATGTATTATCTTGCTGTGTTTTGCATTCCGGATGGATTTTGAGGAAATGTTGCAAGGAAAATATATGAATTTGGCTCTGTAGGAGTTTAGGAATTGTTTTCTTGTCTGATTCGGACTTAAGTCTATACCTCGCTGTTTTTCTCTTATTGAAACGATTCTGTTGGATTTCTTGAGTGTACAGTATATACGACTTCTCTAAAAGTTTTGTCGTGAGTAATATGTGCTATGGTTGCTGAATCTTGTTGGATCTTGCTATAATACTTAAGTTACTTTGTTTGGATAACTCGTTGTGTTATTATATTCGAATGCGGCTTTGTAGAAGTTATTTCCACCCTTGTGTTGCAATTATGGGATTTAACCGTTGATCGTTTGCAATATATTAATTTATACACAAAATGACTCTGTGGAGTTCTTGGAATGGTTCGTATATTATGGTATTCGTAGAAGTCATAGATGTGAATCTTGGTAGTTTGATTCAATCGGAGTCTGGAGGGGTAATTGGTAATACAACTTCGATTGTCTTAATATGAATACTTTGCTTAGCAAAAAGAATTTCTTAGTACTGGACTCAGTTGGTGTGCTTTTTATATTTTGTCTTCTGCTTAAGCTTAAGGTGAATACTGTTATTTGGATTCAGTTGAAGTCCTTGATAGGAAATTAGTGTTTCTACTTCTGTATAAGCCTAGTTATGAACACTTATTGCTATTGGCTCTGTTGGAATCCTTAATATTTATATATATATATCTTGTATTTTGGCTTCTGTAGAAGTTAGTCGTGAATGCCATACGTTTCTACTTCTGAAGGAGTTCAGATGTGAACACGGTATGATATTGTTTTGATTGGAATTTTTAGATTGATATGTATCATGTATCTTTCTACTTCTGTAGAAGTTTATTTGAAGAGTACCACATGGTTGGAATCCTTGATATGTGACTGGTGTTTCTGCTTCTGTGTAAGTCCTGTTATGATTTGGTAAATCTTGACTTAGTGAGAGTCCTTGACAGTATCTAGTATTTTTAATTTCATTCAAATCTAGGTTATGAATGATGTTGTTATTATAAATACTAAATGTTATCAACTTTGGTGGAGACACTGAAAAGTAATTTATGTTGTAACATATGTAGGAGTTCTTCTTTGTGAGTACTTTTAGTATTCTTGGTTTGTTGTCATACGAATTCAACTTCAATTGAAACCTTTAATATAAGTATTGGTTGAAATTGGCACTTCATTTTCGAGCCCATATTATGTTGTATGTTGGCTCGATTCTCGATTTTGTCCTTCTTTGTGTTTTAGTAGGGATTAAATTGATCGAATGTTGATGTGAGTTTTGACTCGGTGGGATTGTTCTTATGTTTGAACATGATTATGTCTTGTTAGCATGAATATCTAGTCATGAGCTTGTGAACTAAAGAGTCACAATCATGTACCTCGGAAAGCATTTGCATTGTATACTTTCTTGTTTGTCGATTGGTATGGAAGGTTATGTGGAGTCTATTAATAGATCATTCATCACTTTGCCTTGGTGTGAGAGCTCTTTGTCTGCATCGCTAGTAAGCTACAGGAGATTGTTATATTTAAATTTTAACAAAACTGTGGTTCTTCTTGTGGCTCATCTGACTTATTCATATGCGTATAAGGTGAATGCTTTACTCTCGAGGAGATGGTATAGTCATGAGGTTGTTTGAAGGGAAATATGAATGACTTGTTTTCTTTCTCTTCTGTTGTAAAGTATATGTTGATATATTTTTATCTAACCGTTGGAACTGTTTTTAACATATTGATGGAATCATGATTTGTTATGATATTCATTTTATTATGTTGAATGTAATGATCCGTCTGATGTTGCTGCCCTTGGGATTCAGATGGATAGTTGTTTTGGATACTTTCGTTCTTCTTGATCTCTAATATTTTGATGAAATAATTGAAAAGTACCTAGGACTATTCAGTAACGATAATATGAGTTACGCATTTATAGTCATGTTTGTATTACAAAAGCATAGTCTGAAATATGTTTACTTGTTTGGTGATATGATCTCATTTAAACAGTTGTTTAATAATGAAAACAGGTTGGTGGATTGCCATTGTTTTTAAGAGTTAGTGCTTATCATGCTCAGTTCATCAAACTGACCCATGTTGACAATTTTTGTAGATGGTTTGGTAAGAGGTAAAAGCACGCAGATCTGATAGGATGTTCAGATTGTTTAATTTGGTTTTATGATGAATTACAACTTGATTCTCTAAATGTACTATATGAGGAAAGATGTTCTTTTTCTGTTGAGTATTGTATCAAGTATGCTGAATGCATAAAATGTATTTGATTAGCTTGAAGGGAATGAAAAGAGATATTTGTTTATGTGTTTGTACTCATATCATGATGGTTTGATCTTCTTCGGTTCAAATGACCTTGAGAGCTTTGTTATTATTGTATAATTTGAAGATTTTTGTGATTACCAATGTAAGCTTGCAAGAATATGTGACTGAATACTTATGATTATTTAGTAGATCTAGTATATTCTATCTAAAGCTAAATTGGAATTTAGATCACTGTCTTTTGGGAAGCTAGGGTTAAAATATACCTGAGCAGGAAGCTAAACAAGCTGAATAAATTATTACTTCCTGGTCTTAATCTAAGTCAAGACGACATTTAATTGGATTCTTAATCACTATATCTCGATACTAATAAGTAAGATATAAATTCAGTTATGAGAACTGATGCAAACCTAAAAAGGGTTTGGTTAACAATCTCATGTGAAGATTGAGGGTTATTGTCCAATTTCGTTGATTTAAGAATTATGTATATTCTATGAACTCCTTGAAGGGACCTCTAGTCTTAATAACTTCTCTTGTGTAATGGGTTTTACTAAGGAAGGTAATTCTAAGGTGAGGAACCCAGGGATTGGGAAAGACTACCCTTAAGGGAGCGTCTTATGGTATAATTTTAACTCAACGTATGTAACACTTATTAATAAGTAGATCTTTTCGAGGTGGATTTAAAGGTTGATGGCACAAGTCAACTACAGGGTTGTACCTTCGAGAAGATTAGGATCTTCTCGAAGATACAACAATGCAGGTGACTTATGACGACACCCTTTGCATTGATCGTTAAGATTTACACCTTAAACTCGAACAAGTTACTCAGACCGATTAGGAATGTGGTCACGTTATAAGGCTGCCCTAGGAGACTCGGGGTATCTTGACACACTAGTTTAACTAGGGTTGACCCAGTATGTCAGCATATCCCTAGTCCTCGGGAGCATCCCTATAACGTTGTCATCTTGCTAATCCGTTCTTGAGTGAATAACTTGGGACAGGAGAGTCTGAAAGAAGTCAGTATAAGACATTATACATAACCTAAGAATGGGTGAAGGATGTATTCCAGATTAATGAGTATGCCATCAAGGAATACGAGACATAAACAGTATGTTTCAAATCTTTGGCCAAAGTATCGCAAGCTACTGATTGCGTTGTCCTAAGTCACCTAGTCTAAGGGATGAGATGGCGATGAATAATGGTAACAATTATTCAGATAGGTTCCTTGGATAGAGCATTCTGAATCCCAGATTAGGGAAGAGAACTGAAAGAGTGATGTGTTAAATAAAATGCGAACTCTTAACACTCATAAATAGATTGGTAGATTTCCGAGTCATGGAATGAATAGATTGGAGGTACTCTAAGTCATTACTGTTGCATATGGTTATCTGTTATGAGAATGATTGTTTTGATTTGTGAGTTCTAAATTATGTATTTAGAACCAGAAGCATTTATCAAAAAAATAAAAAAATTACTTGCTCTAATGTATAAAAATGGGGATGTTACCTTTGGTGGATCATCTTCATAAAGAAGGAAGGCAGTCAGAGGACCACAACACCTTGTAAAATTTTATCTACCTTTTTACATATGTGGTTTTTGGATCGACCACCAACCCTTTCCAAATCTATGAGTGTTACAATAAAGTTAGAGACACACTCTACAATGTTTTCTACTAGGAGGTTATATATTGGGATTTTCTCACACATTACAATTGAACAATCATATGTTCTTATTTGCACTACCACACTGCTGAAAATAAACACTCAACTGAATAGACATGGCCACCATATCATTGTTGCAACCTCATCGATGGTTCTTGACGAGAGGTTGCTAAGTGCCCTCCTGCCTCCGTTGCCTCCAGCCTCCATTCGTTTGCTACTTAGTTAGCCAATTTATATTTAAAGCTCATTTACAATTTTCTTGGGTGTCGGTTTCAACCGATAATGTACCCCCTCACTATGGACGTCGCGTACAAGTGAAAGTGCATCCAAACAAAAGTGAGACAATTATTATTATTATTTTTAAATATTTTACATAAAAGGAAGAAATAGAAAAGCTGGTCCAACAACAAAAAGCACAGGATCAATGCGTAGAGCTCGAAAAAATACACATTTAAAAAAAATGGTACCTCAATCCGAGTTACCAATGAACAATTATAGAACTTACAAGTTTTAAAAAAATGTTTCCGGACCCTTTCCAAAAATGGCACATTTTTTTTTCCTACTGCGATTTTTTCCAGTATGTCCAAAAAAGGAAAAAAATGGAAAATAATGGTTCTAACTCACGATTTCGGAGAAGATCACGATGGATGAAACACACAGATAGAACAAATAGGTAGACCACATAGATGAATTCAAACTGCTCATTTCACGCGGGTTTTCTCTCTTCTTTGCTCAAAGATAGCATCGAAGTTTCGGATGACTGCTCCTTTCACGTGGGTTTTCTCTCTTCTCTGCTCGGCCATAAAGCATGCAGAAGTTTCTACTAACTCCACATAGATCTATCAAATCTCCTCCCATGTGGGTGAATATTAATAAAAACATGGATCCATCTGTAACATACTTAAGAACCGTGAAAAATTTGAGTATGATTCAAATATTGGGTGATTTCCTTAGGCGCTTCTCCTTGGGCACTTTGATTAGATCTCGAGCTATTCTTTAAAAATATTTCATGAGAATGGCACACAAGTCTTGACAAAAGTATTACCTTGATTCCAAACACAACTACCTTACAAAATATGAAAAGTATTCAAACCTAAGTAATCTCCCCACACAAAATTATCATGGCCAAAGGCTACACGCTCGATACCATTGTTAAATATCCTGAACAATTACATTGAAAAGAAAACTCCGAATATAATATTGAAATCATCAGGGATAACAAATACATAGAGGAAGATTACATATATAGAGTTTGATCTCCTTGATTCTAGGATTCAACACTCATCCCACATATCTCTCCTAATCCCCATAATATCTCACTCAAACTCTCAATCCCATTATCCTCTCACAACAAACCTGATCTAATTACACCTATTTACATGAGTTAACAACTCATAAATAGTTGTATTACATTACACTATATTATTTATTTCCACACTCATAATAATGTTCACAATATCTAATATTATTCCTAACGATTGCCACAAGAACAAAGTAGACCAAGTGCAAGAATATCCATTGGGCAATGGAGTCACGAGCGAACAACAGAGAAACACCTAAGAAAACCGACAAAAATGGCTGCTAAGAACTAGGGCAAACCATAAACCAACAAAATACCAAAAACAAAGCACCCCAAAGGGAAAACAAAAAATATACATTGTACAAGTGGTGCATACCTCAAATTTGGGGATTAATCCAAGAAATTCTTCAGATGCCTACCATCAATAGGAAATTCAAGTAATTCCCTATCTAAGTCCTTAAGAAAAAAGGTATTTTCACCAATTCTGATATCAATGGCATAAGGGACCATCCATAATGCATCAAATTTACCATGCTTGCCCTTTTCTTCATGTCTGCTATCCCATAACAAAACCAAATATCCAACATTGAAGGCTCTAGAAGTGACCTTCTTGTCAAACAACCTCTTCAATTTCTCTCTAAATCTGATATGCCTTTGGTGGGATGCTCTCTCTCCTCATCAAGCTCAACAATCTGATTAATCCTTGCTTCATATGGATTGAGCTTTTAATCTTCCAACTGTTGAACAAACTGAAATGAAGACAATTGTAGATGTAAGGGCAGTAAATCCTGAGTTCCATACACCAAATCAAATGGGATTTTATCAGTAGCTCTTTTAGGAGTTATCCTATTAGCCCAAACTACGAATTCCAATCGTTCACCCCACTTCTTCTTGTTTTGTTCCAAGGTTCTTCTGATAATGTTTAACAAGTTATTATTGCTAGAATCAGCTTGTCCATTCCCTTGGGGATTATAGTTTGAAGAATAAGTCAGATTGGTTCCATACTCCTTGCACATTACCATTAAAGGTTTGGCTCTAAAGCACATGGCATTATCAACTACAATCTTGATTGGGACTCCAAATATGCATATGATGTGATTCAACAAGAAGTCCATAACTACTTGGTGTGTTGCCTTCTTAGAGGGGATTGCTTCTACCCACTTTGTAAAATAATCAGTGGCTACAAGAATCCACTTATGGCCAACACTAGAAGGATCTGAAATCTCACCAATGAAGTCTATTCCCCACTATTTGAAAGGGGTTTTAATTGATATAGGATGTAAAGGAAGGGAGCATGAAGCTTTCATTATTCCAGAGAAATCTTGGCAACTATCACATTTTCTAGCCAACAAGGTTACATCCTTGAAGAGAGTGGTCCACCAATAACCAGCTCTCAAGATCTTATGTGTTGTTACCCTTCCAGCAAAGTGTCCTCCACAAACTCCCCCATGGA
This sequence comes from Taxus wallichiana var. yunnanensis, assembly GCA_018340775.1. Taxonomy (NCBI): domain Eukaryota; kingdom Viridiplantae; phylum Streptophyta; class Pinopsida; order Cupressales; family Taxaceae; genus Taxus; species Taxus wallichiana. Next base: position 348,190,966 of record CM031240.1, on the reverse strand, counting down.
AATCAGTAACTATTTTGGGAGCTTCATCTTTAGTTATACATTTAAAGAGGACACCTTCTGGGGTTCTTCCAAGCCAACCCAAATTCGGTGATGATGTATTTTTGACAAGCCATCTTGAGGGCTCTTTTCTGATTTTTATTTAAGTGATCAGGGAAGCATAGGTGTCTGAGGTAAAAGATCACATCCTTGTACCACTCAGAACTTATCAACTTCTCAAGAACATTTTCCCTTTCTTCCTTTACTTGATTCACTTATAAATTCTGCAAGTTACTCTCACCATGAGCTTGGTAAGACCCAAACCTTATAAAAATTTGTGGTTTGGATGTCCATATCATACTCTTGCAATTTTTTCACCCATCTACATATTTTTCTTGAGATATCCATCTCGATAAGATGTCTTTCACCATGATTTGGGAACATAAGCAAAAACTTATGAACTTAAGATATAAGGCCGAAAAGCTTTGTTGCTTTCACCAAGTTAAATGCTTATTTTTCCATGATTGTATAGTTTAGCTTAGCAACTTGTAAATCCTTACTAAAGAAGGTAATAGGCCTCTAAGCTCCATCCTCTCATCCTTCTATAGCAAAATAGAGGCAATGGTATTTTCAGATTTAAAGGAGAAGATTTGGAAAGGCCTCTTGTAATTTAGAGCTGCTAAAACAAATGCATGTTTGAGTGCTTCCTTAATTCCTTAAAAATATTAAATGGAAGCCTCTTCAAACTTGATGACTTTGTCCTTCTTTAGCATGCATGTAATTGGAAGAGTCAACTCAGTAAAATTAGACACAAACCTTCGATAAAATTAATTTGACCAAAGAAATATTTGATGCCTTTCTTGGATCTTGGGATAGGTACTTTTTGATTGCTTCCACCCTCTCGAGTCAATCATGACACCATCCTTTGATACAATATGACCAAGAAGCTTTTCCTTTTGTACCCCAAAGTGACACTTCTTTAGATTGAGAGAAATGACATACTCCCTACATCGATCAACATCTTCTCCAAATGCTACAAGTGATATTTTATGTTCCTTGAAAACACACATCACATCATCGTGATAAACAATAATAAAATCATTGATCTAACCAGAAAAAGCAACACCCATTACTCTTTGAAAAGTGGCACCAACATTCATCAAACCAAAGTGCATCCCGAGAAAAACATATGTTCTCCAAGGAGTAGTAAATGTTGTCTTAAGTCTTTCTGATTCTTTGACAACAACTTGATTGTATCAGGAGAAACCATCCAATGTAGAAAGAAACTCAGACCCTGTCACTAGCTACAACATATTTTCCATATTTGGTAAGGGATAGTTTTCCTCCATGGATGCTTTGTTTAGATTTCTGAAATCTACACAAAGTCGATGTCTCATTCTTCTTTCGATTGGCACAAGGTTTTCAACCCAAGATGAATACCTAGTGGGGTGAATAATACCTACATCTCTCAACTTCTTTAACTCCTCTTACATTTTCATAGAGAGAAGTGGATTGATTGGTATTTGCCTATGCCTGAATGGTTTGGCCTTAGGGTCAAGAGGGATCTCATGTTGAAACAAGTCTTCTCTATATGCCTTTAACTCAGAATAGGACCAAGCCAGGAAGTCTTGATATTTTTTCAACAGTTGAGCATAGGACTATTTTTCCTCTTTACTTAGATTTCTGCCCAACCAAATATTCTTTGGTTTATCATCAGTTCCTAAGTTATGCTCTTCCGTATCCCTTGAGGTAGACATGTTTCTATTGATGATGCAATCAACATTGTTAAAATTTGACTCAAGTTCCACAAGACCTCTAGGAATGGTGTTAGTTTTTAATTGGATGATATCCTTTCTAAATAAAGTTTCTCTTCCTTCATTTATACATACCATTGGCTCCAAATCAATATTTTGATATGAAAACTCACCTTGGTTTTTTAGGAACCTTTGCACTTTAGCATCATCATTTAAAACTTTCCAATGCTTCACATTATCGGGATAGCTGGCCTAGTTAACACTTCAATATTGTACTCACAATATGGTTAAATGATTCAATTTCCAAATCTAGAACCCAACACTACTAAATTGTCAAGCAGCAACATTAAGACTTTGGTCATGAGGCACAATGTTGAAGGAATCAAACATCTCAATTAGATCCCAAACTACATGTTTGTACTATTTCATCCGCTAATTTTTTGTAGCATACAATTTTCTTATTTGTTTGACAACTAGCTCTAAATCTCCTTTTGTAATGATGTCCTTGACACCATACTTCCATGTAATTCTCAAACCCAACAACAAGGCTTCATACTCAACAATGTTTTTGGTACATTCAAAATCAAGCTTGAAGGAAAAAGCACACTCTTCCAAGCTAGGAGAAAGCAGAACTATACCAACACCATTTCCAAATTTGGAGCAAGCTCCATCAAATATAAAGGTCCATGGATAATCTATCACCTAAAGGCACTTTGATTGATCCATCTTGTTTTCTTTTCCATCAGAAAATCCAATGAAATTTTCAGCATCAACTTTAGCAAACAACACTTCATAGGAAGCATTGTTGGGATCTTCAATTAGGTGCAACATCTTCTTTTCTTGTAAAGATTGACAAGGCTGCCTTCAATGGGAATAGTGGAAAAATACATGTCCATCTGAATGCTGCCACCAACACTTGTAGCCCATTTTCTTGACAAAATCATGCCCCATTTGGTAGGGCAGTCAACAATTACAACATCAAGTTTCAAATTCTTACCCGGATAGGCTACAAGTTGCACCACCAAACCCTTCACACAACCAAATACTAACACTTCCCTTGATTCCATGGTAGTACACTTCCCATAGGTTGTTTTCACTTTGATATCCAACTCATTCATGACCTCTAGAGGCATGACATTACATGATGCACTAGAATCAAACATACAATTGTGAAGTAGTCTATCCTTTATGACCAAATTTGTAAAGAATGGATCAAAATTCAATTGGGAATCAACCAAGGATGTTCCCAAGTACACCTCAGGAGCTTCCCCAAGATCCTCTAATGTTGGTGGTGTTCCAAGGTTTGTAATGATTGGAATATGAGTTTCAACAATGTTCACATTTTTGCTTGGGGTACTCTTTTCCTCCTTCAATCCCAAGTATTCAAATGCTCTCTTCTTGTGCTTAGGTATTCTAAGAAGCTCAATGATTGGAACACTCACTTTTATTTGGCTCAATACTTGGGCTATGTCATAGGGAACATTCTTTGGCAAGGCAACATTAGAAGGGAGACAAGCAGATTCACTAGATGGCATGGGACTCTTGGTAGTTTGGGCATGAGGAGGACTGAATTTTTGCATGGGATAGTAGAGTTCTTGGAAGGTATTTCTTTTCTAGGAGCTTATTTGGGAATTATTGTAAGAAAGGGTGTTTTAGGTTTGGCTTAAGGCCCAAATCCCTTAACAACTTTTCTCCTAGTGTTAAACTATTTTTCTTGACCTACAATAACATTCATTAACAAATTTATGTATTTTCCTCGAAGGATACCACCATCATACTTTTTAATCATCAAAGTTGTTAAGTATTCAAATTCATTGTTAGGAATTTTAAAATCTTGCACTACATATACTTCATAAGTATGAGAAGGAGAAAGAAGTGGTACCCGGTTTATGCAATACCAAAATTTTACAAAGTAGTCCTTGCACTTATTACCTCAGTTGATGTTGCTCCTTCTTGTGAACTTGAAGAGTAGCCCACCATGCAAATATCATCATCAGTACCATCTTCATTATCAGCTTCATCAACTTGTTGGTCCACTTCACATGGAGGATGGGGAAGAAAACATCTATCACACCAATCAATATCAACAACCTCCTCAATAACAACAACCCTAGTAGTCAGAGGGTCAGGAACCAATCTATTTTCACGTGCTTGGGGTTGTCTATTTCCCCCTCCCATAAGCCCTTTACCTCTGTCATCTAGCCTTTGATCACCCCTAGGATGATTGCCAAATCTGTCATGATTTTAGGCTCTTTATTGACCTTGTGAACTCGCCCAATCCCCTTCTCGGCTTGGGCTAATTTGAATGAAATTTCTTTGACAAGACCTACCAAAATTTTGACAACATCCTCCAAATCAACACCCTTGCTATCTTGAGGTTTTTAGGGTTTATCAAATTTACACCATCTCTCTTGAGGGGTTTACCAATGGCTTTAATGTTGTTTTCAATCTGCAATGCCATGGTAAAGGCTGCCTTAAATTAGTAGGATTTTTGTCTCTCAAGTAATAGGCTTCTTTCTTATCAAATGCATCTACATATGTGATTAAACAAGACTCATCATAAGGCCTCAAATTAACAGACAACCTTCTCAATGTCTTATTAAACCTTGTGTTAAAGTCATGAAGCGTTTCATTGGGGTTCTTCTTAATGTTTTCAAACTCAGACAAGAGAAATATAGGATCAGTCCTGTCACCATATTGTAACCTAAATGCAGTGTTCATCTCATCCCATGAGTCAATAGAATTATCATGCGAGAGATTTGTACCAATCCCTTCCATCCTCTTCTAATGTGTGGATGAACAATTTGACATACACATATTCAAACTCTATTTCAAAATCCTCCATCATGTTAACAAAAAGTTTGAGATCACCGGTCATAACATTTTACCTTGAAAATTTGGAAATCCATTCTCTCATCTTGTGGAACAACATTAGGATACCAGCCATGCCTCTAAAGTTTATAGGACCAAAGGTGTTAAAAAAATGGAGGTCAGGTGGGGCTGAGCCATATTGTTTTGTGGTGGTGATCTTGGAGGAGAAACATAATGATGAGGAGTGAGAGGTCTTTGGGGAATGGAAATGTAATCTTCAAAATGGATATCCCTTATAGGATCAACTTCTTGATAAACTCTAGCAGACTTGGAAAATACATGGGCAGATTTAGGAGCAAACCTTTCAAATACAAAAGATGGTCCCTCTCTAGAAGGAGAATGTAAATCTACAAGAGGACTACCTGGTTCAGTTTTACTTGAGGAGGAACTGCAGTCCTCAATAAAAAGCTGATCAGTTTTAAGTTCAACAATGGGGACCTCTTTCCTTGATCTCTTTTCTCCCACAACTCTCCAAACTCTTCTTCCTTCTAACTCAATGTTCCCTGAATCAGAAAACAACTTCCTAGCAGAGTCTCTACTGAAGAGAGATCTTCTTCCTTCCAGTTTTGTAGAGGTTAGCACCAAATTTCAAATGATAGAAAGCTAAGACACTGGAATTATTAAAATCAAATCAGCATGGAGTCAACACCAATGAATTTCACCTTAGTTGTGCACAAATGCGCTAAAGTAATCTATCAAATGTCAATCACACTGAAAACTTGCAAATGTTTTTAAATCAGATCTTCCCTTACTTGAATCAATCAATCACAATACACCCAAAGTGCAACAACTGCTTGGAAACTGATAAAATAGAAGACAAAGCTTGAAACCTTTTCTTAAATCTTGCAGATCTGAGTATAGAATGATGCTTCAACAATGTTTTTATATAAAGAACTTGCAAGAAACATTACCAGGGTTTGATATGCATCTAAAAACCTCAAATATGCATGCACATGGATCAAACTGAACCAACTCTTCCCCTGGCGGTGGCGTCACTATTGTTGGTACCCAAATTTGATCCAAGATGAGTAGCATCAAAGATATGACATGGAGCTTAAAGACAAATAGATCATGATGTATGTCATTTGTAGCACGGGGTATGATCTAACTCACACTCAGATTTTGGAGGATAGATAACACTCTAATAGGACTTGATCTTGTCCTAACTATTTTAGGTTGTGCCTTGCAACCAAGGAAAGAGAACCTATTTTGTAACCTTCTAATGGTGAAGGAGATGAAGATATCCTTCTCTTTCTTTGAATTCTATGAGGAAGACCTTGAGGAAAACATGATCAACACCCTAGATATGACTCTCACGAGTTGTCACTTCCAGAACATAGGTATGTTTTCAACACAAGGAAAAGGTTAGTAGAGACATTGAAATCCTGATCTGTTCTGCATACTTTTACAAATGGATTTTGATCTTTTGTGGGTATACAATGAAAATAAGGGTAGTACGGGTAGGATCTATTATTTGGATGATTTTGTGGTGGGATATTGACAAGACAAACTTGACTATGTCAGATCTTTGACAACCTCTACAACACTTGAACAACTATCAGATAAAATGCTTCAAAATAGTCAGGATGTTCTTTCAACCAGAAGAGATGCACAAATGGAAGCCCAAGTTTGCATCCTTCACACAATCTTTGAGACCTCAACACAAAATATTGAATTAAAGGACTCAATTAAACAAAAAAATCTTTGATCAAACCATGCCTAAGGTACCCCCAAAGGCTTACAAGCAATCTTAGTTTAACAAATGAAGGTGAAGTGATTTTAAACTACTTATTTTTAATGCCAGATGAAAGCTCTTCTGATAAAAAAAACTACAAGTGCCACTAAACTATTAATAAGAGTGAGATTTGTTTGATTTTTTAAATACTTTCAATGCAAGATTGCAACAAGAACAAGAAAAACTATTTGCATGTATTTAAAAATGATAAAAAACATCATATTTCCTAGAAAAAACATAGATTAACTCAAAAGCTTGTTATATTCATTAGCAGGGGAGAGTTTCATGAACAATCTCAGAGCTGTGTGATGGCTATACACTTGTAACCAACTCACATGAATGAAGAACTAACACAAAAGACATTAACAGGTTTCTTGGTGGGTTTCTCGAGAAGATGGACTTCTCTCCAAATTTTCTCATGAATTTCTATCTCTCGACCTCTTTCACTTCTCCAAAATGCATTATATATCTCTTACTACATTTAAGCTTTTTTTCCAAGAAAATAATATGCCAAGGAATTAAGTTTGTTACAACATTCCCTCATGATTTGTAGAAAGGGACATCAAATAGAAAAATGTTCGAAGGATGCCAGGTGTATCAAAAGTTAAATCATTACAAAAATTTGGATCATTATCCTTCCTAGAGGCACATTTTTCATCATCAAGGCATGCAAACACCTTTCCACTCATCATTTCACCTTTTCTCCTTCCAAAACTACCTCTACAACTTTCAGACTTGGCATTTCATGTGTTTGGATGGATTAGGGAAAATTTTCACTTCAAAAACATCTCTGATCTATAAATTGAGCTATGAAACCAATTCCATTGATCCTGTAAGGCCAAAATGACATGGAATCACCAAAAATTTGATGGAAAATGATGCAAAATTCACACTTCCAAACTTCTTGGAGCTCCCATGGTGGCCAAAATGGTGCAACGCACAGGAACCATTGATCTACTTCAAGTTTTAATCTTGGCCCTCCACGTGGAAAATGTGTTTCAAATATAAGATTAGGTCAATTTTTCAATTTTTAAATAAAGCCAGACATGTGGCACAATGTGATTGGATCGGGCCCAAGGGAAAAATTTATCTCTTTACAACCTTTTGAAAAATTGGAAAATTTTGCCATTTTTCCTTGCCCCCTTCCTGGGCTTGCCACATGTCCAAAATGTGGGTCCCAGTGAAAATACGAGACAATTCTACACATTTACCTCTTTTTTGGAAAAAGGAAATTTTTCCAAATAACCCCCATGGGCCCACACCCCCAATCTCATCCCCGCACATGTCGCTTGTTGATTTGCTGCGGGGCCATGACTCTCCTTTTTCCTCATACCTCCCTCACAAAAATGCAAAATTTAAAAACTCCACTAGTGGCCCACGCTCCCCTTTGACTTTTCAAAATATGGCCACATGTCTCAATCTGATTGGAGTGGAGATGCCTTCCATTTTTAACTTTTTAGAAAACAAAGCTAAAAATCATTAAGTTTCCCATCGGCCCCCTTCTCCATTTTTGGTTTTTTAGGACATGTGTCCCCTCCTGATTGGTTACGGAACTTGGCCCATTTGTAAAATTTGATCCATTTGAAGTTAAAACTTCAAAGTGACCCAAAAATCCACCCCCATTCTACCTTTTCAAGGCCACGTGTCCACCTGTGATTGGCCATGGGGCCGCGCTTCAAAATTTCACCTTAAATTTTTGACCCAAAAAGAAAAAAATTCACTAAGTTTTCTACCACTCTCATCCCCTCTACCCTTGATTTCTACCACGTGTCCTCCTCTGATTGGAGCGGGGTTGAATCTCATTTTTAACCTTAGAAAAATAGAGCTAAAAATATCTAAGTCCTCCATCGGCCCACTCCTCCTTTTTTTGGTTTTTTAGGACACGTGTCCACTCGTGATTGGATGCGGAGCTTCGGACCATTTTTGACTTTAAAATTTTTACAAAATAAAGTCTAAAAACTCTAAGGAAATCCGACCACCCGCCATCCCTCAGCCAATCAAAACATGCCATGTAGGCACTTTTGGAAAAAACGGAGCCCTGGGCCCGAAAATGCCCAATTTTCCAAAAAGGCAAAAATCTTAAGTTATAACATCTAGCATTGCCAATCCTCAACCAATGAGAAGCCGCCACATACGCAAAATTGGAAAAAGCAAATCTCGGGCTCGAAAATGCCCAATTTGCTAAAAAAGGCAAAAAATGATAAGTTGAAATACTTCCCCACTTCTCTTTGGCCAATTAGAAGCTGCTACGTACCCTCGACTTCTCAAGCAATAATTTGATGGCCAAAAATGCACATGTCGACCATCAAAAACACAGAAATCTCCAGGCATGCCCAAAATTCAATTTTTTCACCAAGGATGGAAATTTTTTGAATTAGAACAAGATAAAACATGATTATGAGAATTTCTCGACCATGGGGATGAATTTTCAAATGCATATGAGTAAACAACGATCAATTTTATCCTTCCACAATCGGGAAAATGGGAAAAATGACATAGCCCGCAGATTTGAAGAATTTAGGGGCAGAATAGGGAAAACTTGGGTATTTCTTCACAAATGAGGCATGGAAAATGATTTTCAATGGATTTAAGACATGGAAACAGAGGAAGCAACTTCATTTCACCCATTCAAACTATAAAAATGTTTCAGAAATGCGAGTGAAAGGAAAATTAGGGCAAAGGCGTGTGTAAGATCAAAATGGACACCAACACTTATAATGGTGAAACTACCATATTATGCATGAAAAACAAGTGGATTCAATGGTGGTTTTCCAACCGAGAGATCCATAGGGCACTCCACTCACCCTATGGCAAAAAGCTCGCAATTGCTGCTTGCAAGGATGGAAAGTGGTGCGAGAGTGGGAAGGGGGTGTGAATGAAGAAAAGAAAATCAATGATGGAGGTAGAACATTAGATTCCTACATACATTGATTAGAAATTTTACAAAATGCATTTTAATGGAATAAATAATACGAATTTACAAAATAGAGCCACAAGATCAATAAAAACATATTGGTCACAAAGTACCAATTGAATCCTTGGTCAAAGGGGCATAAAATCCATATTTTCTTATTGCAACTGAAATGGAAACTCGTACAATGAAGAAAATGGAAGAAATTTACGAAAGGAGAAGTTTAGAAGAATAACGACTATCATTTTTATCATTTGTACGTGAAAATAATTTACAGTCTTCAAAAATTTGATTTCCAACCTTTACAAAGAATTATAGAGCACATGAAATAGTATGTCGGGAGTGGTTACAACTTCCTGGGGTAGCCAAGAAGGAGTTGCGGTCGAATCCAATCATTTCGCACCATTTGATTCTCATTTTGTGAAAAACGGCCATGGCAGAAAATGCTCGAGAAAGAATGATTAAAACCATTACATCTTCCCTAGTTTTAATGTAGACCATTTGATCTTACTTCTATAACTTTAAATTTGATCCATTCACATGGCGAAGATGATTCGAGAGGCCACGGGTGAAATTTTTACGTTTTACAATTTTTTGGAATTTGGTAATTTGGACCAATTTTCTCTACTTGGGCCCGATTTGAATTTTTGGATAGGACACGTGGCATGATTTGACTAGAAATGGAGTTGTGACTCCATTTAGAACATATTGAACCTTTTTGAAAAAGTTCAAAATCGTAAACTCCTCGCCCAACCCGCAATCCCGTTGTCGACGTGGCAACATCCTATTCATTGCGGGGCTTGAGCCTTGTTATTTTCTCCACCTAGCTCAGGCTCATAGGTCTGCCATCATCCTCTATGATTTTTTTCCAAAAAATCAAAGTGATAAAGAAACCTCCTCAGCTTCACTAGTTTTCCTCAGCAAAAGCGCAATTTAAGTCCGTCGGGCCATATCTTGCACAATATAAGGAGTTAGATCAACTTCTTTACCTTATTAGAAAGGGAAAAAAATCCTTGGACCTTTTAAAAGAACAAAAATCAAAATACTTAGATTAGACCATTTTAAAGGGGGCCAACTCAAAAAAATTCTAAGTCTAGACTTGGAAAAAGGAGGAAGATTTTTAAGGGGACAACGGTGGCTCTAGCTTGGGGACATGGCATGGATTAACAAGGAGAAAACATGAAATGATGATCCAAAATATCAGGTTTAAAAAATATAACATTGACAGTGCCTTATCCATTGGTCCTTGCAGAGTCATGTACAACTTTTGAGGAAAACAAGAAGAAGAAGAGGACACACAAACCAAAAACACACCAAAACAGAAAAGGAAAACAAAAACACATGACAGAAAAGGGGAAAAATACTATGCTACAAGGTGAGGGATAAATCACTTTCACTAATGATATAGCTTCAAATATTGCCCACTTCTAGGAAATTCTAATGGAGTTCCATCCAAGTATGATAAGAGAAAAAAATTCTCACCACAAGCTCTATGAATTTTAAAAGGTCATAGCCACAAAGAATCAAACTTTTCATGGCTTCCTTTGGTTCTCTTCTCTTGTTCCAAAGTAAGACAAAATCTCCAACTCTCGAACTCTCTTACCTTAGTCCTTTTATCAAAGAGCTTCTTCACTTTTAGCTGATGTTATTTGATTTTATCAACCACACGAGATCTTCTTTCTTCCACCTTTCAAGAAAAAGGATTCTTTTGTCAATGGATTCTTTGTATGGCCATCTTCCACCAATTGAATCACTTTGAGATCTAGCATTTCAATGGTGATAGGGATCTCTACCTCAAATCCATACAATAGCTAAAAAGGTGATGTTCATGTGGCCTTCTTGGGAGTGATCCTATTAGCCCATAATGCATCATACAATTTCTTGTGCCAATTCCTTTGGTTCTCATCAACAAGCTTTCAAACAATGGTCACAATCTTTTTTTACTTGAGTCATCTTGACCATTTCCTTATGGATAGTATTCGAATAATGTGCTAGAGAGATTCCAAAGCCATAACAAAATTCTATAAATTCTCTCTAAGATAACTAGGTGGAATTGTCAACAACAATCTTTTGAGGCACTCCAAAGCAGAATAATGATGTGTTCTTTTATGAAAGCTGAGACTACTTCGGAAATAGATTGTTTGGTTGGAATGACTTCCACCCATTTGGTGAAGTAGTCTATGGCCGTGAGCACATAAGTATGCCCAACACTTGAATGGGGATTCAACACACCAATGAAGTCCAGCCCCCATTGTTGAAATGGTTCCTCAATAATCACATGCACGAGAGGTAATGCAACTAATTGTGGCTTCCCAACAAATTATCGGCATGGTATGCATTTGGAGACCCAAATTTGAGTATTAGCAAAAGAGAAGGCTAATATTAGCTACCGCTGAGAATTTTGTGAGAAGTGACAATTTCGAGAAGTGTCCACCACATGCTTGGTCATGATAGGCTTTGAGAAACTTTCCTTGCTACTCTTTATCAACACATTGATGAAAACAACCATCTATTCCTTTCTTATAAAGTGCGTGATTCCAAATCACATACTTGGTTACTTTCAGTTTGAGCATTCTTCTTTGCTTGTAATCTAGATGAGAGGGACATTCTCCACACGTGAGAAAAAAACAATGTCTGCATACGACTCATCGAGTGGTTACAAAGAGAACTTATGGGTAGTCTTTGCACAAGTTAAACAATTTTCATCTTTTCCAGTGTGCTAAACTTTGAGAGCTTCATCCTCGGTAATCAATTTGCACAAACCATTTCCTCTTACCATATTAGAGGGCTGAATCTCCATGTCGTATTCTTGAGTATTTGCAATCCAATTCCCTCTTTTGACTTTGGGATCTTGCTTTGTGTTAAAATGGATTTGATTGTGCTTCTAGGAACCATTACCACTATATGAGAATTTTGAATGTAGAAGTGGAAATTGTTCACACCTTAACCACCGCATATGCATGTTTTTCTAATTGGTTGTAGTTGAGCTCATGTTTGTTCAATGGGAAGCTCATGAAAGTAATGGGAGCTTCCAAAACTTCATCATTTTTCTGAAAAAGGACAACAAAGAGAGTATTTTCGAGGCGTAATAGTACATAATGAACTCTTTGTTAAAATATGGGGATACAAGAGTTGGGGCTTTAGCAATAGCTATCTTGATATCTTCGAATGCTATTTTTCCTTCATGACTCCATTTAAAACTTGCTTGCGGCTTCATCATGGAGGTGATGTGTTTTGTTAGTTCAGAAAACTCAGGAACTAAGCGACGAAGAAAGTTTACCTTCCCAAAGAACAAATGTACTCCTTTCTTTCTTGTTGGTAGAGATAGTAATTGAATAGCTCTTACTCTTTCGGGGTCAATGTGTGCTCCATGCTTGTTCACGATGTGCCACAAGTAACTTTCCTTTGATGACCCCATAAATGCATTTCTTAGGATTCAAAGAAATACCATGTTTTATACATCTTGCAAGAACTTGCTCCAAATGGCGAGATGTGTTCTCCCTTTTCTTTGAAAATACCATGAGATCATCCAGATATATAACAATGCAATGTTTCATATCTTTGAAGGAAAAGTGCATTTCTCTTTGGAATGTGGCACCCACATTGATTAAGCCAAAAGGAATTATGCTATAAGCAAAAGTGCCCCAAGGAGTTGTGAATTTTGTTTATTACGGTCTTCCTCTACCACTTTTATTTGATTATACCACGAAAACCCATCAAGTAGAGAGAGCATCTCGGATCTAGTGATTTGCTTGCAAAATGTGATCCATGATTGGTAGAGGATAGTTGTCTTTGAGTGAGGCTTGATTTAAATTCTAGAAATCAGCACATATCCTTATCTCTTTGTTCTTCTTCCTTCGGCACAATGTTTGCCACCCATGTTGAGTGGTGAATGGAAAAGATTATTCTAGCATTCAACATCTTGGTTACTTCTTCCTTAATGATATAAGCAACCTTTGGGTTATAGGGCATTTTCTTTTGCCTAAATGGCTTAGCACCTTGTTTCAAAGGAATGGAATGATGCATTTCCTTTGGTTGAAAAGACTTGAGTTCTTTGTAGGAGTAAGCCAAAACATTAGAATACTTTTTTAACAGAGCAACAAACCTTCTCTTTTCTTCGTGAGAAACATTTACCAATGTTTACCATCCTCAGACACCAAATTCGTGTCTTACGAACCCTTGTGACCCGCATCCCACTTCGCAACTTAACCTCATTACCTAAACTTTACACAATTATTTATTAATTACCTTGTAATTGATAAATCCCCATCACCTCACCTGCCACCTCATTTTGCCACCTCATCATGACCTAGCCCTAATCCTAAACTAACCTAATTAAAACCTAAAACTTGGTCTACACCTACACCCATAACTAATGACCCCTTTCTCGCACCCAAAACCGACCTTCTAGTCACTTGACCAAGCCCGCAGCTGATCTCTCGGGAGAAAAGCAGGGAAGGTGGGCGATTTTACTAAAAATAGCCTACTTTTTCCTTACCGATGCCGGTTCCTACTCGACCGCCGTCGGTTACGCAACCGCCATCGGTTCCCTGTAAATGGGCTCCCCAAACCAAAACAACGGATCGGAATTTCATTTTAGAGATCAGTCGAAGGATTTCTGGATCAACAGAGATTATTGGGAGCGAGGAACAGAGTCCAGATCTTCACTTGACCAAGCAGAGATGAGTGGAAATACTAGAAGTGTTTACAGCAAAGGAGATCAGCTTGCATCTTGGTCAAAACCAGTAAGTCACATCTTGCATGTCCTCTGTTATAACATTTCTTATGTTTCTTGAATCTCAGTCCTCCTAAATCTATTTCTGAGTCCACTACCCAACGTGCCATTGCATCTAACTGTTATTCTTTTACCCTCATCATCTCATTTCCTAATATCATCCATAAACCAGCCTTACAAACACCATAGCTACCAAGAAGATCCTATAACCCACCGGTATCGGTTATCAGTAACCGGCATCGGTTATCAGTAACCGCCATCGGTTCCTCTGATCAAAACCAGAAAAACAGCCTTTTCCCTACCCAGTTCAACGAAACAACTTAATTGATATTTTACAGTCTTTTGTGTTAATTCATATTAGCAGGGAAACTGACCACCTTCGAAAGGAAGTTTTATATTTCCTGGGCCCAAGGCAGTTTCCTCATTTATTGTTTAATCAAAATCTTGTGGTCTTGTGTTCTTATTTGCAGGTAGTCCTTCCAAGACAAAAAGGAGTTCTTCGCAGTCAGTCTGATCTTTCTCTATGGTACGCGCACACCATCTCGACATTCTACAGGTATTCCTCCTAACCCTAACCTTATCTGTTTCTAAAAGGAACGAAACATTTCCGAGTGAAACATTTTGGCACGCCCGGTGGGACCCATTTTGGGTTTTTCTTTATTTCTCGCTTGCTTTCATATAGGGAGCATACTTGCTGTTTTCTTCTTCTAAAGATATTCACGAGGTATTCTATTATTCTGGTAAAAGAACTTGCTTTGTTTTTGCATCTTGCATTAGTGAAAGTCATCTCTTTTGCTTCATCGAATATCACTTTCGATTTGGGTTTAAAACACATGCATTGCATCCCTGCTTGTTGTTTTTCAATTCTAGTGAACATAGATTAAGTAACAGGTCGTACACGTGGGGGTGATATCCATGGTATTGACAAGAAATTAATCTTACATTCACTGCACAACACATACCGAATCACTTCACAATTAACACAACAGCTCAAACATCCCCCTTTTTCCGCGGTATTCCTCCGCCCGATTGAGGTAACCTTATAAGCCAAAACAACTTGACATTTCCCCTAAGTCTCTTGTTTAGGATTCTGACATCCTTCTACGTCTAAAGGCATAAGCCCACGATAATTAAAATTAACCCTAGGGTTAATCTCTGGATTTGCGTGTGCATCTTGCTTGTTTTTAGTTCTGTTTTCTTTCTCATACCCTGTCTTCTGTGATCAATAATTGGACAAGTATACTAAACGTTGTTAAAAATCAAATTAGCAGCCTTTTTATATCTTGTTAGCCCAGAATTATTACACCGACATCGGTTATCTGACCGACGTCGGCTATAGTATAACCGACATCGGTTACTAGACCGATATCGGTTACTGTCTTTTCCAATTCCTCACAAACCAGCAACCTAACAATTTTACCAGTCTGAGTTTGTTTCTATTCCTGACAGATTAAAACCCTACTGTGAACTTCTGTCCATGGTTGTTATCACTCGAAAGCAAGCCGCCGCCATGGTTTCACATGCTTGCTCTGTTTCTTTGCCTGAATCACCCCCTTCACCTTCTGTGGGGAATCCTACTGATACCAGCGAGGTTCCTAAAATTCCTGTGGGAGATAAGGACTTTGCCAAGTTTCTGGATGCTAATTCCAGCACTGTACAATACTATTTGTCTCATACCCCTGACCGTACACCTGATGGTCAGCTCCTTGTAGGTATGCCTATCAGTATAGCTGCTCATTTAGCTCCCACTCCGCCTGATAATACCGCCTTGCTTCCTGCATCTCTAGCCCCGTCTCCCAATCCGACGGCTGCAGAGGTTCATACGACCCCGATTAGCTTTCCTTTTGTTAATCTTGGACCCCACATATCATTACCACCGACCGCCCCTACCTCATCTCTCTTGCAGACTGCTCCGTTCATGACTTGCTCTCTGCCACCTATCCACACGAGCTTTCCTTCTCAAGCTCCGCCTACCTTTTCATTCCCATACACGTATCCAGTGACCTCAACATCCTATATAGGACACCCCTATTCAGTCACCTCAACATATTCATCCTCCACACCTTATCAACACTTAACCCCACCAAAGTTGTCTAGCGGTGGTCCTTGGTCCAATCTCGCCTCCATTCACCACAACCACACCATCATCTCATCCAACCACCGACTTAATTAAACAAATGATGGACAAAATGCAAAACCGGAGGCTTCGTTCGTGAAGTCGTAGCGCCTTGACATACGAGCAAGTTTGTCGGGAGCCCATTCACCCTTCTCGTCCCCCTTCATTCATATCCTCCTCAATGGGAGTTGCTTTAAATTTACTCATTTTAACAAGTAAAGAGGATCCTCAACAACACTTGCGATCATTTAGACACGCTTGTTATTTGATTGCTCATGATGATGCCTTATTACTCGCACCTTTCCCATGTCCTTATCAGACCGCCTTGAGTGGTACAAAGGTGCTTTAACCCAAAGACTCAATCTTCTCTTTTAACCAACTAGCCCAATCTTTCTTGGATCATTTCTCCATTAACATTGCCAAGAAAGTATCTATCACGGACCTCTATGCCATCCGACAATTCGAAGACGAATCTATCGCAGATTTCGTTGGACGATGGCGGGGCCTTATCAACCAACTTACATATGCCTTACCTCAAACCGAACTTATCGAACTATTTACGCGGGCCTGCGCTAAGCACATCTCCCCTACCCTCCAAATTCAAACTTTCCGTACATTCGACGAGGCCTTTACTATGGCTCGAAAATTAGAAATTCGAGCCTTAGAGGAAGAGAAATTGCGGTTGCGCAACAAAAACTCCACTTTCCGAACTCCTGATTCTACCAATAAACCAAATACCACCACTCCTCACGTGTCCACTTCTTCTAAATCAAAAGGAGTTGTCCACGCGGTGATGGTCAAATCCCAACCACCGTCCAATACTCCACCAAAAACCACTTATAAGTATAAAGCAGAGCCCATCAACTACACTCCCTTGGGAGAAACATATGGTGTGATATTGGAAAAATTGCTCAAAGCAGGAGCCATTACCTTACCTCCTATTAAACCTCATTCCGGGTTTGATTCCACTCGCGCCATACCTTCCTGGTACAAAGAAAATGACTTCTGTCAGAATTCCACCGCGTGAAGGGACACAGTCATGAAAACGCAAGATGTTGAAAAACATAGTGCAGAAATGGTTGATTGCAGGGATATAGCCTCGATAATCCTAATGCCCCGCTAACCGAAATTTGAAAATATTCAACAAACCATTCCCGAATCACTCTTCCAACAAGATTTCACAAACCAGATATCTTAACCGAGGAGAGTGTTCATGAGATCCATGCAGTATTCGATACCCAGCCAAAAGCCTCTATCGAGAAAATTTTGAATCAAGCCTCTTCACTAACACAGGAGCCCGAACCTCCTTTACCACCATCAAGCCAAAGCGAAATCGTTCCTTTACCCATAAAAGAGTTAACTGCCCAGACTTCTCTTCCCATCAATGAGTCTTCTTATACCACATCCCTACAAGACTGCGAACGGATGTTATCTAATTTATCTATTTCCCAAACGTCCCCTTCTACCGCTCTTGCTACACAAGAGGAAGGCTCGCCACTCCTTTTTACATCCTTAGAAGAGAAATCTCCTACACCAACATCACCAAATTCTTTAACCATAACAGATCCTCTCAAACACGCCCTCCTACCTATTAGTCCCTCATCACCTAAATCTTTTCAACGACCAGTCGACCTCTTAACATCTATGGATACAATGCCTCATCTACCCCCTGTATCACACCTACAGTGGACTGGAATCACAACCCGTCTTTCTTCCGTACAAAAGTTCATATTCACACGTGAGGACTGTCATTCCACAGAAGATAGACAGGCCCTATGGGAACGTTTGAGTAGGCCATATTCTACTCAAATGCAAATGACCGATCCTGATGCCTCCACCATATACCCGAAGTGCTTACAGAAGCTTAAAATGCCCATGTTCTCACCTTCACCCCCCTCACCTCTACCAAATGCCCCGTCCACTTCTATTAACTTAGCCAAATCTTCCCCTACGCTTGGGACCTCACCAATGCCCAGTCTAACACACCCGCCTAAGCGACTCGATTTATCCAAAAATAAACCCGCCCCGCCACCTAGGAGACAAACTCAATCCATGCCTCTATCACAATCAAAACCCTCATCGTCACACCCACCTTCCATATTGGGACCTCATCCCTCCACCTTACATCAATATATCATACCTCCTGCGTTTTCTTCAAAACGACCTACGCCTTCTACACCTATATAGAGATCAAAGGGTATAACAACATCATTACCCCGCGTATCCTGTCCACCTATCAACCCTAAACCAATCCCATCATCAAAGGATTTATTTTCTGTCACTCCCCTTTCTCCGTGGTTGTTTCCCGCTACCACGTCATCTGTAGCCTCATCATCTAATCAGCCGAACGTAACTTCTGTGCCAAAGAAACCACGTTTAGTGAAAAACACGTGTCAACACCCCTCGGCTAAACCACCACCCGTACGAACCAACCACGCCCAAACATTACCAAAACCCGCACAACCAATACCCTCATCCGATTTTGACCCACTCAAAGGATCTTACGCCAAAATCCTTGCTATGTTGGTGGAGAATGCGACCATTTCCCTACCCCCACTTAGACCTTATGACCCGTCTAAACCTCGACCCGCAGGTTATGATGAGTCTAAAATCTGCGCTTATCATCGCACACCAGGACATGATGTGGAGGGATGCAAAGCTTTAAAAACCATCCTTCGTCAGTCACCTCTCCCGGATAGAAAGGTTAAGAAAGACAACTTACGAAGGGAGAGACCTTTAGCTTCAATTCCCTCTACTATATCATCCTGTCCCCGCCTCACCAAGATCTATCATTATTACAACCCCACCTCTTGAAGACCATGAATTATCCCAACCATCTTCCTCATCTCAGGTCTACGAGATTAATATGATTAGTGTCGCTACTCGAGGACAGAAAAACACTGGGAAAGCGAAAGAAAACACACCTGCGGCATCTCTTTCTCCTTCAACCATCCCGATTGCACCACCACCTAAAGTGGTTATTCGCGGACCCGCCTATCCCGTCTCTAATGGAGTTGCCCACCGAACTATGATCAAACAGCTTCATCAATCGCCCGTAAAAATGACACTATATGATCTCATTCAGACTTCTGAATCTCATCGACAAGCTCGTTGAAATTCTTCAAGGGATCGAGGTCTTACCTAATGAAACCCTGCCCGTTGCCTCCATTCTAACACCCAATCACGTTGCCTCTCTCACCAAACAATCCATCTCCCCCACCACTTCCGTCTCTGTACAGCAAGCTGCTGCCGCTGGCCGAAGACGAAATTATCGACTTTGGTGTAGAAGATCCTGACCCTGCCCTTTTCATCTCAGCTTACGTCCGGGACATTCGGGTACGTCGTGTTATGATTGACGGGGGCGCCAGCCTAAACATCATCTCTTCAAAAGCCTTCCAACAAATGAATATCCCTTCTAGTTGCATGTGTGCCAACCCCATCATGTTGCGGTCATTCAATGACGCTATTACCTCTACCTTAGGCACCGTGATCCTCAACATTCGTGTAGGACCGCGTACTTTACCCGAACTCTTCTATGTCCTTGAGGGAGAGTTCCAATATAATATATTGCTGGGTCGTCCTTGGATCCGGGCCATGGGATGCGTTCCCTCAACATTACATAGATGCATAAAATTTGAGTACGAGGGGAAGTCCTACACCGTAAAAGCTGATCCTCCTCCCTTTAAAACCTGCAATATGTTATATCGTCCTAACGATGTGCTTATACCAATCAAGACACCCATACATTCAACCCAACCATCCTCTTCAAATGTACCTCAACCATCCACCTCAACTGCACCTACGCCTTCAACTGATGAAACCACCGTCGCAAAAACCACTTCCCTTCCCGCAGCTAACATCCCAACCTCCGACCCCTTAGTAGATGTTTTTCAACGCCTTACGCTGGGGGAGTACCGCCTATATAACGTTAGTTCTTTCCCTACCCCACAGGAGTATGGACAATTACATGCACATCCCACCTACGACCGTCGCGTGGGGGAAGTAATCTCTTACGGACCACCCCATTGCCGCACCAACCTAACATATGGGGGTGTTGACGCATCTTCCATTACCCCTGAACCTCCTCTTGGTGTGGTCCCCTTCCAATCCGATTTTCAATACCTGACAAATCGTCGCTTCGCCCTCACCTTCTTGACTCGCTGTGCTTGGAAAGGCTTTGGTTTTGGTCTTTATGAACAAGGCCGACATACGCTCATCCCCATCACCACACGCAAACATAATGATCGCAGTGGTCTCGGTTTTCCTGAAACACCTACACAGGAGACACCTCGTGTCAGCTGTATTCTGGAAGAAGACAACGTCACCCCTACCGAACCATCATCACCCACTTTGCCATCATCACCCACAGAATCGATGGACCCTGAATCTATCCCTCCTAACTTTTTTTTTTCATAAATGCCATCTTCATAGGTCCTCTCACTTATCAACGCGATAATGAGGACCCATCTTCTCTTCCCCTTCTGTATCCAGACATGATCGAAGAGGATTCGCCTTCGATTAATATTGTTGAGTGCCAGGATGACGACTCCATCCTCACTTACCTTGGGGCGGACGACTCCTATCTTCAACGCGCCTTACCATCTGAAACTCAAACCATGTTGAACGAGTCTACTATTGAAATCAACATCCACACGGAGGAGGATCCTCACATTGTGAAGATTGGACAATCCCTTAACACATCAGAACAAGCTGCCTTTACTACCTTTCTCCGTACCCACAACCAAGCTTTCGCTTGGTCCTACGCGGACATGCCAGGAATTGATCCTACCATTGCCATCCATAACATCACCCTAAACCCCGATTCCAAACCAGTCAAACAGAAATTGAGAAAAATGCATCCACGCATTGCCCTCTTGGTCAAAGAGGAGCTCCAACGACTCCTTTCTGTTTCCTTCATTCTGCCTATTGACTATCCTCAATGGATTTCTAACATCGTGCCTGTCACGAAAGCGACGGGGGGACTTCGGATATGCACGGATTTCTCGGGATCTTAACCTTGCTTGCCCTAAGGATGACTTTCCCCTACCCAGTATTGATCAACTTGTTGATCTCACTGCGGGCCATGAAATGCTTTCTCTCATGGATGGCTTTTCAGGATACAACCAAATTTTGGTCGCACCCGCCGATCAACATAAGACCGCTTTCATAACTCCTTGGGGAACCTTCTGTTATCGTGTCATGCCGTTTGGCCTTAAGAATGCTGGTGCAACCTATCAGCGGGCTATGACCTACATTTTTCATGACATTATGCACACTATCCTTGAAGATTACGTCGACGATCTTCTTGGCAAGTCTAAACATCGCAGTGAACATCTCGATGTTTTAACCATTATTTTCGATCGCCTGTTGCAATATTCTGTTCGTCTTCAACCAAAGAAATGTGTCTTTGGTGTCCTTTCGGGAAAACTTCTTGGTTTTATCGTCTCTTTGCGTGGCATTGAGGTCGATCCATCTAAAGTAAAAGCTATCCTAGAAATGCCCCCACCCAAGAACCTCAAACAATTGCGTAGTTTGCAGGGTAAACTTCAATCCATCCGGCGTTTCATCTCCCAACTCTCGGATCGATGTCACCCTTTTCATCACCTTCTAAAAAAGGACGTTGCCTTTCAATGGAGTGAGGAGTGTCACCAAGCCTTCGAAGCTCTAAAAACTTATCTCTTGCAGCCACCCGTGCTTATCCCACCCCAGGACGACCGCCCTTTCTACCTTTATCTTTCCGCCACTGACCATGCTATAGGAGCTATGCTCGCACATCGGGACTCGGCACGCCGAGAACAGGCCGTTTATTATATAAGTCGTACCCTCGTGGAGTACGAGACTAGGTATACACATGTAGAAAAATTGTGCCTAGCCCTATCATTCGTAGCCACCAAACTCCGACATTACCTCCTGAATCACAAAACTTTTGTCATCACCAACATGGACCCCATTCATTATATGTACGCCAAACCACATCTAAACCAACGCATCGCTCGATGGCTCATGCTCCTCGCCGACCTTGACCTTGAGTTTATACAACAGAAGTCAATCAAAGGACAAACTCTTGCAGACCAACTTCATGGAGGCCCCTTTACTCGGGGAACAATTTACCAATTTTACATTCCCGACGAACTCATCGCCACTCTTTCACTCGGGGAAGAGTCGTATCAAATGACCCTCTTCTTCGATGGATCTAAATGCCAGCGCGGTGGAGGAGCCGGCGTTGTTCTCATTCCTCTCGACGCTGAGCCTATGCCTCTTTCATTCCGACTCGATTTCCCCTGCACTAATAATACAAATGGAATACGAGGCCCTTGTTCTGGGTCTCCAAGTTGCGATACACTTAGGCATCAAATCTATCAATATCTTTGGTGACTCTCAATTGGTAGTCAATCAAGTTATGGGCATCTACCAATGTAAAAATGAGGAACTTCAGAAGTACAAACACCACGTGGAGTCACTTCTAGCCTTATTTACTCACTATTCTATCCAAACCATTCCCGCTCCACTAACAAATTTATGCGGATACTATGGCTTGCTTAGCCTCACAAATTCCCGCCGCACCAACCGACTCTGAATTATTCATTGTGGTCCAAGAACTTTTTACACCATCCTATTCAACCCCGGTAGTTTGCATGATAAATACTGTGTCTACTAATTCGCAGGATACCTGGTACCACCAATTTCACGACTACCTTACAACCTCTGTTCTCCCTTCTGACCTTACTAGTAACGGCAAACGTGCTTTTCTTAAAAGTGTTTCGCGTTATGTTGTCATGGGAGGACTCCTCTATAAACGTGGCTTTGATGGCATCCTCCTTCGCTGTCTAACCGGTGCGGAGGTCACCTATACCATCCAACAAGTCCATGATGGGATTTGTGGTGGACATTTTAGTGGCCTTGCCGTGGCTAAACGAATCCTTCGCCTAGGTTATTATTGGCCTACTCTCAATAACGACTGCTATGAATATGTTAAGCGTTGTGCTATGTGTCAACAACATGCCAACCTTCAACATACTCCTAGCCATCCGCTGCAGGTCGCACGAGATCTTTGGCCTTTCTCACAATGGGGTTTAGACCTTATTGGTGAGATTCACCCGACCTCTTCACAACGTCACCGTTGGATAATCACAGCAACCGAATATTACACAAAATGGGTAGAGGCCATTCCACTCATTTCAATCAAAAAGAAAAAATTTCAAATTCATTAACCATCACATTATCTGTCGTTTTGGTATTCCTCATCGCCTAATAACAGATAATGGTAAATCTTTCAAAAACAAGTTGTTACAAGACCTTTGTGACAACTTTGGTATCAAACTTAGTTTCTCATCGCCTTACTATCCGCAGGCCAATGGTCAGGCTGAATCTTCTAATAAAACCCTAACCAAAATCCTCATGAAAGTTGTCAATGAATCCGGAAGAAATTGGCACGATCACATTCCCTTTGCCCTTTGGGCTTATCGTACTAGCATTCGTACCTCTACTAATGCCACACCTTTTTCTTTGGTATACGGTACCGAGGCTATTTTGCCTCTCGAAATACAAATACCCTCCCTTAGAATATCTCTTCAGGATATTCTCACCAACGATGATTTCCGCCAAGAGCGGTTAGCCCAATTAGAGCTTCTTGATGAACGACGTCTTACAGCTCTCGATCACCTTCAAATCTATCAAAAACGCATCAAGCGTGCTTATGATAAGCGACTTCATGAGCGTACCTTTAAGGTTGGTGATCTTGTCCTCAAAGAGAATCAACATGTAACCAAACTAGAAAAGAGCAAACGTGGAAAATTTGCTCCCAATTGGATTGGGCCTTATATAATCACTCACACTTATGGATCAGGCACTTATCGTTTAGCTTCGCTTAATGGTAAGCCTGAGCCTGAACCCCTTAATGCCCTGCATCTTCGACCATTCTACTGTTGAATCTAGTGTTATATCACTTTTTATCTACCTACTGCTCGTCCCTTGAGCTCACTTACCACCACATACACTTTGTTTCCTACACCTCATAATAAAATCAAGCTCACATAGTTTGATTCTCACTTCACCTCAGTGATGCCTTCCCCTTTTAGTCTAGTCCATGACTTCAAAGTATTAAAATAAGCCGTATTCTTATGGGATTTTCTTGAGTCAAACTTCCTACCAAACTAGATGCTTCACGCCAAAAGAACATCTAGCTATCTAAATTTAATATAGACTACTCCCTCGAAGGACAGCTATATGCCAAATTATTGCTGCTATTATATATAGACTGCTCCCCCGAAGGACAGCTATGCATTAAAATCATCTCTGCTACTATAAATAGATCGCTCCTCGAAGGACAAACTATACATAGTGGGCCAGCCTTTTATCAGAAGCTTCTCGCATTGATCAGCTTCGTGAAGACCTCAAGAATAAAACAATCCATATCCCTGGTAGACTTCCCGCATTGATCAGTCTATATTCAGTCAAATAAAAGCCTCATTCACAAGAACTTTTTGGGTCATGGACTTGTCTATTTAGGGTAGGTTCTCTTTCGTCAGAACACTCACTTTGTAACAAGTTCTCTGTATCTCAGCTATATCATTCACCTCACCTCACCATTTGTTTCAACTCAAGGGACGTAACGTACGCTCAATATATTGTGATCATACAACTCTTTTCACCTATTGACTTCTCGTCTATGCACGGTACCTAGGGTTTCAAGCTCGTTCTACGTTGTGTGGTTTGTTTAGCTCTTTTCACCTACGGAGCGCTCTTTCCGCTTTGCCTCGCATCTAGGATTGTGTGTTGATCTTAATCAGGACATGGTTCCCTTCTACTTGGGTAGGCTAACTTTCGCTTCCCTTATACCTTTTACAACATCACCAATTCATTTTACCTTACCAATATTAATATCAATATTTTTACCAACCAACCAATTGCCTGAATTCACCTCTCCCTGGTCCTAAGGGAGAACTACATCGGTCTGAGGCCCTTCCTTGCTTTGTGCAATGGGCTATGTAGGCAGCACTTAGGAGACATGGGGTCTCCCAAGGTTAGCTCGACCATCCCCTACCATAACCTATCATGTATGGTAAATATAAATATTTTTGTGTATTTTTATTTCATCACATTCCTCTTTATCCTTTTTTCAAAACACCGAAAGTCAAAACGAAAACATTCTTAGTATTATAACTCAAATCAGCATACATATCTCGTTTTATTTAGATGTTAAACAAATACATCTTCTCTATCATCGACACACAGGTCGGTACTCTTATTTATTCTTATACCTTGCTAACATTTATTTAGACCCTCACGCCTCATCCCGAACTAGGTGATGATCGTGATCGTCGACCCCTCTCGCCAGGCCTCTCTGTCCTCAAAGGTACCACGGATATTGGTACCGCCACCGATCTCGCCAATCTCTCTCGTAACATATGAATACGCCCTCTCGCATGGAGGACTCCAGCCTCTAGTCTCGCTGCTCGTGACTCCGCAACCGCTAACAATCCTCTTGTCTCATTCACCTGCGTTTGGAGCTGCTGAACCAAACGCTGCAGCCGATCCCTCTCTGCTGTAATCACGTATATGTCGTGGTGATCATGTACACCTTGCAGCTCGCTACCCACCATAACCTATAGGCCTCTGTCATTCCGCATCTATTACACTACGATCGGCTGCTATCTCCTCGGGCCCTTCTGGAGGTGTTGGCCGGGGAGGTGAGAATGTTGCCTTGGCATCGATCCTCATATATGGTCTATAAGCCTGCGGTATGTCCTGCACAAATCCAAATTGTCGCCGCATGTGATCTATAGGAATCCTCTCATATTCACTGCCTCGTGCCCCGCGATCCACCTCAATCGCTCTACACCTCTCAACTCCTCAGCTATGTTCTCGGTTACCATATAGTTCCCGTAAGGCCTCCAACAGATATCCGCAACTGTCACCCTCTCCCATACCTGCCTGTAATACTCAATGTCACCCGTCACGGCCTGGGATCTTGCCTCTTGTTCTGTCTGGACCCAGTGTCTGAATCCCAACCTCTGTACTCCGGCCTCTCCTGCATGGATGGATCGGCCTACTGGTCGCACACAAACAATGTGCTCATAGGCCCAACAGTGTAATAAGTATGAGCAATCCAGTGTCGTCCTGTGATTTCGCCTACAAGCCCATAA
The DNA here is from genome assembly GCA_018340775.1 of Taxus wallichiana var. yunnanensis. Taxonomy (NCBI): domain Eukaryota; kingdom Viridiplantae; phylum Streptophyta; class Pinopsida; order Cupressales; family Taxaceae; genus Taxus; species Taxus wallichiana. The sequence continues at coordinate 348,164,723 of CM031240.1, read as the reverse complement.
ACCCCTGTATAACTCCGCCAAATATGCAGGTGCCCATGCAAAAGTCACGTTCCTTTCTATCATCTCCCGATAACACACATCAATGCCTTTGAAATCTTCCTCCTTCCGCCTCGGTAATGCATAATACCCTACCGCTATCATTAATATTACTGCTAACCTTGTCTCCTCAGGATGTGCTGCATACATTACCCCATACGTAAATGATAAACCTCGCTGTGTCAAATCTCATGCGTATGGACCAAATACTGCGGTTATCGCTCCCCGTGCCGTGCTAGGTAGTGCCTGATATACTGGTTCTCCTGTAATAGGGAGTCTCAAAATACGGAACACATCTTCCAATGTTACTGTCATCTCCCCTGTTGGCAGATAAAAGGTATTTGTCTCGGGATTCCATCTCTCAATCAACGCCTGTAACATACCATGGTTACGTGTGATTCGTGAATAATAATGGATTCCACTTAACCCCAAACGATTTATCAATGTCCATTCCACTGGTGTTACATCCGCTCGGATTCGTGACAACAGCGCTGGCACACTATCATTCATCCTCAACCCTGCCTCTGCCTGCATACACCAAAACAACAAACAACCATTCAATCCGCCGTGGTTTTTCAACATTCTCGAAATTCCTCCAAGAATCGGGTATCGGTTATACATAACCGTATCGTTTCAAGAATCGATACCGGTTACCTCTAACCGCCATCGTCACTTTATCAATTACATACACCTTCCTTAAAAACAACCACCTACGACAATAATTTGCTCGTTTATTCCTTTTTATACATACAAACATACCTGAAACCCCTGATTGCCTACCCCGTAACACTTACCTCACCTGCAACCCTTGTTATCATGTTTTCTTTCTCATATCTACCCACCTACTCTCCCCCATCTTATTCACAAAACATGCAGTAGTCAAATCACAAACAAAACGTTACCTCTTGGTTTGCGGTAGCTTGAGGTGGCCCTTGTCTTCCCTCTTGTCCCTGCCTGCTGGATGTTTCTCCTCGTCCTGCCATTATTACCACCTTTTTCAAACCTACCTTTCTGTCTTCTGAATCTCAGATCACAATCACCTTCCCTGTCTCTTTTCTCCTTATCACTCAAATTTCTCATGCAATTACCTGTCTCAGTCGTCAAAAAGCGTCGCGTTCGCGTATTTAACTTCTTGCATGGCTCTCAAAATTAGAACTTAAGTTGCCACCCTAGCTTTTTTATTTTTAGAAAAGCTCATACCTAAATAACCGGTATCGGTTATGCAACCGATATCGGTCTACTACCTACCGCCGTCGGTTACCTAACCGATATCGGTTACACACCTGGCCTTTTGAAACATCGTCTTTTCTTCATTTTTTTACCAAATTTTTGTCGCGCCCGCCTCTTTTCCTGCATCACAACACCATTATCCATATTTGTCTATCCACCACACATATCATTACAATTTCATTAACATCATCTATTTTACAAAAACAAACAAGTCATCAACTAAGGATACCACAACAAAACAAAAAACTATCTATCTATACATCATCATTTGGATCCAACTCATCAGATACATATATAACAATGTCACAAAACCAGCCCAAAACGTGCAACATTTCATCACATAACACATCATCCATATATCAACATGTCACTTAAACTCATCATATACCACAAACCATCGACAAAATATTTAAAAACATTTTTGAACACAACATGTGGATCAAAACATCATCTCTATATATATATACAAATTTGCAAATATACAATGTGCCCGATCGGGGGCCTCTGTGATCTCATCATATAACTAAGCTGCACGCAGCCGCAATAACTATCCAAAATCTCGACTCGGCTCGCAGACGGTCTATAATGAATCAATAAATGAATAAATGTAGGCACGCAGGCCTCTATCAACACAACCGGTTCGCAGACCGGTGCCCATGTCCCTATACAAAAACTATGTGGGGATCCTCGGCTTCCACCACCCTCAAGCACCTCTCCTCGCTGGTCTGCGGTGCCTCTCGCTCCTACCACCGTGAATGGACACACCGGCCTGAAGCTGCGCCTCCCCGTGACTCTCGACTATGTGAGGTCTCCGCCGGTGTGCCGCATACGGCCGATACTCGGCCCCGATATTATCAAGGATATCCCGAGCAATACCGGGCCTCCACCCTCGCCTCCATATATCTGTCCCGTGCCACCGTAGGTACTGGGGCTGGTCCCGGACTCCTAGTAAGTGCCCCCCGTGCTCGTGATGGTGTCGTTGGTGGTGCTCGTGGCCGTGGTGGTATCTTGGCTCGTGCTCGGGCCGTGGCTGCCACGCCGCTGTACGGCCACGCACTGCACGTGCTCGTGGTGCGTGCTGCTTCGTATCCGCTCGTACTGCACTGCACTACACACGTGGCCGCCTGCCCTTTGGTGGTGGCGCCGCCTATGCTGCTCGAGCTCGAGCTCAAGCAATGCCCCTCGTAAGACCCCTATTCGTGCTCGCAGCAGCAGCAAGCCGCCCGTAAGAGCTGCACACCGACCCTAAGCTGATCTCTCTCTCGCCGCCACCGCCGCTAAGTCGGGCTGTGCGGGTCAGGCTACCCTCGCCGCTTCTAACCAGCCCACCAAACCTCGTATGCTCCCGTGCACCCAAAGCATCATCTATGCCATCATCTCGCCGCTCTCTCTCGCAACCCAATCTAGATCCAAGGGCTGTGGGTGCAGGGCGGTGGGGCCTCTACATCATCCCTCCTATATCGAGGGAAGGGAGGTGGCTCGCCCCTGCCGCAGCCCCATCTGCCGCGTGCACCCTCTCTAGGGGTATCCTCTCGTACTCTCCCGGCCTCCATCCTGCTATCCAGAAAGTGTACTGGATCCAGCGTAATTGTACTCGGCCTCCTCTGTGCGGGTGATGACCTCTCAGAAGGTCTCCATATGATGTCTCACGCCTGTCGGGCCCTCTAATAAATGCCTGTAATAGGTGACATCTCGCCCTCGCAAGCACCGCCGTGGCTGCCCCGACGACCCCAACCACCTCTCGAAAGCCGCCCAGTATATGACTCGTGGCCCCTGGCTGCTGCGGTAACCCTACTGGCCTGATGCATATGATGTGCTCATATGCCCAACAATGAAGCAAAAATGTCGAACAGATACCGAATCACCTCATCCGGCGATAACCCCAGAGCTCTCTGTATAACTGCACCAGATATACTGGTGCCCAAGCATAACAGGTATGCTCCTCCACCATCTCATGAAGCACCCCCATCAATGCCCGTGGAAAGCGGCCTCCCTCTGAGTCCGGGAGGGCGAAGCAGGTGATCCCAATCATCATCAGCACAGCCAGCCGTGTCTCGTGTCGATGCGCACGGTACATGTCACCATACCCAATGCTCGCGCTGTGATAGGTAAGTAGCGCGGCTGCATCTCCAAAACTCGTAATATGCTTGTCCATGGCAGTCTTCGACCTACGGAAGATCGCTCTCCTCGATAGGTAGTTGAAGGATGCGATACACATCCTCCAACATGATAGTCATCTCCCCAGTCGGGAGATGGAACACATTGGTCGCCGGATCCCATCTCTCGATGAGGGCGACCATCAGGCTGTGATCTCTCTCTATCGCTCTATACCTCTGGACTCCACCGAGTCCCACCTCGCGCATGATCACCAAAGTGAGTGTGGATATGTGTCGCCGCATCCGCACCAACAGCGGGGGCATCCTATCCCACATCGTCAACTGCTGACGTGCCTGCAAAACCAACCCACATCTTTAGACCTACTTTTTATCACAACATCTACTTTATCCTCTAAACCCCCTTTTATCCCCCCAACCACACCCCGACTCTCTACCACCCCACCCAAAACCCAAACCCACTCACCCAAAACCCAACCCAACCCAACCCACACTCACCCAACACCCGAAACCCAACCCAAACCCACCCAACACCCAAAACCCAACCCAAACCCACTCACCCAAAACCCAACCCAAACCCACTCACCCAAAACCCAACCCACACTCAACCAAAACAAAACCCAAACCCAACCCACACTCAACCAAAACAAAACCCAAACCCACCCAACACCCAAAACCTAACCCAACCCACCCAACACCCAAAACCCAAACCCAAAACCCAACACCCAAAACCCAAACCCACTCAACCAAAACAACAACCAAAACCCAACCCAAACACACTCAACCAAAACAAAACCCAAACCCACCCAACACCCAAAACCCAACACCCAAAACCCAACCCACACCAACCCAACCCACACTCACTCATAACCGACCCCGGTCCCCCTCCCACCGACGCCGGTCACGACCAACCGCATCGGTAGCCCATGCACCCTCCTCGCCCTAACAATTCACGACCGATGCCGGCCGCTAGTGTCCGACATCGGTCATTGAAAATTTGCCGCGCCGAAACCGACGCGCCTACCCCTTTCTTCTTTTTCCCTATTTCTACCTCTCTACCCACCCAAACACCCTAAAACCTACCCACCATGCCGCCTTGGCCTCTTTCACCTATCTACCCTCTCCCTTTTTCAAATCATTCCCATTTATTCATTATTATCTACAAAACATTATATTCCTACCCAAATCCCAAAAACAACATAATGCACTAAAATACACAAAATAAAGAGTTCCGAGCCTACCCGTACGACGACATACGACATGTCGCCGTGGTGGGATAGGTGGTGGTGGTCCAGCCCGGTCCACCCTCTCGCTCCTCCCGCCCGCCTGTGCTATAGCTCCACTCGATCCTGGGTCCCTCGCCAATCAATCGCCGCCTCCTCCTCCTCACACGGGCCCGCAAACAACTCACTCCTCCAGCAAAATAGCTCCACCTCGCTCAATAAACCTCCAATCTCAACTCTCCACGTCAGACAAGTCAATTTGGTTTTCAAAATAACAAAGTGACAATGACAAGCCGTATTTTTCTTTTTATAGGTTTTTCGCCCTTAACCGATATCGGTTTTATTTTGCCCTAATAAACCGGTATCGGTCCCTCAACCGATATCGGTCATGTCGAATCGACATCGGTTTGTCTTCCAACTTTCCCCCAATTTTATTTTTTGCCCCTATTTACCATTTGCCCCTTTTTAACCACATATCGCCTATATCCACCCTTGCTGACACACCATTTGTTTACCTATTTGGCCCGACCCAAGGCCTCGCCCTACCTATTTGGCCCGACCCAAGGCCTCAACCTACCTATTCGGCCCGACCCACGGCCTCAACCTACCGATTTGGCCCGACCCAAGGCCTCGCCCTACCTATTTGGCCCGACCCAAGGCCTCAACCTACCTATTTGGCCCGACCTAAGGCCTCAACCTACCTATTTGGCCCGACCCAAGGCCTCGCCCTACCTATTCGGCCCGACCCAAGGCCTTAACCTACCCATTTGGCCCGACCCAAGGCCTCGCCCCAACAACTTGGCCCGACCAAAGGCCTCACCCTACCCATCCGGCCCGACCCACGACCGTATCACTTCAATACCATACCCACAATCAACATTTTATTTTTATCCATCCATCATGTACCTTTTGTTCAATCGAGCTCACCTGTTCGTGTTTTAGCATGATTAGGGTCCTTGACTTGATCTGTCGACCAACTTTGCCTAGACCTAGACCGTGACGTTTATCTCAACCAAACTAACCATTGGTACCGCCGAACATGCCTAAACGCTCTGCATACCTTACCCGTTATATACCCCCGGAGCTACTTCCTATGCCTTGGATATACAGGATTATATCACCCTTGTTTGGATAAACTATCGACCTTTGCCTATACATCGCTGGTTTGCTTGTCAAATCATGTACCCTAGTCATACTATTACATTTCAACATGCGTCTCGCTTCTTGGACCTACCCCACCACTTTACCATCCTCTCTACAACATGTACCCTTTATCAACCCTATCCCTGATTTCCCATTCACTCGATCTGTGATAGATTTGAGGGGGATTACCTATATCCTTAACATGAGAAACCACTTCATATTATTGTCCGCGCAGCTTTACAGAACAAGCTACACGACAATAAGGGGCTAATGTAGACACCAAATTCGTGTCTTATGACCCCTTGTGACCCACATCCCACTTCGCAACCTAACCTCATTACCTAAACTTTACACAATTATTTATTAATTACCTTGTAATTGATAAATCCCCATCACCTCACCTGCCACCTCATTTTGCCACCTCATCATGACCTAGCCCTAATCCTAAACTAACCTAATTAAAACCTAAAACTTGGTCTACACCTACACCCATAAATAATGATCCCTTTCTCGCACTCCAAACCGACCTTCTAGTCACTTGACCAAGGCCACAAATGATCTCTCGGGAGAAAAACAGGGAAGGTGGGCGATTTTACTAAAAATAGCCTACTTTTTCCTTACCGATACCGGTTCCTACTCGACCGCCGATTTACGCAACCGCCATCGGTTGCCCTCAGTAAATGGGCTCCCAAACCAAAATAATGGATCGGAATTTCATTTTAGAGATCAGTCGAAGGATTTCTAGAAAGAAAACGGAGATTATTGGGAGCAAGGAACAGAGTCCAGATCTTCACTTGACCAAGCAGAGACGAGTGGAAATACTAGAAGTGTTTACAGCAAAGGAGATCAGCTTGCATCTTGGTCAAAACCAGTAAGTCACATCTTGCATGTCCTCTGTTATAACATTTCTTATGTTTCTTGAATCTCAGTCCTCCTAAATCCGTTTCTGAGTCCACTACCCAACGTGCCATTGCATCTAACTGTTATTCTTTTACCCCTCATCATCTCATTTCCTAATATCATCCATAAACCAGCCTTACAAACACCATAGCTACCAAGAAGATCCTATAACCCACCGGTATCGGTTATCAGTAACCGCCATCGGTTCCTCTGATCAAAACCAGAAAAACAGCCTTTTCCCTACCCAGTTCAACGAAACAACTTAATTGATATTTTACAGTCTTTTGTGTTAATTCATATTAGCAGGGAAACTGACCACCTTCGAAAGGAAGTTTTATATTTCCTGGGCCCAAGGCAGTTTCCTCATTTATTGTTTAATCAAAATCTTGTGGTCTTGTGTTCTTATTTGCAGGTAGTCCTTCCAAGACAAAAGGAGTTCTTCGCGATCGGCCCGATCTTTCTCTACGGCACGCGCACACCATCTCGACATTCTACTGTGTATTCCTCCTAACCCTAACCTTATCTGCATTTCTAAAAGGAACGAAACATTTCCTAGTGAAACACATCCTTAGATCTTTAGAAGTACAAATATTTTCTTTGTCAAAGTTAGATGGATACGGGAAGATAACTTTCCTTTCTCTTGAATGAATTGCCGTGCTTGTCAAAAAATCTTCCAAAGAGACCAAGCCTTTGGGAATTTTGTTGCCTTTTAGTCCGATCACGCCCTAATCATCAAATTCATCAATTCCGTCATCTTCTTCTTTAGCAACAACTTCTCTATGAGGGTGAACACTTCCTTCAAAGAAGATATTATTGAAATTATCTCTTTGTTCTAAGAAGCTCAAAATTTGATTATCATCATTGAAGACTTACCATCGATCCGCATTATCGTGTACAGTCAGTCTAAACACCATCTCAATTCTTATTTTATCTTTTCCAAAGGAAGGATGTGGTGTCAATAAAGAGGATAACGTAAGAAGAGAATCAGTCCTTTCATTTTGTACCCCTGGAATGGCTGTAATAGAGAAAGCATCAAATGATTCAATGCAGTCCCAAACCCAATTTCTATAGTGTCTGAGCCTTGGGTTCTTAACTTGATATTGCTGGTAGATTTGTTTCACTATTACCTCAGCATCAATGAGGCATCTCAGCTTCTTGATTCCCATATCCTCTAAAACACTCATTCCCAAAAAAATTCTTCTTTGTATTCTCGCTATATTATTTGTGTTATCGAATCGTAGTTTGTAAGCAAAAGGATGCATTTCCTTTGAAGGTGAATAAAAACAACACCATCTCTAAAACCTTCTCATGAATGGATGCCATCAAATTCCATCATCCAGATCTGATCTTCCTCTTCCTCCATGAGAAGTGGTAGATTTTCATCCTTTTCGATGTAAGGAAGTAATTTCCTAACTAATAATTTTGAGTTAGGAAATTCCTTCTTTTGGGCATGAGTGGTGCAGAGGATATGGGAATCAAGAACCCGAGATGCCTCGATGATGCAGAGGTAATATTCAAATAAATATGCCAACAATATCAAGTTAAGAACCTAAGGCTCGAGACACTATAGAAATTAGGTTTGGGACTGCATTGAATCATTTAATGCTTTCTCTATCAAGCTATTCCAAGAGCACAAAATGAAAGGGTGGATTCTCTCTGCTCGTGTTAACCTCATTATTGACACCTCATCCTTCCTTTGAAAATATAAAATAACCATTGAGATGGTATTCAAACCGAGTGTACCTGATAATGTGGATCATTTGCAAGTCTTCAATGATGATAATCAGATTTTGAGCTTCTTAGAGCAAAGAGATAATTTCAATAATCTCTTCTTTGAAGGAAGTGTTAACCCTCACAGAGAAGTTGTTGCTGAAGAAGAAGCTGATGGAATTGATGAAGTTGATGATGAGGGCATGATCGATCGAAAGGAAACCAAATTCCCAAAGGATTAGTCTCTTTGGAAGATCTCTGTTTGATAAGCATGATAGATTCATTCAAGAGAAGGAGAAGTTATCTTCTTGATGTCCATCTCGACTTTGACAATGAAAACATTGGTACTTGGAGGATCCAAGAATTGTAAACATTGGTAAGTGTTGCTCACCGAAGAGAAGAGAAGGTTCGTTTCTATTAAAAAAGTATTCTAATGTTTTAGCTTACTCCTATGAAGAGCTCAAGTCTTTTCAATGAAGGAAATGCATCATTCCATTCATTTGAAACAAGGTGCTAAGCCCTTCAAGAAAAAGTAAAGGCCATATAACCTAAAGGTTGTCTGATATCATTAAGGAGGAAGTGACCAAGATGGTGAATGCTAGAATCATCTTTTCCATTCACCACTCAACATGGGTGGCAAACATTGTGTGAGTAAGAAATAAGAATGGGGCGATAAGGATATGTGTTTATTTCAAGAATTTAAATCAAGCTTCACTCAAAGACAACTATTCTCTACCAATCATGGATCACATTTTGCAAGTAGTCACCGGATCTCGAGATGCTCTCTCTCGCTTGATAGTTTTTAGGGTACAATAAAATAAAAGTGGTAGAGGAAGACTGTTGCAAAACAACATTCACAAATCCTTGGGGAAATTTTGCTTACTGAGAACGCCTTTTGGCCTAATCAATGTGGGAGCCACATTCCAAAGAGAAATGGACTTGGCCTTAAGGTTCTCAAACATTGCATTGTTATATATCCGGATGATCTCACGGTATTTTCAAAGAAAAGGGAAGAACACATCTGATATTAGGAGCAAGTTCTTAGAAGATGTAGAAAACACGGTATATCTTTGAATCCTAAGAAATGCATTTTTGGGGTCACCGAAGGCAAGTTATTGGGGAAAATCGTGAACAAGCATGGAGCACACATTGACCCTGAAAGAGTAAGATCCATTCAAGTGCTATCTCTACCAACAAGTAAGAAAGGAGTGCATTCATTCTTTGGAAAGGTAAATTTTCTTCACCGCTTTGTCCCTGACTTTGCTAAACTGACAAAACACATCACCTCTATGATGAAGCGTCAAGCAAGTTTTAAATGGAGCCCTAAAAGGAAAATGACATTTGAAGAAATCAAGAGAGCTATTGCTAAAGCTCCAACTCTCGTATCCCTAGATTTTAATAAAGAATTCATCATGTACTGTTATGCTTTAGAACACACTCTCTCTGTTGTCCTTGTTCAAAAAAATGATGAAGGTTTGGAAGCTCCCATTGCTTTCATGAGCTTCCCATGAAGAAGCATGAGATCAACTATAGTCAATTAGAAAACATGTGTATGTAGTGGTAAAGGTCGTAAAGAACTTTAGGTTCTACATTCTCAATTCTCACACAGTGGCGATGGTCCCTGGAAGTGTGATTAAATCCATTCTAACATAGCAAGATCCCGTAGTCAAAAGAGGGAATTGGATTGAAAAGACTTAAGAATATGACTGGAGATTCAACCCTCTAATCTGGTAAGGGTAAATGGTTTGTACAAACTGATTTCTGAGGATGAAACTCTCAAAGCTCAGCATGTTGTAAAAGATGACAATTGTTTAACTTGCCCAGAAGAATACCCGCAAGTTCTCTTTGTAACCACTAATGATGAGTGGTATGTAGATATTGATTTTTTTCTCATGTATGGAGAATGTCCCTCTCATCTAGATTACAAGAAAAGGAGAAATATCAAACTGAAAGTAGCCAAGTATGTGATTTGGAATCATGCACTTTATAAGAAAGGAATGGATGGTTGCTTCCTTTGATGTGTTGATAAAGAGAAGCAAGGAAAGTTTCTTAAAGCCTATCACGACCAAGCATGTGGTTGACACTTCTCAAAAATGGTCACTGCCCACAAAATTCCTAGAGGTAGATATTATTTTCCTTCTCTTTTTGCTGATACTCAGAGTTGGGTTTCCAAATGCATACCACTGTCAACAGTTTGTTGGAAAACCACAGTTAGCTGCATTGCCTCTCAGGCCTATGATTATTGAAGAGCCATTTCAACAATGGGGGCTAGAATTTATTGGTGTGTTGAATCCCCATTCAAGTGTTGGGCATAATTATGTGCTCACGACCACAGACTACTTCACCAAATGGGTGGAAGCCATTCCAACCAAACAATATAGCTCGAGGTAGGATGCGGTTTCATTAAAGAACACATCATTGTCTATTCGGAGTGCCTCAAAAGATCATTGTAGACAATGCCACTTATTTCTCTTTAAGAGAATTGATAGAATTCTGTTATGGTTTTGTAATCTCTCTAGCACATTCTTCTTATTAATATCCACAAGGAAATGTTCAAGTTGAGTCAAGTAACAAAAACACTGTGACCATTGTTCGAAAGATTGTTGATGAGAACCAAAGGAATTGGCACAAGAGATTGTATGATGCATTGTGGGGTGATAGGATCACTCCTAAGAAGTCCATGGGAACATCACCTTTTCAGTTGTTGTATGGTTTTGAGGTAGAGATCCCTATCACTATTGAAATGCTAGCTCTCAAATTGATTCGATCGGTGGATGATCACCATTACAAAGACTCCATTGAAAAAAAAATCCTTTTTCTTAAGAGGCTAAAAGAAAGAAGATCTCAGGTGGTCAATAAAATCAAAGAACATCGGTTGAAAGTGAAGAATCTCTTTGACAAAATTACTAAGGCAATAGAGTTTAGAGTGTTAGATTTTGTCTTACTTTGGGACAAGAGAAGAGAACGAAAGGGAAGCCATGGAAAATTTGATTCTTTGTGGTGGGACCTTTTAAAATCCATGGAACTTGTGGTGAGAATGTTTTTCTCATATCATATTTGGATGGAACTCCATTAGGATTTCCTAGAAGTGGGAAATATTTGAAGATTTACCATCAAGAAAAGTGATTTGTCCCTAACCTTGTAACATAGTTTTGTATTTCCCCTTTTCGGTTGTGTGTGTTTTTTTCCCATTTCTATTTTGGTGTGTTTTTGGTTTGTGTTTCCTCTTCTTCCTACTTGATTTCCTCGGAAGTTGTACATGAATCAAAGGTCCAATGGATAAGGCATCTGGCCAATGTTATAAGTTTTTGTTGGCTTGGAAATTTTTCTTAGGGCACAAATTAGTGGTTTCCAAAACAACACTATGGGAATCTAAGTCCCTCTACATATTATGGTGCACTGCTATATTATGCATGAAAATCAGTGGATTCAATGGTGGTTTTTAACCGAGAGATCCATAGGGGCACTCCACCGACCCTATGGAAAATCCTTCAATTGCTTACAAGACGATGAAGGTGGTCCTAGAGAGGGAAAGGGAGTGGGAAAGAAGGCAAGGAAATCAACGATGAAGGTAGAAAATTAGATTCCTACATACATTGATTAGAAAGTTTATAACATGCATTTTAATAGAAGAAATAATACGAATTTGCAAAACAAAGCTACAAGATTGAATAAAAAATATTGGTCACAAAGTACCAATCAAATCCTTGGTCAAAGGGGCATAAAATCCATCTTTTCTTATTGCATCTGAAATGGAAACTCGTACAATGAAAGAAAATGGAAAAAATTTATAGAAAGGAGAAGCTTAGAAGAATGGCGACTATCTTTTTGTCCTCTGTACGTGAAAATCATTTACAGTCTTCAAAAATTTGATTTCCAACCCCTATAAAGAATTACAGAGCAAATGAAATAGCATGCCAGGAGTGGTTACAACTTCTCAAATGACAAAGAAGTAGTTACAATTGAATCCCAATCATTTTGCATCAATTCAGATTCCAAAATCACAAAAAAATGGCCATGGTAGGAAATTCTAGAGAATTTCATAATCAAAATGGTTACAAACTTGCCGAGATAGAATTCGGGCCATTAGATCAGCGTTCTATGCCTTTTAATTTAAGCCATCCATGTGGCGGAAGGAGATTGGAGCGATCACAAGTGAGCTCCCTTAGTTTTGTGACTTTTTGGGATTTTGGAAAATTTTCAATTTTATCTCCGCTAGCCCATTTTAACTTCTCGGAGAGGACACGTGTGAGAATTTTATTGGAAATAGAGTCATGACCTCATTTATAATATATTGAACCTTTGTTGGAAAAAGTTTCAAAAACACAAACTCCTCCTCCACCACCGCACTCCCGTGTACACTAGGTACATGTTGATTGTCTCGTGGAGGTCATGTCAAACTTTTTATATGTAACCCCAAAGGTTGAAAACTTGGAATCCCACTTTGACTGGTCAAAAGGGACATGTGGCATCATTCTATTAGCTATACGGTTCAAGCCTCATTATTTTCTCCATTTAGCTCGGGCTCATGGGTCCGCTATCATCCTGTTGGCTTGGAAATTTGTCTTGGGGACAAATTGGTGGTTTCCAAAACAACCGTATGGGAATATAAGTCCCTCTACTTATAAAGGTGCAGCTACCATATTATGCATGGAAATCAAATGGATTCAAAGGTGGGTTTTCAACCAAAGATCCATAGGGACACTCCACTCGAACCTATGAAAAAGCCCGTAATTGCTTACAAGGATAGAAAGTGGTCTAAGAGTGGGAATGAAGGTAAGGAAATCAATGACAAAGGTAGAAAATTAGAAGCCTACATACATTGACTAAAAATTTCATAACATGCATTTAAATGGAAGAAAGAATATGAATTTGCAAACCGAGCTATAAGATGAATAAAAACTCATTGGTCACAAAGTGCCAATCGAATCCTCTCATCAAAGGGGCATAAAATCCATCTTTTCTTATTGCAGCTGAATTATAAATTCGTATAATGAAGGGAAAATTGAAGAAGATTGCAAAAAGAAGCAAAATAAAAGAATGGCGACTATATTTTTGTCCTCTATACGTGAAAATCATTTACAGTTTCTAAAAATGTGATTACTAACCCTTACAAAAAATTACAGAGCACATGAAATAGCATTCTAGGAGTGGTTACAACTTCCCAAGGTGGCCAAGAAGAAGTTACAATCGAAATCAATCATTTACATTGATTTAGATTCCAAAATCGCAGAGAAACGTCCATGGTGAAAGAGAAACCAGAAACCGTTACACTTATTTGCTAGTTTAAATGTGGGCCATTAGATCCACATTTTTTCCTTTAAATATGATCCATCCATGTGTCAGTAAGTGATTCGAGCTGCTGCAGGTGAGCCTTTTACATTTTATGACTTTTGGGAGTTTTGACAAATTTTAACTTTTTTCTCTGTCGGCCCGCAATCCTCGTGTACATGTGGCGCAATTCTATTGGTCATAGGATCGACCTTAATATTTCCTCCGCTCCACTTAGGCTTGTGAATTGGCCATCGCCAATGATACTTTCACCAAAGAGGTAAAGTGGAAAAGAAATGTTTTAATCCCCGCTAGTCCACCTTGGGTAAAAAGTACAACTTAAGTCCATCGAGCCATATCTTGCAAAATACGAGTTAGAACAACTTCTTTACCTTTTTGGAAAGGGGAAGAAATTTCCCATCTGATGAAGTAGTTCCAAACATCCTTGAGTCCTTGGAAAGAACCAAAAATTAAAATACTCAATTTTGACCAATTTCAAAGGGTACCAACTCAAAATTTCAAAGTTTAGACTTTGAAAAAGAAGGAAAACTTTTGAGGAGACAACAATGGCTCTAGCTTGGGGACATGACATGGATTGAATAGGGAGAAAACATGGCATGAGGATCCAAAATATCAATTTTTAAAACATATAACGTTGACTAGTGCCTTATCCATTGGGCCTTACAGAGTCATGTACAACTTCTAAGGAAAGAAAGGAGGAGGAAGAGGACACGCAACCAAAAACACCAAAACAGAAAGGGGAAAACAAAAACACACAACACAAAAGGGGAAAAAACAAAGATATGGTACAAGGTGAGGGACAAATCACTTTCACTGATGGAATTTTCATTTCTCAAAAGTTACCCCTAAAGAGGCAACACTGAATGATTATGTTCCATGAAGCCGTTGACAGGTTCCAGAAAGTAACCTCCCCTCCTCAGCTGCTTATGAAAGCCAGGTGCTTCCACATTTATCTATGTACTTGGTAGGAGTGAGTCCATGTGAACTTCTTGATGCTCAAGTCCTTGCTTGGAAATTCCAGTGCCTTCATGCTCTTTGAAATCAGTTTGATAGTGCCAATTTACTTCCATGTTTATCCATATAGTTGATTCTCCACCGAGCATCTCATTACTGCCCCAAAGCTGATTTTTGTTCCAATTCATTGGATATTCGAGTTACTTTATTTTCCAGTTCTATGCTCATTGGAATATTCTCTATGAGAAACATTCGATTCACCCTTTATCTCTACTCCACTGTGAGGCATTTGAGTATTGATGGGAGGATTAGAGGAAAACTCATTCTTGTCTTGTATGTCCATGACATGAGTGAAGATATCAAGAATCAATTCATGGTCTTCCTCAACTTGAAATACATCCAATATTTCTTACATAGAGTTATGCTTCATCATTTCCTGTAGCTCATCTTTGTATCCCTTTGAAGAATGCGGCTCAAGGAAACTATCTAGAGGGATTACCTCATCATCTTGGGAATCGCTGCACTCTAACAATCCTTCATCAAAAGGAGATCCAACTTCAGAGGCCTCGAAAATCATTGCTTCAATTTCTTCATCATGGATAGAGTCTTCATCCCCAAATGGGATATAAATTAAATCCATTTCATCATGGAATCCGTCAATCATCATCTCTAGAATGGAATCATATTTTTCATATTGTTGTGTCTCAATGTGGCCAACCTTCACATTGGTTAAGGCTTCCCCATCAACTTCACGCTTGTCTTGTAGATTTTTAGTTTGTATCAGGAGCTCAAGATTGAGCTCGGGATCTTCAATTTCTTCCACGGCTTCAAGCATTTCTTGTACATATATTTCTTTCAATCCTTTCACAGGATTCCCAAGCTGATTTCTTATCTCCATAAATGGCCTAACAGAGATCATATTTGTCCCCAAATGGAAATGAGAATAACTCCTCATCTTGGAAAAGCATGCAAGCTGATTTATCCTCTTGAAATTTATTGCAAACCATCTCCTCTTCTTTTTGGTCTACATCATCTGGTGATTCGGGGCTGCCTTCTAATGACTCAAATCTCCTCAGTGCTTCTTCAAAATTCAAATCTCTCCGTGAAGGCATGTCTGGCACTATCAAGATTGGAATATCTTCCTCCTCCTTAGTTGTCACCCAGTGATTCATCTACCTGGTATTTTGGTACAGAATGTTAGCTTCCAGGTTTTTTGGACTTTTGTACAGTGTATTTCATTTATCTTACTGGAAGAAACCTCTTCATTTCACCCTTTATAGGGATAGTAGCAGATGACCAATCCATTTTAATTTCTCCACCTAGGTCTCTACAAAAATTCTGCTTAGAAGCATGCCAAAAGATGTTGGGATGTCTGCCACTAAAATGGTTAGAAGTACTTTCTTATTAGGGAAGTCAGCCAGAGTTACTTGTGCATCCTTTATTCTTCCAATCAGTGGCACTTGTTTGGATTCCATGGAATAACATTCTCCACTTACTCTAGTAAAATTCAGGCCAAGGGCATTTGCAACTTTGAGTGGAATTACGTTATCAGAAGCTCCGGAATCAATAATACAATTGTTCAATTCAAATCCATTTAAGAGGAGAGACAAATAAAAAGGCTCAACTCTAGATGTTTTGGCAAAGCTGAGAGCTAACATGTTTTGAGATGAATGTGTGGATGGTGCTGGAAGAACTCATTTAGAAGTGGAACTTGAGGATATAGAGCTACTACCTCAGGACTGCATTAATAAATCTATCAAATTGGGCAGGGTGCATTTGCAAGTATTCTATCTCTGAGAGTTGGACTTTGGTTTTGCTTGCGTGCTCCACAAAATCAAATGGGGCAATACTGGATGAGGAAGTCGGTTTAATGAAGGTGAAGGTATAACCTTTGGCTGAACTTTGGGTATTTTTGCAGAGACAACATTAGAAGGGGAAGTGCTCTTAGCAACTTGAGAATTAGAAGAAGGAAATGATGACTTACTTGGTATAACAGCAGGGTTCTTGGCAATGACCAAGTCTGGTTTTTCTCTAGTAAAATCCAAAGAAGGTGGTAATGGAGAACCTTTGCTGATTATTCTCTTTTGCATGACCTCTGAAGTGGAAAATTCTTTGGCCTTCTTCTCCTTTGTAGCCGCTGAAGATGGAGTGTTTTTCTTGGACTGTGTTCGAGTGAAGACAACACATGAGAAACTCAGTGCTTCTTCATCATCATCAACAAACTCAAACATGCCATTTTGCATATCAACTTCTTCAACTTCAAGGTAGCTTTCATACTTTTCTTCATCATCGCCTTCAAGTTCACCAACTTTAGCTTCCTCTCTTAAATCAAAGGTAGCGTTGACTGGTGGTGCTTCAAGAGAAGCTGGCGAGGAGGTGGTACAATCCGATGCCTATCATTAAAGTTTGGTATTCTCGGATTATTCCTCATAGTGATCTATGAAAACTGCTTCTTCAAGGTAACCAGATCGTTTGCCATTTTTTGGAACATGGGGTCTGTTGTGACTAAACTAGAACTCGTGAACCTTTTTCTTTCCACTTGGGCCCTTCACCTTCCTCGAAAGGATTAAATCATAATTATTTTCAATGGCAGAGTCTTAAGCTTCCCTTAATGTTCTTGGTTGGTATCTTCTAAGAAAGAAACTAACTTCCGATGGCAAGGCACTAATGAAGAATCTCCTTAGATTGTTATGAGGAGGGATTACATCTTCTGGGATTCTTCTCGTTAATCTGTCAAACCTTGCAATGAAATCTCTCATGGACTCGAGACTTCTTTCTTCATCTAGACCAGTTGAACCAGAGATCTTGGTAATATTTAGTTCTCTTGAACCTATGTTAAAATGTGCTTCTTATGTCATCTCAACCCATGATAGATCTTGGGGGCAACATGTAGAACCATTTGCGCAGCCTTTTCTTGGAGTGACTCCACAAAAATTCGACTAATACATATTTATCTTCAACACCTAACACACCACAAGTAGTGATGAAGGTGCTGTTACATGTTCCTCGGGTAGTTAGGAGCCATCTCCTTTGAATTTGGGGAAATTCTTCCTCGAACCTCGGAAAGATCTTGGAGTATTCGTGGGAGAGCAAGTGGGCTAGTGTTCCTACCCCATGGCACATTTGGTCTGTGTACTTTGTGTTCATTATCAGCCATTCTATCTCTTTGTATGGCTTTGATCATCTAGGATGCTTCTCTTTGCACTACTCTTTCTGCCGCTTCTCTTTCTACTACTTGGAGTCTTTCAATCTCCTCGAATTGATCCCTAATCTCTTCTTCTCTTTCAAATGGAACTTGCACCTCTTCTTCTTCTCTTTCCATCTCTTATTCCTCCTCTAGAGTTCATCAAAAGTAGGTTTAATATATCCTCCTTGTCTCAACTGTAGGTATACCTTCGTCACCACTTGAAGACTTATGGTCTACTCTCGAGGTGCATAAATATGTCTTTTCTCATCCAACTCATGAGAAAGTTCTTATTCTTGGTCCAATATCCTTGAAGCAATATACTAATGGTTTGTACTCGCCTATTATGCCAAATAACCTCCATTAGGTCTCAAGTAATATCTTCTTGAATATGAAAAATCAAGGTGGTCTCCCCAAGGTGGGTTTGCTTGAATGGCCATGGCTTGTATCCATGTGGATCACAAGAAATATCAATATTTTAAATAAAATATAATGGTATTTAATGACCTTGTGGTCATTTATTAGGGTGTAGATGCTTTGAAAAATCTACCCCACGGTGGGCACCAAAATCTGTTGCCTTGGATATTTGTCTTGGGGACAAATTGGTGTATTCCAAAACAACACTATGGGAATCTAAGTCCCTCTACTTATAACGGTGTAGCTACCATATTATGCATGGAAATCAAATGGATTCAAAGGTGGTTTTTCAACCAGAGATCCATAGGGGCACTCCACTGACGCTATGGAAAACCTTGCAATTACTTGTAAGGATAGAAAATGATCTGAGAGTGGGAAATGGAGTGGGAATGAAGGCAAGAAAATAAATGATGAAGGTAGAAAATCAGAAGCCTGCATACATTAACTAGAAATTTCATAACATGCATTTAAATGGAAGAAAGAATACGAATTTGCAAACCAGAGCTACAAGACTGAATAAAAAGGCATTGGTCACAAAGTACCAATTGAATCCTCTGTTAAAGGGGCATAAAATCCATCTTTTCTTATTGCAGTCAGAAGTAGAAACTTGTACAATGAAGGGAAAATGGAAGAATATTGCAAAAAAGAAGAATAGAAGAATAACAACTATCTTTTTGTCCTCTCGTATGTGAAAATAATTTAAAGTTTTCAAAATGTGATTACCAACCCTTACAAAGAATTACTGAGCACATGAAATATCATGCCAGAGTGGTTATAAATTCCTAGGGCATCTAAGAAGTAGTTACAATCGAAATCAATCATTTACATTGATTCGGATTCCAAAATTGTAGAGAAACGTCCATAGCGGAAGAAAACTAAATTGTTACACTTATTTTCTAGTTTAAATGTGGGCCATTAGATCCACATTTTATGCCCTTAAATATGATCCATCCATGTCGTAGAAGGTGATTCGAGAGGCCGCAGGTGAACCTTTTACATTTTATGACTTTTGGGAGTTTTGGCAAATTTTTACTTTTTTCTCCATTGCCCGCACTCCTGTGTACACATGGCGCAATTCTATTAGTTGCATGGGATCAAAATTAATATTTCCTCCACTCTTCTTGAGCTCATGGATCCGCTATTGCCAATGATACTTTTACCAAAGAGGCAAAGTGGCAAATAAATTTCCTCGGCCCATTGGTTCTGCTTGGGCAAAAATTTAAATTAAGTTCACCGAGCCATATCTTACAAAATACGAATTAGAACAACTTATTTACATTTTTGGAAAGGGGAAGAAATTTACCATCATCGATGAAGGTGTTTCAATAATCCTTGAGCCCTTAGGAAGTTCCAAACTTTAAAATACTCTTATTAGACCATTTTCAAAGGGTGCCAACTCAAAATTTCTAAGTCCGGACTTGGAAAAAGAAGGAAAACTTTTTAGGGGACAACACATCCTTTACGCTTTTTGCCTAAAAGGAAAAGTGAAAAGAACCCTCCTCAGTCTTTGTTAATCCTCCTTGGGCAAAAACTACAATTAAAGTCCGCCGATCCATATCTTGAAAATATGAGTTAGATCAACTTCTTTACCTTTTTAAAGGGGAAGAAATTTCCCATCGATGAAGTAAGTTATAAACATCCTTGGATCCTTGGAAAGAACCAAAAATTAAATAACTCAGATTAGACCATTTTCAAAGGGGGCTAACTCAAAAAAAAACTTCTAAGTCTAGACTTGGAAGAAGAAAGAAAATTTTTAGGGGACAACAAAGTGGCTCTACCTTGGGGACATGACATGGACTGAAAGGGAGAAAACATGGCATGAGGATCTAGAATCTCAAGTTTTTGAAACATATAAGGTTGAACAAGACCTTATCTATTGGACCTTGCGAGTCATGTATAAATTTTGAGGAAAGCAAGAAGGAAAAAGAGGATACACAAACCAAAAACACACCAAAATAGAAAAGGAAAAACAAAAAACACAAATGTAAAGGGGAAAAAAAAACTATGTTACAAAGTGAGGAAAAATCACTTTCACCGATGATATAGCTTCAAATATTTCCCACTTCTAGGAAATCATAATGGAGTTCCATCCAAGTATGATAAGAGAAAACATTCTCACCACAAGTTCCATGAATTTGAAAAGGTCCCGACCACAAAGAATCAAATTTTCCATGGCTGCCCTTTGGTTCTCTTCTCTTGTCCCAAAGTAAGACAAATTCTTCAACTTTGAACTCTCTTGCCTTGGTTCTTTTGTCAAAGAGATTCTTTACCTTCATCTGATGTTATTTGATTTTATCAACCACCGAGATCTCCTTTCTTCCATCCTTTTAAGAAAAAAATCTTTTGTCAATGGAGTCTTTGTACTTGGCCATCTTCCACCGAGAATCAATTTGAGAGATGGAATTTCAATGGTGATAGGGATATCTTCCTCAACTCCATACAACATCTGAAAAGGTGATGTACTTATGGCCTTCTTGGGAGTGATCCTATCAGCCCTCAATGCTTCATACAACCTCTTGTGCCAATTCCTTTGGATCCCATCAACAAGCTTTTGAACAATGGTCACAATGTTTTTGTTACTTGACTCAGCTTGACCATTTCCTTATGGATAGTAATCGGAAGAATGTTCTAGAGAGATTCCATAGCCATAACAAAATTATGTCAATTCTCTTGAAGAGAAATAAGTTGCATTATCTACAATGATCTTTTGAGGCACTCCAAAATGGACAATGATGTGTTCTTTAATGAAATTGCATACTACCTTAGAGATAGCTTGTTTGGTTGGAATGGCTTCCACCCATTTGGTGAATTAGTCTATGGAAGTGAGCGCATAAGTATGTGCAACACTTGAATGAGGGTTTAATACACCAATGAAGTCTAACCCCCATTGTTGAAATGGTTCTTCAATAATCACATGCCGAGAGGCGGTGCAACTAAGCTGTGGTTTTCAACAAATTATTGACATGGTATGCATTTGGAAACCCAACTCGAGTGTCACAAAAAGAGTAGGACAATAATATCTACCTCTAAGAATTTTGTTAAGAGTGACCATTGTTGAGAAGTTTCCACCACATGCTTGGTCGTGATAGGCTTTAAGCAACTTTCCTTACTACTCTTTATCAATGCATCGAAGGAAATAACCATCCATTCCTTTCTTATAGAGCGCATGATTCCAGATCATGTACTTGGTTGCTTTCAGTTTGAGAGTTCTTCTTTGCTTGTAATCTAGATGGGAGGGACATTTTCCATATGAGAGTAGGAAAGCAATGTATGCATACCACTCATCAGTAGTGGTTATAAAGAGAACTTGCGGGTAGTCTTCTGGGAAAGTTAAACAATTTCCATCTTTTCCAACGTGTTGAGCTTTGAGAGCTTCATCCTTGGCAATCAATTTGCACAAACCATTTCCTCTTACCATATTAGAGGGCTGAATCTCCATGTTGTATTCTTGCGTCTTTACAATCCAATTCCCTTTTTTGACTCGGGATCTTGTTGTGGAAAAATGGATTTGATTACACTTCCAAGAACCATTACCATGGTATGAGAATTTAGAATGTAGAAGTGGAAATTCTTCATAGCCTTAACCACCGCATATGCATGTTTTTCCAATTGGCTGTAGTTGAGCTCGTGTTTCTTCAAAGGGCAACTCATGAAAGCAATCGGGGCTTCCAAACCTTTGTCATTTTTCTGAACAAGGACAGAAGAGAGTATTTTCTAAGGTGTAATAGTACATAATGAACTCTTTGTTAAAAACGGAGATACAAGAGTTGGAGCTTTAGCAATATCCCTCTTGATCTCTTCAAATGTCATTTTTTCTTCATGGCTCCATTTGAAACTTTCTTGAGGGTTCATCATGGAGGTGATATGTTTTTTTAGTTCAGAAAACTCAAGGACAAAGTGGTGAAGACAATTTACCTTTCCAAAGAATGAATGCACTCCTTATTGCTTGTTAAGGAGAGATAGTGCTTGAATAGCTCTTACTATTTTGGGGTCAATGTGTGCTCCATGCTTTTTCACAATGTGCCCAGGTGAATTACCTTCAAGTGACCCCATAAATGCATTTCTTAGGATTCAAAGATATACTAGGTTTTCTACATCTTGCAAGAAATTTCGCAAATGGCGAGATGTGTTCTTCCCTTTTATTTGAAAATACCGCGAGATCATCCAGATATATAACAATACAATGCTTCAGATCTTTGAAGGATAGGTCCATTTCCCTTTGGAATTTTTCTCATGCATTGATTAAGCCAAAAGGAAGTCTATTGTATGTAAAAGTGCCCCAAGGAGTTGTGAATGTTGTGTTACTACGGTTTTCCTCTTCCACTTTTATTTGATTATACCCGAAAAACCATCAAGCAAAGAGAGCATCTCAGATCTAGTGGTTGCTTGCAAAATGTGGTCCATGATTGGTAGAGGATAGTTTTCTTTGAGTGAAGGTTGATTTAAATTCTGGAAATCAACACATATCCTTATCTCCCCATTCTTATTTCTTATTGGCACAATATTTTCCACCCATGTTGAGTGGTGAATAGAAAAGATGATTCTAGCATTCAACATTTTGGTCACTTTCTCCTTAATGATATCAGCAACCTTTAGGTTATAGGGCCTTTGCTTTTTCCTAAAGGGCTTAACACCTTGTTTCAAAGGACTGGAATGATGCATTTCCTTTGATTGAAAAGACCTGAGTTCTTTGTAGGAGTAAGCTAAAACATCAGAATAATTTTTTAATAGAGCAACAAACCTTCTCTTTTCTTTAGGTGAGCAGCATTTACCAATGTTTACCATCCTTGGATCTTCAGAAGTACCAATATTTTCTTTTTCAAATTTAGATGGACATCGGGAAGATAAATTTTCCTTTTCTTGAATGAATCTATCGTGCTTGTCAAATAGATCTTCAAAAGAGACCAAGCCTTTGGGAATTTTTTTGCCTTTTAGTCGATCACACCCTCATCATAAACTTCATCAATTCCATCAACTTCTTCTTCAACAACAACTTCTCTATGAGGATGGTCACTTCCTTTAAAGAAAATATTATTGAAATTGTATCTTTTCTCTAAGAAGCTCAAAATTTGATTGTCATCATTAAAGACTTGTTAATGATTAGCATTATGAGGTACACTCAGTCTAAATACCATCTCAATGGTTATTTTATCCTTACCAAATGAAGGATGTGGTGTCAATAAAGAGGCTAACACAACAAGAGAATCAGCCCTTTAATTTTTGCCCTTGGAATGACTTCAATAGAGAAAGAATTGAATGATTTAATGCAATCCCAAACCCAATTTCTGTAATGTTTGAGCCTCTAGTTCTTCACTTGATATTGCTAGTAGATTTGTTTCACTATTACCTCTACATTACCAAGGTACCTTAGCTTCTTGATTCCCATATCCTCTGCAACACTCATGCCCAAAATAAGGGCTTCATATTTAGTAGTATTATTAGTGTTATCAAACAGCAGTTTGTAAGCAAAAGGATGCATTTCCTTTGAAGGTGAATATAGAGCAACACTATCTCTAGAACTTGCTCTTGAATGGCTGCCATCAAATTCCATCATCCAAATCTGATCTTCCTCTTCCTCCATGAGAAATGGAAGGTTTTCATCCGTTTGTGATGTAAGGAAGTAATTTCCTAACTCAGAATTTTGAAGAAGGATGTTAGCTCTTGGATCATCGACTTTTTATTGTGAATTTCATCTTCCTAACAGCAAGAACCTATTCATTTCACCATTGACTAGGATAGTAGCGGATGAATAGTCCATTTTAATTTCTCCACCTAGATCTCTGCAAAATATTTTGCTCAAAAGCATGGTAAAGGATGCTAGGATGTCTGCCACCAAGATAGTTAGGAGCACTTTCTTGTCAAGGAAATCAGCCGAGTTACTTTTGCATCTTTTATTCTTCCAATCAGCAGCACTTGTTTTGATTCCATGGAATAACATGATCCATTTACTCTAGTCAAAGTTAAGCCAAGGTCATTTACAACTTTGAGTGGCATTACATTATCGAAGCTCCATAATCAATAATACTGATTGTTTAACTCAAAGCCATTTATGAGGAGAGACAAATAAAAGGGCTCAAATCTAGATGTTTTGGTAGTCTTGAGAGCTAACATATATTGAGATGGAGGTGTAGATGGTGTTGGAAGGAGCCTTTTAGAAGTGGAACTTTGAGATATAGAGCTACTACCTCGACAACATTAATAAATCTATCAAATTGGGTTGGGTGCATTTGCAAGTATTCTAACTCTGAGAGTTGGACTTTGGTTTTACTTGCATGCTCTACAAAATTAAATGGGGAAATACTTAATGAGGAGGGTATTCTTTAAACGGAGGAGGATTTGCATGGAAAGGGATTTAAAGGAACCTTAGAAATTTTTGATGAAGGATTTTCTCCTAAAGATGAAGCATTTGGTTTAGCAGAGGGTGGAGGTATAACCTTTGGCTGAAATGTGGGTGTTTTAATAGACACTCCAATGGAAGGGGGAGTACTCTTAATAATTTTAGAACTAGAAGAAGGGACAAATGACTTACCCGGCATGACAACACGATCCTTAATAGTGACCAAGTCTAGTTTTCTCTTGCCAAATCTAGGGAGGGCGGAAATGGAGTACCTTTGTTGATAATCCTCTTTTGTGCAACCTCAGAAGTGGAATCTTCTTTGGTTTTCTTCTCCTTTGATGCCACCGAGGATGGAGTGTTATTTTTGGACTATGTTTTGGTGAAAACAATGCATGAAAAAATTGGTGCTTCCTCCTCTTCTTCTTCATCATCATCAATGAATTCAAAAGCAGACCGGTGTGCATATCGACCTCCTCAACTTCTAGGTAGCTCTCGTAGTTTTATTCATCATCTCCTATGAGCTCATCAACTTCAGCTTCCTCTCTTACATCACAGGCCACATTGACTAGTGGTACTTCTAGAGAAAGTGGCGAGGAGGATGTGTAATATGTTGCCTATCATTAAAGTTTAGTCTTCTTGGATTGTTCCTCATAGTGATTTGTGACAGTTGCTTCTTTAAGGAAACTAGATCATTGGCCATTTTTTGAAACATGGGGTCTGTTGTGACTAAACTGGAACTCGAACTTTTTGCTTTCCACTTGGTCCCTTCACCTTTCTCGGAAAGGATTAAATCATCATCACTTTCAATGGCGAGTCTTGAGCTTCCTCAATGTCCTTGGTTGGTCTCTTCTGAGGAAGAAACCAACTTTTCGATGGCAAGGCATTGATGAAGAATCTCCTAAAATTGTTATCAGGAGGGACTACATCTTATAGGATTCTTCTTGTTAATCTATCAAACCTTACAACAAAATCTCTCATGGACTTAGAGACTTCTTTATTCATTTGAACTAGTTGAACCAGAGGTCTTGGCAATCTTCAATTCTCTTGAACCTATGTTTGAATGCACTTCTTATATCTTTGACCCATGATATATCTTGGGTGCAACATGTAGAACCATTTAGAATCCTTTTCTTAGAGTGACTCCATGAAAAGTCTGACTGATACATCTTCATCTTCAACACCTAACACACCACAAGCTATGATGAAGGCTGCTACATGTTCCTCAGGTAGTTAGGAGCCATCTCCTTTGAATTTGGAGAAATTCTTCCTCAAACCTTTAGGCAGATCATGGAGTATTCATAGGAGAGGAAATGGGCCAGTAATCCTACCCCATGGCACATTGGGTCTATGTGCTTCACGTTCATTATTAGCCATTCTATTTTTGTTTCTGGCTTCTTGAGTAGCTAAGGATGCTTCTCTTTCCACCTTTGCTTGGATTCTTTTAATCTCCTCGAATTGAGCCTGAATCTCTTCTTCTCTTTCAAATGGAACTCTCACCTCTTCTTCTTCTCTTTCAAGCTCTTGTTCTTCCCTCTTGAGCTCATCAAAAGTAGGTTCAATATATCCTCCTTATTTGAAGCTGCTGGGTATACCTTCTGTCGGCCCGACTTGAAGACTTATGGTCTTGTCTCGAGGTGCCAAAATCCATATTTGATCCTCTAACTCATGAGAAAGTTCTTCTTCTTGGTCCAAGATCCTTGAAGCAATATAGTAATGGTTTATACTTTTCTTATTGTGCCAAATAGCTTCCTTAGATCTGAAGTAATATCATGTTGAATATGAAAAAGCAAGGCGGGTCTCTCGACAGAAGGTTTGTTTGAATGGCCATGACTTGTATCCATGTGGATAACAAGAAATATCAGAATTTTCAATAAACTCTAATGGTATTTAATGACCTTGTGGTCATTTCTTAGGGTGCAGATGTTGCAAAATCTGCCCCACGGTGGGCGCCAAAATTGTTGGCTTGGAAATTTGTCTTGGGAGACAAATTGGTGGTTTCCAAAAAAACACTATGGGAATCTAAGTCCCTCTACTTATAACGGTGCAGCTTCAGTATTATGCATGAAAATCATGTGGATTTAATGGTGGTTTTTCAACCAGATATCCACAGGGGCACTCCACTAACCCTATGGAAAAGCCTGTAATTGCTTGCAAGGACGGAAGGTGGTCGAGAGTGGGAAAGAAGGAAAGGAAATCAAATATAAAGGTAGAAAATTAGATTCCTACATACATTGATTAGAAAGTTTATAACATGCATTTTAATAGAAGAAATACTACAAATTTGCAAAACATAGCTACAAGATGAAAAAAATGTATGGTAACAAAGTACCAATTGAATCCTCGGTCAAGGGGCATAAAATCCATATTTTCTTATTGCGGCTGAAACGGAAACTCTTACAATGAAAGAAAATGGAAGAAATTTATAGAAAGGAGAAGCTTAGAAGAATGGTGACTATATTTTTGTCCTCTATATGTGAAAATCATTTACAATCTTCAAAACTTTGATTTCCAACCCCTACAAAGAATTAAAAAGCACATAAAATAGCATTCCAGGAGAAGTTACAACTGCTCAAATTTCCAAGAAGTAGTTGTAATTGAATCCCAATCATTTTGCATTGATTCATATTCCAAAATCACAAAAAACCGGCCATGGCGGAAATGCCAGAGAATTTCATAATCAAAATGGTTACAAACTTGCCATATTAAATGCGGGCCATTAGATCCACATTTTGTGCCTTTTAGTTTGATCCATCCACATGGCAGAAGGTGATTGGAGTTATCACAAGTGAGCTCCTTCATTTCGTGACTTTTTGGGATTTTGGCAAATTTTCACTTTTATCTCTGCAGGCCCATTTTGACTTCTCGGAGATAACACGTGTCATCATTTGATTGGAAACGAAGTCATGGCTTCATTTAGAACATATTGAACCTTTTTTGGAAAAATTTTCAAAAACACAAACTACTCCGCTGGCTCGCACTCTCGTGTATACGTGGCACATGTTGATTGTCTATGGAGGTCATGTCAAACTTTTTATATGTAACCCCGAAGGTTGAAAACTTAGAATCCCACTTTGGTGGTCAATAGGGACATGTGACATCATTCTATTGGTTGTGGGGTTCAAGCCTCATTATTTTCTCTACCTAGCTCGGGCTTGCGGGTCCACCATCCTCCTTTACACTTTTTTGCCGAAAAGGAAAAGTGAAAAAGAAACCTCCTCGGCTTGCTTAATACGCTTGGGCAAAAACTACAATTAAAGTCCGTGAGACATATCTTGCAAAATATAAGGAGTTAGATCAACTTATTTGACTTTTTGGAAAGGGGAAGAAATGTCCCATTTGATGAAGTAGGTTAAAAACATCCTTGGATCCTTGGAAAGAACTAGAAATTAAAATACTCAGATTAGACCATTTTCAAAGGGGGCTAACTCAAAAAAAAAACTTCTAAGTCCAAACTTGGAAGAAGAAGGAAACTTTTGAAGCGAAAAAAACTTTAAAACTTGAGATTCTAGATCCTCATGCCATGTTTTCTCCCTGTTCAATCCATGTCTTGTCCCCAAGCTAGAGCCATTGTTGTCACCTCAAAAATTTTCCTTCTTTTTCCAAGTCTGGACTTAGAAATTTTGAGTTAGTACCCTTTGAAATTGGTCAAAACTGAGTATTTTAACTTTTGGTTCTTTCCAAGGGCTCAAGGATGTTTGGAACCTACTTCATCAGATGATAAATTTATTCCCCTTTAGAAAAAGGTAAAGAAGTTGTTCTCACTCCTTGTATTTTACAAGATATGGCTCGGTGGGCCTAAGTTGCATTTTTACCCAAGGCGGATCTGCATGGGGCTATAGAGATTTCTTTGCCACTTTGTGTTTTTGGAAAAAAAGTGTAAATGGTGATGGTAGATCTATGAGCACGAGCGGAGTGGAGAAAATATAAATTTTGATCCCCACAACCAATCAAATGAGGCCACGTGTCTCGTTTAAAAGTCAATGTGGGCGAGCGGATTGATTTGTTCCAAAATGCCATTTTCTTATGGAATTCATGAAATACAATTGGGCTCCCCCACACTTGTTCCAATTACCTCCTGCCATGTGGATGGCTAAAAATAAAATTTATAAAAGCTATATTAATGGTCCATATTTAAACTGGTAAATAAATGTAACGATTTCGGTTTCTCTTCGCCATGGATGTTTCTCTAGGATTTTGGAATTCAAATCGATGTAAATGATTGGATTCAATTGAAAACATTTTTCTCGGATGCCCTAGGAAGTTGTAACCGCCCCTTGTGGGCTATTTCTTGTCCTCTGAGAGTCATTGTATGGGTTGGCAATTGATTTTTGATGACTGTAAATGATTTTCATGAATAGAGGACAAAAATGATAGTCGTCATTCTTCCAAGATTCTCCTTTCTATAAATTTCTTCCATTTCCTTTCATTGTACAAGTTTCTACTTCAGCTCCAATAAGAAAAGAATTATTTTATGCCCCTTTTATGAAGGATTCGATTGGTACTTTGTGACCAATGCATTTTTATTTAGTCTTGTAGCTTTGGTTTGCAAATTTGTATTTATTCTTCCATTTAAATGCATGTTATAAACTTTCTAATCAATGTATGTAGGAATTTGATGTTCTACCTTCATCATTGATCTCCTTGCCTTCATTCCCACTCTCTTTCCCACTCTAAGACTGATTTATGTCCTAACAAGAAATTGCGAGGCTTTTCCATAGGGTCAGTGGAGTGCCCCTATGGATATTTGGTTGAAAATCCACCATTGAATCCATTTGTTTTTCATGCATAATACGGAAGCTACACCATTATAAGTAGAGGGACTTAGATTCCCATAGTTTTGTTTTGGAAAACCACAAATTTGTCCCCAAGACAAATTTCCAAGCCAACAACATGTAAAACAAGTGGATTCAATGGTGGTTTTTCAGCCAAAGATCCATAGGGGCACTCTACTAACCCTATGGAAAAGCCTGTAATTTCTAGCTAGGACATAAATTGGTCCGAGAGTGGGAAAGAAGAGTGAGAAAGAAGACAAGAAGATCAATGATGAAGGTAGAACATCGATGCCTACATACATTGATCGAAATTTCACAACATGCATTTAATTACATGAAGAATACAATTTGCAAACCCTAGCTACAAGACAAAATAAAAACACATTGGTCACAAAGTACCAATTGATTCCTCTATCAAAGGGGCATAAAATCCTTCTTTTATTATTATAGCCAAAGTAGAAAACTCGTACAATGAAAGGAAACAAAAGAAACTTGTAAAAAGAAGAGAATAGAAGAAGATTGACTATCATTTTTGTCCTCTGTTCATGAAATACATTTACAGTCTCCAAATTCAATGCACAACCCATAAAATGACTTGTAGAGGACATGAAATAGCCCACAAGGGTGGTTATAACTTCCTCAAATGTCCAAGAAGTATTTACAATCGAAATTCAATCATTCGTACTTGTTTTGGTTCTCTTGATCCGTAGAGAAACAACCATGGCGGGAAATGCTAGAGAATCATAATTAAAACGGTTGCAAAATTTTCTAGATTGAATGTGGGCCATTAGATCTGCCTTTTGTGCCTTTAAATTTGATTCATCCATGTGGCGAAGGTGATTGGAGTGGCTGTGGGCGAGCTCTTTTCGTTTAACAACTTTTTGGGATTTTGGCAATTGTTCACTTTTATCTCCACCAACCCGTTTTGACTTTTCAACATGGACACGTGGCATCTCTTGATTGGATATGGGGTCGTGGATCCATTTAGAACACTTTGAACTTTTGTTGGAAAAGGTTCAAAATCACAAAATCCTCCACCGGCCCACACTCATGTTGTTGACGTGGCACACTCTAATTAGCTACGAGGTCACATTAGTCTTTTTACTTTTAACCCCAAAGGCTAAAAACTTGAAATCCCACATGGGAGGTCCATCACCCACTTTGACTGGTCAACGGGGACATGTGGATTCATTTCATTGGTTTCAAAGTTCAAAAATTATAATTTTCTCCGCTCCACTCGGGCTCATGGATCCGCCATTGCCAATAATACTTTTTGTAGAAAGAGGGCAAAATGGCAAGAGAAATATCCTCATCCTCACCAGGTTCGCATTGGAAAAAAATGCAACTTAACTCCGCTAAGACATATCTTGCAAAATACAATGAGTTAGAATGACTTCTTTACCTTTTTGAAAGGGGAATAAATTTCCCATCGATGAAGTAGGTTCCAAACATCATTGACCCGTTGGAAAGAATCAAAAATTTAAAATGCTCAGATTAGACCATTTTCAAAGGGGATAACCTCAAAAATTCTAAGTTTAGACTTGGAAAAATGAAGGAAATTTTTAGGAGACAACAACTCGCTTTAGCTTGGGGTCATGACATGGATTGAACAGGAGAAAACATGGCATGAGAATCCAAAATCCTAGGTTTTAAAACATATAACATTAACCAGTTCCTTATCCATTGGGCCTTTCAAAGTCATGTACAAATTTTGAGGATAGAGAGGCGGAAGAAGAGGACACACAACCAAAAACACCAAAATAGAAAGGGGAAAACAAAAACACACAACAAAAAAGGGGGAAAAGCAAAACTATGTTATAAGGTGAGGGACAACTTAACTTTCATTGATGAACTTTTCATTTCTCAAAAGTTACCCCTGAAGAGGCAACACTGAATGATTATGTTCTACGAAGCCATTGACAAGTTCCAGAAAGTAGCCTCCCCTCCTCAACTGCTTATGAAAGCTAGGTGCTTCCACATTTATCTGTGTACTTGGTAGGAGTGAATCCATGTGAACTTATTGATTCTTAAGTCCTTGCTTGGAAATTCATTGCCTTCATGTTCTTTGAAATTAGTTTAATAGTTCCAATTTCTTTCCATGTTTATCCATATAGTTTATTCTCCATTGAGCATCTCATTGCGGCCCAAAAGCTGATTTTTGTTCTAATTCATTGGGTATTACGAGTTACTTTCTTTTCTCGAGTCTATGCTCATTCGAATCTCTCCATGAGAAACATTTGATTCATCCTTTATCTCTACTCCATTGTGAGGCATTTGAGTATTGATGGGAGGATTGGAGGAAAACTCATTCTTGTCTTGTATGTCCATGACACAAGTGAAGAGATCAAGAATCAGTTCGGGGTCTTCCTCAACTTGAACTGCATCCAATATTTCTTGCACAAAGTTATGCTTCATCATTTCCTATAGCTCATCTTTATATCCCTTTGAAGAATGCAGCTCAAGGAAACTATCTAGAGGGATTACCTCATCATCTTGGGAATCACTTTGCACTCTAACAATCCTTCATCAAAAAGAGATTCATCTTCAAAGGCCTTGAAACTCCTTGCTTCAATTTCTTCATCATGGAAAGAGTCTTCATCCTCAAATGGGAAAGAAAATAAATCCATTTTGTTATTGCATCCATCAATCATTAGCTCCAGAATGGCATCATATTTTTCATATGGATTTATCTCAATGTGGCTAACCTTCACATTGGTTAAGGCTTCCAAATCAGCTTCACGCTTGTCTTGCAAATTTTTAGTTTGTATCAGGAGCTCGAGACTGAGCTTAGGATCTTCAGTTTCTTCCATGGATTCAAGCATTTCTTGTACAAATATTTCTTTCAATCCTTTCACAAGCTCATCACAAGCTGATTTTGTATCTCCATAGATGGCCTAACTTAGATCATCTTCATCCCCAAATGGAAATGAGAATAACTCCTCATCCTATAAAAGCATGTAAGATGATTTATCTTCTTGAAATTTATTGATAACTATCTCCTCTTCTTTTGGGTCTGCATCATCTGGTGATTCAGGGTTACTTTCTTGTAACTCAAATATCCTCGGTGATTCTTAAAAATTCAAATCTCTCTCGGGAAGGCACGTCGACCCTATCAATATTGCAATATCTTCCTCCTCCTTGGTTGTCACCGAGTGATTCATATGCTCGGTATTTTAGTACAAAATGTTAGCTTTTAGGCTTCCATAATTTTACACAATGTATTTCATTTTCCTTATAGGCGAAACCTCTTCATTTCACCTTTGGTGGGATAGTAGCAGATGATCAATCCATTTTAATTTCTCCACCTAGGTCTCTACAAAAACTTCTACTCAAAAGCATGCCAAAAGATGTTTGGATGTCTACCACTAAAATAGTTAGGAACACCTTGTTATTAGGGAAATCAGCTAGAGTTACTTATGCATACTTTATCCTTCCAATTAGTGGCACTTTTTTGGATTTCATTGAATAACGAGCTCCATTTACTTGGGTTAGGGTTAGGCCAAGGGAATTTGCAACTTTGAGTGGCATTAGATTATCAGAGGCTCCAGGATCAATGATACAATTGTTCAACTCAAAGCCATTTATGAGGAGAGACAAATAGAAAGGCTCAACCCTAGTTGTTTTAGAAGCACCGAGAGCTAACATGTTTTGAGATGGAGTTGGGGATGGTGTTGGAATAATTCCTTTAGAAGTGGAACTTGAGGATATAGGGATACTACCTCAGATTGCATTAATAAATCTATCAAATTGGGCGGGTGTGTTTGCAGTACTCAATCTATGAGAGTTGGACTTTGGTTTTTCTTGCATGCTCTACAAATTCAAATTGGGTGATGCTAGATGAGGAGGAAGTTCCTGAAGTGAAGGAGGATTTACATGGAAAAGGATTTGAAGGAACCTTGGATTTTTTTATGATGAATTTTCTCCTAGAGGTGAAGTAGTCATTGTAGCAGGAGGTGAAGCAGTAGCCTTCGATCGAACTTTGGGTAATTTTGTAGGGACTCCAATGGAAGGGGAAAGACTTTTAACAACTTGAGAACTAGAAGAAGGAACAAAAGACTTACTTGGTATAACAACATGGTGTTTGGAAACAACCAAGTCTATTTTTTCTTTAGTAGAATCCATGGAAGGTGGCAATGGAGAACCTTTGCTAATGATTCTCTTCTGTGTGACCTCAGAAGTGGAAAATTCTTTGGCCTTCTTCTCCTTTGCAGCCACTGAAGATGGAGTGTTCTTCTTGGATTTTCCTCTAGTGAAAACAACACATGAGAAGTTTTGGGCTTCCTCATCATCATCAACAAACTCAAACAATACATTGTGCATGTCAACCTCTTCAACTTCTAAGTAGCTTTCATAGTTTTCTTCATCATCTCCTTTGGGTTCATCAAATTCAGCTTCCTCCCTTATTTCTCTCGGTATCACAGAAACATTAAATGGTGGTGCTTCTAGAGAAATCTAGCAAGGAGGTGGTCCAATCCTTTTCTTGTCAGGAAAATTTGGTCTTCTTGGAGCATTCCTCATTGTGATTTTTGATAATTGCTTCTTCAAGGCAACCAGATCATTGGCCATTTTTTGAAACATTTGGTATGTTGTGATTGAACTAGAACTCGACCATTTTTCTTTCCATTTGGGCCCTTCACCTTTCCGTAAAGGATTAGATCATCATCAGTTTCAATTACGAGTCTTGAGCTTCCTCAATGTTATTGGTTGGTCTCTTCTGAGGAAGAAACCAACTTCTGATGGCAAGGCACTAATGAAGAATCTCTTCAAGTTGTTTTCAGGAGGAACTATATCTTCAGAGATTCTTCTTTTCAATATATCAAACCTTGCTACAAAATCTCTTATGGACTTAGAGACTTCTTTCTTCATCTTAACCAACCGAACAAGCGAGATCTTTGAAATCTTCAGTGCTCTTGAACCTATGTTCAAATGCACTTCTTATGTCATCCCAACTAGTGATAAATCTTGGGGGAAGCATGTAAAACCATTCAGCAGATTTCTCTTGGAGTGAATCCACAAAAATCCTAACTGACACATCTTCATCCTCAACACTTAACACACCACAAGCAGTGATGAAGGCTGCTACATGTTCCTTAGGGAGTTGGGAACTATATCCTTTGAATTTGGGGAAATTCTTTCTTGAACCTCTTGGAAGATCATGGAGTACTCATGGGAGAGCAAGTGGACCAATGTTTCTTCCCTATGGCACATTGGGTCTATGTGCTTCACGTTCATTATCACCCATTTTGTCTTTGTTTCTAGCTTCTAGGGTTGTTTCTCTTTCTTCTACTTGAGTCTTTAAATCTCCTCAAATTAAGCCCTAATCACTTCTTCTCTTTCAAATGGACTTCTCACTTCTTCCTCTCTTTCTAGTTCTTGTTCTTCTCTCTTAAGCTCATCAAAAGTAGGATCGACAAATCCTCCTTGTCTCAACTTTCAGGTATACCTTCTATCATCCAATTTGAAGAATTATTGTCTTTTCTACGAGGTGCCAAGATTTTTCTTTGTTCCTCTAACTCAAGAGCACGTTCTTATTCTTGGTCCAAGATTCTTGAGGCAATATAGTAATGATTTACACTCTGTCTATTATGCCAAATAGCCTCCCTTAGGTCTAAAGTGATATCTTTTTGAATGTGAAAGATCATGGTATGTCTCTCAATAGGAGGGTTTTCTTGATTAGACATGACTTGTATCTATGTGGATCACAAGAAACTTCTAAATTTTCAATAAACTCAAATGATATACTATGACCTTGTGGTCATTTCCTAAGTGCGAGATGATGGAAAATATACCCCACGGTGGGTGCCAAAACTATTGGCTTTGAAATTTGTCTTGGGAAGAAATTGTGGGTTTCAATCAACACTATGGGAATCTAAGTCCCTCTACTTATAATGGTGCATCTGCCATATTATGCATGCAAAACAAGTGGATTCAATGGTGGTTTTTCAACTAGAGATCCATAGGGGCACTCCATTGACCCTATAGTAAAGCCTGCAATTTCTTGCTAGGACAGAAATTGGTCTGAGAGTGGGAAAGGGAGTGAGAAAGAAGACAAGAAGATCAATGATGAAGGTATAACATTAGATGCCTACATACATTGATCAGAAATTTCACAACATACATTTAATTAGAAGAAGAATACAAATTTGCAAACCCTAGCTATAAGACCGAATAAAAACACATTGGTCACAAAGTACCAATCAATTCCTCCATCAAAGGGGCATAAAATCCTTCTTTTCTTATTGTAGCCAAAGTAGAAAACTCATACAATGAAAGGAAATAGAAGAAAATTGCAGAAAGAAGAGAATAGAAGAAGATTGACTATCATTTTTGTCCTTTATTCATGAAATACATTTACAGTCTCCAAATTCAATTTCCAACCTATACAATGACTTGTAGAGGACATGAAATAGCCCACAAGGGGTAGTTACAACTTCCTCAAATGGCCAAGAAGTAAGTTACAATCGAAATTCAATCATTTGGACCATTTTTGGTTCTTGATCCCATGAGAAATGACCATGGTGGGAAATGCCGGAGAATTCATAATTAAAATGGTTATAAAATTTGCCGATTGAATGTGGGCTGTTAGATCTATCTTTTGTGCCTTTAAATTTGATCCATCCACGTGGCAGAAGGTGATTGGAGTGGTCCCGAGTGAGCTCTTTTCGTTTTACAACTTTTTGGGATTTTGGCAATTTTTCACTTTTATCTCTACCGACCCGTTTTGAATTTTCAACTTGGACACGTGGCATCTCTTGATTGGATACAGGGTCGTGGATCCATTTAGAACACTTTGAAATTTTGTTGGAAAAAGGTTCAAAATCACAAAATCCTTCGTCGGCTCACACTCCCATTGTTGACATGGCACACTCGATTGGCTGCGAAGGTCACATTAGTCTTTTTACTTTTAACCCTGAAGGCTAAAAACTTGAAATCCTGTCAGAGGTCTATCACCCGCTTTGACTGGTCAACAAGGACATGTGGCATCATTTCATTGGTTGCGGAGTTCAAAACTTATAATTTTCTCTCGCTTTGCTTGGGCTTGTAGATCTGCCATCACCAATAATACTTGTTGCTAAAAAAGGGAAAAATGGCAAAGAAATCTCCTCAGCCCCGCCATTCCGCCTTGGGCAAAAAATGTAACTTAAGTCCGCTGAGCCATATCTTACAAAATACAATGAGTTAGAATGACTTCTTTACCTTTTTGGAAAGGGGAAGACATTTCCCATATGATGAATTAGGTTCCGTTAGTGTAAAATCACAACACCCCCAAATGAGTTATGGATATGCTTTTCTAAGGCAAGCTCATTTGGTGTGATTGCACAACATTGAATCTTTTTCCCATGTGTGGGACTTGCAAAAATGGAAAAAGACTCTCCAGATTAAAGGTTGGTTCATATTCCTCTATTCAGGTGTATGCTTTCATTTTTATAGAGGATCTATTCTAAGTCCTATTCTAAATCTTTCCAAGGGACCAAGGTGAAGAAGAAATTTCAAAATAATGAAATCTAATCTAATGGAGGTGATACACTGAGGAATGATGAACTCCCACTCTATTGTTAAACACAGACCATAGAAATAATGCAACTCACATGCACAAATAACCATATTTGTAAATGAAAAGATCAGAATGAATGCAATGGAAGTAAGAAAGGGGTTGGAAATCACCCACAAGCTTATTTTATTGCTTCACAGAGTTGATACAAAGCATTACAATGGCCAAAAGGCATAAATTTTCATCTACAGATCTATGGAAGGTTTGAAAACTCCACAAACTCGCTGCAGAACAGAGAGAAAGGGAGATATAGAGAAAAACATCCAACCATTACAAAGAATCGATCCTGTTCATTTATAGCCAAAGCAAGAGAGAGAAAATAGAAGGGGAAGTAAATCTGATCCTTTCCCTCAACCACCAACCATTAATCTCTTTCAAATCGGCCTGCAAACCATTAATTTGATTTTTCCTTTTTCACCTACGTGTTGGAGAAGAAAAAATGGAAAATGGAATAAAAATGATGTCTTCGAAGGAATCTGATCTTGCATTTAAGGCATGAGAAGATAGCTTAGGGTTCTTTCCCATCAAATCGAGTGGATTCTCCATCTTTGGCATCTTTGGAGAAGAAAAACAATGGCGATTGAGCAAAAATGACTCATTCAAAGCAATGTGATCTCACATTGAAGGTGTGAAAGATATTTTTCACATTTTCTCCATTGAAATCCAAAAACATGATGTTTTTATGCTTTTAATGCATAGAGGGTATCAAAACCTTTCCAAAAAAACTAATTTCGTCAAATCGATCTTGGAATCTAAAGATATGCCCTCTGTAATTTTTAGGTGAAATAAGGCAATTTTAGGTCAAAAATTGGGTTGGCGGGCCAAAATATGGCATTTTCCCTCTTTTTCATAATTTTGGAAAAAATTCCAAAATTCTCCACAACCCGCAACTCGAGGACACGTGTTACCTTTTGATTGGATGGTGGTGAAGTCAACATATTACCTTTGCGGGGCCAAAGTGCAAACTTTTCCCAAGTCTCTCAATAGTCCATCAAAGATTAGATGACATGTCACTAAAATGACATGTGGTGACCTCGATTCGCTAGGGAGACGTGTTCAAAATTCTTCCTTTATGACTCTTTTGGAAAAAATTCCAAAATCCTTGGCCCCGCTCCCCACCGATGAGTGGAAACGTGGTGGCTTGTGATTGATTGGCGGGGATGCATTTCCAAATTTTCCTTGAGAAAATTTTGACCCAAAAGGAAAAAAATTGAAGCATTTCTTCCACTCATCGCCCGCCTTTGGACACATGGCATCATCTCGATTCGTTAATGGAGGCACGGGCTCATTTCTTGCCTTCAAAATTTACTCAAAAGAGCAAAAAACTTAACATTTTTTTGACCCCCCCACGGCACCGGCTCTTGACGTAAAATAGACATGTGGCACATTTTGATTGGTCAGTAGGGATTTGCTTCTATTTTTTCCTTTGAGAAATTTTGGCAAAAAATCCAAAAAATTTAAAGTCCTCCCGCCACCCGCCGCTCCGTCTTGACATGTGGCATCTTCGATTGTCTGCAGGCCTTAAAATTTTTCTTATTCTTACGGGCATTCAGGCCAAAATTTGACCTTAGATTTTTTCCCAAAAATGGCTAAGTGCCAAAAACTTCTCCGTAGGCCCACTTATGCACTTCTCCTCAGCCACGTGTCACCTTCGATTCGATGCGGGGATGCGGCCAATTTATAACCTTATATTTTATGGAAAATGAAAAGAGAAATTCCTAACTTCTTTCTAACCTCCACCACCCTTTTGATGACATGTCACTTTCTTATTGGAGTAGGGCCTTGACCTTTTTCCTTCCACTACCCTTTTTTTGGGCTCGCATGAACGATTTTTGACTTTAATTTTTTTGCCCAAAAAACCTAAGTGTTAAAATTTCCTCCTTGGCCCTACGAATGCACTTCAATCCTTCTTTGGCCCTATGGGCCAAAATTTGAATTTGAGAACTTTGATAAAATTGTCTAAGTGCCAAAAATTTTCCCATCACTTCACCAATCCGCCAAGATCTGCCACGTGGTGCTTCCCTGATTGGTGGGGACATAAAATTTTCCTTCACGGGCTGCGGGGCACCAAATGAACTTGAGGTTTTTAACTTAAAAAAATGGCTAAGTGCCGAATTTTCCTCTGCATCCCTGCCAATCTGCCAAATCTCCTTGGCAAAATTTCTCCCTTAGGCCCACCTGTCTACTTTGGGAAAATTTCCCCTGCAAACTCCGTTGAGCCATAACTCAAAAAATACAAGGAGTTAGGAGGACTTCTTTACCTTTCTGGAAAGGGGAATAAATTATCTATCTGTTGAAGCCATACCTAGAAAATTTTGAGTGCTATAAATCCATGAAATTTGAGATAAAGCACAAGGAAGGAGGAAAAGAAGGTAAGTTATCAAAAAATGAGCATGGGCTTATTTTTTATAACAATTTTGGTGACTCAGAGGGGTCATCTGCCTGCTAGATGAAGTGATCAGCTGCCTTGAAGTATCCATTGGGCATGGATTCATGCTTATAGTATGAAACTAGTCTGAACTTGAAAAACTGCCCCTTAGCCACTTGGAAACCCACTGAAAATGACATTGATTCGACCAAATGCCAAGGGTAAAAGCATCGCAAGAGGCAAACATGACTCCACAAAACACTATGTAAAAAATTAGAAATCATACATATTCTAAGTGGAATATGTAGAGATGTGTAAAGCACTAGGAAAAAATTAGTCTAAACTATAACAAAAAAATGTGCACAAGCAACTTAGAGGAAATTTAAAATCTAAACTAGTATGTACAAGGGTGAAACCTTTCCTTTTCAGCAGCAATGTTTGAGGTAGATCCCATTCACTGGAATCTGAATTTATTCCCCTTCCAATGTAGACAATTAGAAGGCATTGCTACTTTTATAACTTGTGACCATGTAAGAGCCACTCTAAATGGAAACAAATTTTGAATGTCTTCCTGGATTTTCTCGGTCTACATCCCATTTCAACACTAAATCTCCAACTTGGAAGGTCCTTGCTCTTGCCCTTTTGTCAAAGCAATTTTTGACTAAGGATTTTCCTTCTCTATTTCTTGAGCTACATGCTCTCTTACTTCTTCCAACTCCATCAACTCGGCATATCTAACCTCCATTGGTTCAAGCTCCAACAATTCCAATTGCTTCATGAGTTCCAATGTTGGCAACTCAAGTGATATAGGCAAGACTGCCTCCTTCCCATAAATAAGTCTAAATGGAGAGTTACTTGTGGACCTCTTGGGAGTTATCCTATCAGCCGATAGAGCTGATTTGAGCTTAGTATGCCAAGTTATCTTATTTTCATCAATAGTCCTTCTGATAATCCTTAGTAAATTCTTGTTTGTGGACTTAGCTTGGCCATTACCTTGAGGGTAATAGCTTGATGAAGTGCTCAAATATACTCCATTATTAACAGCCTGTTCAGTGATCTTAGAACCTATGAATGCCAATGCATTTTCTGATATGATGGTGGATGGTATACCAAACCTGGTTATTAACCCTTCATAGAAATCTAGAATGCTAGACTCATTGGCTTCTTTGAGTGCTACTGCCTCAGTCCACTTAGTAAAGAAATATGTTCTTTGTTAGAATCAATTTGTGCCCTTGGCTAGAGTTTGGATTGATGACTCCAATGAAGTCCAATCCCCATTATATAAATGGATGGAAAAATAAAATTGGATTCAATGGAAGGGCTGCTAACCTCTCTTTACCAATGAAGAATGCACATTTTTTACACTTCTTTATCCATGCATAGAAATCTTTGAATACTTTGGGCCAATAATAATCTTCCCTCATGATCTTTAGAGCTATCAGACATGAGGAAAAATGACCTCCAACTGATCCATCATGGAACTCTTGTAGCATTCTCTCAATCTAATTTGTACCAATACATCTCTAAAGCAAAATGTCATTGATGTCTTTTCTTGATAGAATGCCATTAACAAACACAAAAGGAATAACTGCAATCTAAAATACCTTCTCTTTACCTTGCTCATTTCTGGAGGGAAAAGGCTGGTCTACAGGAAATGTATTATGCTTTGAGTCCAGCAAGGAGTGGGTATATCAATGTTTTCTTCTTGACCATTCTGCAGAATTAAAACGACTTCTTCTTGGTTGTCCTGCAGCACCAAAACAACATCCTTTCCTTTGCTTTCTTCAATTGGTTGGCTCAAGGATAATTTCTCACACAATCCCCTTCCACGGACTAGCTTGGTGACCTTTATCTCAATGTCATACTCCATGACACGATTTATCCATCCAACACATTTTTCATTTAAATCCTTGTTGAGAAGGAAGTCTTTAATGCTTGTGGGATACCAGCAAATGGATATTATTGTTTGAAACTAGATGCTTAAACTTCTTCAAGCTTCTAATCACTGCAAGAATGATCTTCTTAATGAAAGAATACCTCATTTCATAATCTTCCAAGATTTGGCTAAAGAAGGCAATTGGTTGCTCTATTTTTTCTTTGTTCTCGTTGTACCAAAATTGCAGAGATTGTATCACTTCCAGCAAAGGCATAAAACACAAAGTCTTTGGAGAAATATAGGTTTATGAGGGTTGGATCTCGTGAAATAAATTCCTTGATCACCTCAAAACTTTCCTTTCCTTCAACTATCCACTTGAATGCTACATTCTTCTTCAACATCAACGTTATTGGCTTGACAAGAGTAGCAAAGTCTGGTACAAACCTTCTGACAAAATTAATTCTTCCTAAGAAGATTTGAAGAGATTTCTTATGGCTTGGCAATGGCAATGCTCTGATTGCTTCAAATCTCTCTGGGTCAATTGCCAACCCTTCCTTGGAAACAATGTGGCCTAGAAGTTTTCCTTCATGGGCCATGAATATACATTTTTTGGGATTTAGGGATATCCCAAATCTTCTACACCTCTGAAAGACTTGTCTCAAATGAAATAGATGGTCTGCTACATTTTTAGAAAACACAGTGATGTCATCAAGGTAAATCAGAACTATTTTATTGATCAATCCCTTGAATTCCATATCCATTTCCCTTTAGAAAGTGGCTCCAGTGTTAGACAATCCAAATGGGATTTTCTTGTATGCATAGGTTCCCCATTTGGTGGTGAAGGTTGTTTTAAACTGATCATCTTCCTTTGCCATGATCTGATTGTACCCCGAATAACCATTCAGCAGAATGAGAACCTCCCAAGAACTAGCAACACTTACAAAATATACTCCATAGATGGAAGTGGGTAGTGGTATTTGAGGGATGCTCTGTTTAAATCTCTAAAGTCTACGTAAAGCCTGATTTCTCCACTCTTCTTTTTGACTGGAACCAAGTTGGCAACCTAGCTTGAATGCTTGATTGGAAAAATGATACTTGCCTCTATTAACTTGTTCAATTCCTTCTTCATCAGAGGCTCAATGTATGGGTTGGTGACCTTTGCTTTTACTTGATGGGCTTAACATTTGGATCCAGTTCAATTGTGTGTTGTGCTAGCTTGGGATTGAAACCTCTCAAGTCTTCATAGCTCCAAGAAAACACATCTAGGAAATCTTGGCAAAGTTGAGTGAACTCATACCTTTCTTGCTCGGTTGCCACTTTTCCAATTTGAAGTGTTTTGTTCTCTCCCACGAGGATAGGCTCTGAATCTTCTCCTTTGACTTGGATGTTAGCTTTATCCTTTCTAAGATGATCATTAGGATTGAAAATAGACTCTAAAGTCACAAGTCCCTTTGGAAACTTATTTGTTTTCAGTTGCACCACTTGATCACCATACTGTTGCTCTAACTTTTCTTGATTTTTAGCTAAGAACTCAGCCTCTTCTTGCAAGAAATTGATGATTTGTTGGTCACTTTCAAACACTTGCCAACTTGTATTATTATCTGGCACTGATGGCCTCACAATCACGTGGATATGTGGCTGTGTTTTATCTTTTTTAATGTTGTCCACCACATCAAACGTTTCTCCAACTGCTGCAATCTGTTAGCAGCTTGGTTCTCTTTCCTAGGGATGGAGTTGATGTTGAAAGCTTCAAAATCCTCCATTAGATCCCATACTCTGTTCTTATAACTCTTGAGCAGATCATTCTTTGTAGCATGTTGCCCTTTAACTTGATTTACTATCAACTCACTATCACCAAAGACCTATAGATTTCTAATGATTTTCTTGTTTTCCTAATGAAGTCCATGAACCAAAGCTTCATATTCAGTAGTGTTGTTAGAGCATGCAAACTGAAATCTAAAAGTTTAATAGTACTTAACCTTTTGTGGAGAAATAAGCATTGCACCACCTCCAACACCTTGTCTGCTTC
The DNA here is from genome assembly GCA_018340775.1 of Taxus wallichiana var. yunnanensis. Classification (NCBI taxonomy): domain Eukaryota; kingdom Viridiplantae; phylum Streptophyta; class Pinopsida; order Cupressales; family Taxaceae; genus Taxus; species Taxus wallichiana. Next base: position 348,121,586 of record CM031240.1, on the reverse strand, counting down.
TTGATCCATCAAAGAAAAGTTTCCATACCTCATTATCATCTTTTTGTTCTAACTTGGTGATGCTAGGAAGAGGATGATTCTCTTCATGTAAGCAATAAAAACCTATCTTATATTATTCTATCTCCTTGTAGGGATCAAAAGCATGCACCTTTTTACCCACTCATCAAGGGTCAAATCTGGAATGCCTCCAACCTTGGTGTCAGCTTCATGTGTGCTTGGATAGTCTTCTTGGTCAAAAGATGAACAATTTGTGTTGATTGGGCTTGGAGTGTGAGGTTCAATATGGAAATTGGAAATAGGCTCAAATCTGATTGTTGCTTTTTCCCCATACCTTATTCTAAACATCATATGTGACCAATCAATGAGATAGGTAACCTCTAATTCTAATTTGTGAAATCCCTTAACAAAGCTGTTGGCTTGGAAATTTGTCTCGAGGGAAAATTATGGGTTTCTAAAATAACACTATGGGAATCTAAGTCCCTCTACTTATAACGGTGTAGCTGCCATATTATGCATGAAAATCAGGTGGATTCAATGGTGGTTTTTAAACCTAGAGATCCATAGGGGCACTCCACTGACCCTATGGAAAATCCTGTAATTGGTTGCAAGGACAGAAAGTGGTCTGAGAGTGGGAAAGGGGAGTGAAAATGAAGGCAAGGAAATCAATGATGAAGGTAGAAAATCAGAAGCCTACATACATTGATTAGAAAGTTTACAACATGCATTTGAATGGAAGAAAGAATATGAATTTACAAACCAAAGATACAACACGAACAAAAACACATTGGTCACAAAGTACCGATCGAATCCTTAGTCAAAGGGGCATAAAAACCATCTTTTCTTATTATAGATGAAAGGGAAACTTGTACAATGAAAGGGAATGGAAGAAATTTATAGAAAGAAGTAGAATAGAAGAATGACGACTATCTTTTTTGTCCTCTATACATGAAAATCATTTACATTCTTCAAAAATTTAATTTGTCAACCCTTACAAAGAATTACAAAACCCATGAAATAGCATGACATGAGTGGTTACAACTTCCCAGGGTGGCCAAGAAGTAGATATAATCGAATCCTAATCATTTTACATCGATTCGAGAATCCAAAATCACGAAAAATGACCATGGTGGGAAATGCCGAGAATTTCATAACCAAAGCGGATTCTACAAACTTTCCAGTTGAATGTAGGCCCTTAGATCCGCATTCTTTAACTTTTAATCTGAGCCATCCACATGGGCGAAGGTGATTGGAGAAATCATGGGCGAGCTCCCTTTGTTTTGTGACTTTGTGGGATTTTGGAAAAAATTTACTTTTATCTCGGTCGGTCCATTTTGACTTCTCAAAGAGGACACGTGTCAACATTTGATTGGAAAAGGAGTCACGACCTCATTTAGAACATATTGAACATTTTTTGGAAAAAGGTCCAAAATCAAAAACTCCTCCACTAGCCCGCACTCTCGTGTACATGTGGCACAATTTGATTGCTTGCGGAGGTCATGTCAAACTTTTTACTTTTAACCCCGAAGGTTAAAAACTTGAAATCCCACTTTGACCGGTCAACAGGGACACGTGGCATCGTTCTATTGGTTGTGGGGTTCAAACTTCATTATTTTCTCTACCTAGATCAGGCTTGCAGGTCCACCATCATCCTTTACACTTTTTTTCCGAAAAGGTGAAGTGATAAAGAAACCTCCTCAGCTCCTCTAGTTTGCATTGGGCAAAAATTGCAATTTAAGTCCATCAGGCCATATCTTACAAAATACGAGGAGTTAGAACAAATTATTTACCTTTTTGGAAAGGGTAAGAATTTTCCCATCTGATGAAGTAGGTTCCAAACATCCTTGAGTCCTTGGAAAGAACCAGAAATTAAAATACTCAATTTTGACCAATTTCAAAGGGTACCAACTCAAAATTTCTAAGTCCAGACTTAGAAGAAGAAGGAAAATTTTTGAGGGGACAACAATGGCTCTATCTTGGGAAAATAATATGGATTGAATAGGGAGAAAACATGGCATTAGGATCCAAAATCTAAAATTTTTAAAACATATAATGTTGACGATTGCCTTATCCATTGGGCCTTGTAGAGTCACGCACAACTTCGAACTCTCTTGCTCTGGTCTGTTGTCAAAGAGCTTCTTCACTTTCAGCTGATGTTATTTGATTTTATCAACCACCTAAGATGTTCTTTCTTCCAACCTTTCAAGAAAAATATTATTTTGTCAATGGAGTCTTTGTACTAGCCATCTTCCACCTTTGATTGAAGCAATTTGAGAGCTGGAATTTTAATTGTGATAGGTATATTTGCTTCAACTCCATACAACTTGACTAAACAGTGATGTACCTATGGCCTTCTTGGGAGTGATCCTATCATCCCAAAATGCATCATATAATCTCTTGTGCCAATTCCTTTGGTTCTCATCAACAAGCTTTCAAACAATGGTCACAATGTTTTTGTTACTCGACTCACTTGACCATTTCCTTGTGGATAGTAATCGAGAAAAATGTGCTAGAGAGATTCCAAATCCATAATAGAATTCTGTTAACTCTCTTGAAGAGAAATATGTGGCATTGTCTACAACAATCTTTTGAGGCACTCCAAAACGAACAATGATGTGTTCTTTTATGAAACTACGGACTACTTGGTGCTAGCTTGTTTGGTTGGAATGGCTTCCACCCATTTGGTGAAGTAGTCAATGGCCATGAGCACATAAGTATTCCTAGCACTTAAATGGAGATTCAACACACCAATGAAGTCTAGCCCCCATTGTTGAAATGGTTCTTCAATAATCACAGTTTGAGAGGCAATGGAGATAAGCTGCGGTTTTCCAACAAATTGTTGACATGATTTTCATTTGGAAACCCAACTCGAGTATTAGTAAAATGAGAAGGCCAATAATATCTACCTCTCGAGAATCTTGTGGGAAGTGACCATTACTAAGAAGTATCCACCACATGCTTGGTCATGATAGGCTTTAAGCAACTTCCCTTGCTATTCTTTATCAACACATTGAAGGAAACAACCATACATTCCTTTCTTGTAAAGATCATGATTCCAAATCACATACTTTGCTACTTTCGGTTTGAGTGTTTGTTGTCCCCTCAAAAATTTTAATCCTTTTTCCAATTCTCGGACTTAGATATTTTTGAGTTAGCCCCCTTTGAAATTGGTCAAAATTGAGTATTTTAATTTCTGGTTCTTTCTAAAGACTCAAGGATATTTGGAGCCTACTTCATCGGATGTGAAATTTCTTCCCCTTTCCAAAAGGTAAAGAAGTTATTCTAACTCCTTGTATTTTGTAAGATATGGCTTGGCGGACTAAAATTGTAGTTTTTGCCCAAGTTGGACTAGCGGAGCGAGGAGGTTTCTTTGTCACTTTGCCTTTTTGGAAAAAAAGTTTAAAGGACGATGGCGGAACCACGAGCTTGAGCTAGGTAGAGAAAATAATGATGTTTACACCTCACGGTGAATAGAACGATGCCACGTGTCCCTTTTGACCGACCAAAGCGGGATTCCAAATTTTCAACCTCTCACGGGGTTAAAAGTCAAAGTTTTACATAACCTCCATGAGCAATCAAAATGTGCCACATGTACACGTGAGTGCAGGCTAGTTTGAGGAGTTTGTGATTTTGTATTTTTTCCAAAAAAGTTTCGTATGTTCTAAACGAGGTCGCAACTCCATTCCCAATCAAATGTTGACACGTGTCCTCCTCGAGAAGTCAAAATGGGCCAATGGAGATAAAAGTGAAAATTTTCCAAAATCCCAAAAAGTCATGAAACAAAGGGAGCTCACTCGGGATCGCTCTAATCACCTTATTCCATGTGGATGGCTCAAATTAAAAGGCATAGAATGTGGATCAAATTTCCCGCATTCCATCTAACAAGTTTGTAACCATTTTGATTATGAAATTCTCTGGCATTTGCCACCATGGCCATTTTTCTATTATTTTGAAATCCGAATCGATGCAAAATGATTGGGATTCGATTGTAACTACTTCTTGGCCACCTTGGGAATTTTGTAACCGCTCTCTGGAATGCTATTTCATGTACTTTGTAATTCTTTATAAGTGTTGGCAATCAAATTTTTAAGACTATAAATGATTTTCACGTAAAGAGGACAAAAAGATAGTCACCATTCTTCTATTCTGCTTCTTTCTATAAATTTCTTCCATTCCCTTTCATGGTACGAGTTTCCCTTTCAAATTCAATAAGAAAAGATGGATTTTATGCCCCTTTGACCAAGGATTCGATTGGTACTTTGTGACCAATGCGTTTTGTTCGATCTTGTAGCTTTGGTTTGTAAATTCGTATTATTTCTTCCATTCAAATGCATGTTGTAAGATTTCTAATCAATGTATGTAGGCTTATGATTTTCTACCTTCATCGTTGATTTCCTTGACTTCATTACCACCGCCTTTCCCACTCTCGAGACCAATTTACGTCCTTGCAAGCAATTACGAGGCTTTGCCATAGGGTCAAGTGGAGTGCCCCTATGGATCTCTAGTTGAAAAACACCATTGAATCCATCTAATTTTCATGCATAAAATGGTAGCTTCACCATTATAAGTAGAGGGATTTAGATTCCCATAGTGTTGTTTTGGAAATCACCAATTTGTCCCCCAAGACAAATTTCCAAGCCAACAGATTTTGGCACCCTTGTGGGGCAGATTTTGTAGCATTTGCACCTAAATGTGACCACATGGTCATTTAATATCATTAGAGTTCATTCATAATATTGAAGTTTCTTGTGATCCACATGGATGTAAGCCATGGCTATTCGAGAAAATCTACTGTTGAGAGACCAACCTTGCTTTTTCATATTCAAGTGAATATCACTTGAGACCTAAGGGAAGCTATTTAGCATAATAGGCAGAGTATAAACCATTACTATATTTCTTCAAGGATCTTGGACCAAGAAGAAGAAGTTGCTCGTGAGTTGGAGGAGAAAAGACAGATTTTGGTACCTCGGAGAAGACCATAAGTCTTTAACCTGGTTAATGAAGGTATACACGGGAGTTGAGATAAGGAGGATATATTGATCCTCCTTTTGATGAGCTCAAGAGGGAAGAAGAAGAGCTTGAAAGAGAAGAAGAAGAGGTGAGAGTTCCATTTGAAAGAGAAGAAGAGATTTGGGCTCAATTCAAGGAGATTGAAAGACTCCAAGCATCAGAAAGAGAAGTAGTGGAAAGAGAGGTAACCCTAGCTACTCAAGAATCCAGACAAAGAGACTGAATGGCTGATAATGAACGTGAAGCATGCAGACCCAATGTGCCATGGGGAAGAAACACCGGTCCACTTGCTCTCCCATGAATACTCCATGATCTTCCAAGAGGTTCGAGGAAGAATTTCCCCAAGTTCAAAGAAAATGTCTCCCAACTACCTGAGGAACATATAGCAGCCTTCATCACAGCTTGTGGTGTGTTAGGTGTTGAAGATGAAGATTTATCAGTCAAAATTTTTATGGAGTCACTCCAAGAAAAGGTTGTTGAATGGTTCTACATGTTGCCCCCAAGATCTATCATGGGTTGGGATGATATAAGAAGTGCATTTGAACATAGGTTCAAGAGCACTGAAGATTGTCAAGACCTGCTGGTTCAACTAGTTCAAATGAAGAAAGAAGTCTCTGAGTCCATAAGATATTTCATTGCAAGGTTTGACAGATTAACGAGAAGAATCCCAGAAGATATAGTCCCTCTTGATAATAATTTGAGAAGATTCTTCATCAGTGCCTTGCCATCGGAAGTTGGATTATTCCTCGGAAGAGACCAACCAAGAACATTGAGGGAAGCATAAGACTCTGTCATTGAAAATGATGATGATTTAATCCTTTCATGGAAGGTTAAGGGCCCAAGATGAAAGTAAAAGGTCGAGTTATAGTTCAGTCACAACAGACCCCATGTTCCAAAAAATGGCAAACGATCTGGTTTCCTTGAAGAAGCGGTATCACAGATCACTATGAGGAACAATCCAAGAAGACTAAACTTTAATGATAGGTAACGGATTGTTCCACCTTCTCATAAGCTTTCTCTTGAAGCACCACCAATCAATGCACTGTGATGTAAGAGAGGAAGCTGAATTTGATGAGCCTGAAGGAGATGATGAAGAAAACTACGAGAGGTACCTAGAGGTTGAGGAGGTCGATATACAAAATTGCTGTTGAATTCATTGATGATGAAGTAGAAGAAGAGGAAGAAGCACAAGTTTTTCATGCACTATTTTCACCGGAAAATAGTCCAAAAAGAACACTCCATCCTCGGTGGCTGTAAAGGAGAAGAAAATAGAAGAAGCTTCCACTTCGAGGTCGTACAAAAGAGGATTATCAACAAAGGTTCTTGTATGATGGAAAAGTGACATGCGAGCATGGGAATCTACAAGTAAATCTTCCTCACACCTGACCTCCTGAGGTCGTGCCAAGATAGCTGGTGGGGATGGAATACATGTGGGGTGAAAATAAACTAGTTAGGTAATCTTACAACTTCAACACGTAATAATGGGATCTGTGAATCTAAGGCAAAGAAAGCCCTTCTAATTTGAACCTGCGTGATAGATAGTTTGGTGAGGATAGTTGCTCAAAGGTTCCAATCAATATCAAGCTCTACCATGATCTGATCTATGGGTTGTGGGATACGTGGAAGATGACCTGTGGGTGCTTCGTATATGTCCCCGAAAAGGTCATGAAAATGGAATGGCTAAATGTGTAGTGGATCTTTTGGTGTTTTATGGATGATTCTCTAGTCTAGTCTAGAAATATTTAGCTTGATTAGCTGCTACATTTAATAATGATAGTTGTGTGATAATGTCTGGTGGAAGTGGAGAGGACCTAAACACCAATGTTCACAAGCTGGTGTCAATGCTTGATTGATTTGTAGGCCCATTGGGTTGTGGGACCTATGGATCATAACCATAAGTTCATGGTTGCTATGGACCTCCTATGGTCATATGAAGAGTTAACCCCTGATTCCGAGTATCTAGTAATCATATGCCTTTTCAGCCTCTACGTTTAGAACTAGAAGTTACATGATTTTCTCGAGAGTACCTAACAGGTGTTTTGGCAACTTGGATACGTAAGCTAGTGTCTATATCAACGAGGAGGTCTCTTGCATCTGGCTATGGGACTAGTGGATCACAACTGAATGTTTTCTCTCTTTTAGGTCCTTCTATAGTCATACAAATATCTATCAAGGCAGTCTATAATTTGGCTGATTTGACCAGAACATGTGTGCTTTGTCATCTTCTATGTTTAATCCTCTTAGTTGTGTGCTGATTTCTTGTAGGTCTGTTGTTGTTCGGAAGACCTGAATTCTAAGATTTTGGTCTATGTTAGTTAATCTTTGTAACAAGATTTGGTTGAGGCACAATTGGCTCAAAAACGTATTCCCTGGGCTCCCTAGGTCCCGTGATTGTCATACAAGATTAATATAAACCTAACTGAAACAAAATAAACTAATTATGCAAGATATATCTACAACATATATATATTCCTCTATTTTTGTATTTTTGATAGAATTTTTAATAGAGATAAAAGAGCAACTAATCTAATATATTTAGAAAATGACAACTAATCTAATAACAAAATTAAAACAAGCAAGGTAGCCCAAGCTAGCTACTCGCCTATGCATTGTGAGTTTATCCTAAATAACTAGATAGCTGATTAACTTAAATGAAAGACTCTCAATCCTACCTCGAAGTGAGGAATGAATCATAGTTTCGAGAAAATATCAATCCCCATAGCTTCCCGATAATATCAAAAATGAAATTTAACGAAATGAAATATTTCACTACTCTATTTGATATGTTTTTACTAGAACTTTGATAGATAAAACCAGGAATTTACAGAACAGTGGCGAAACCAGTAGTGTATGACTTTTTCCCCTTAGAATGATCTCCTCATTCCTTCGTGTTCACGTGAATCCAAAAGAGTGTGTATATGCTAGCATTTACAGAAGAAGGTATTTTGAACAATGACAGCTTTGGATATAGACCGAATATAACGCGAGTAGAGAGGGATAGTGCAAGTGATGAGCTTGGTGTATGTAATTCCTAGCGGGATTTATTACGGGAATACAACACAAGTGTACCGAGAGATTCTAGAATCTACCTTTTGTGAAGAACACAACTGTAACTCTAATGGATTCAATCTACAAATGACATTGTTCTGCTCTAAACTAATTTGTATGAAAAAAGTGAACAAGATTGAAGCAAGAAGTTTGAATGGCTTCTAACAAAGAAAGGAAAAACTAGCATGGATGCAAAACATGAAAAAAATTAATTCTAAGAAAGAAATTGAAAGACTAAACAATGGAAATGAGAAGTTGAGGGCCATTTTCTTGAAAACAAGTTGGCTATTTATAGATTTCACATTCACCCAAAGGTAATTCCTATTAGAACTCTTTTACCATTAAACAATGAAGAAACACTATTCCAGGGAACGTAAAACATTAATATGAGTAAAGGAAGTTGAGAAAAGCTGGTAAATGTTGAAAAATTATGCAAGTCATGATCAAAAGAACATTTGGAGAATGTGTAAAGGACCGCCGCCACTGAGCAGGTGGCGGTTTATAGGACCACCGCCCTGGTAGGGAAGTGGTCATGAGACCGCCGCCGACAGGCAGGCGGTGGTTTCATCACCGAAGGTCAAAAAGCTAGAAAAAGAAAGACAAAGGATAAAGTGAAGTACACAAACCTTAGACAAGGTGCTTGGGATGCTAACATATAGTTGGTGAGCTTTCCGGATTCGAAAACCTTGCGAGGTGACTGTATCATCATTGGGGCATGTGTAACATCGTTCGGCGGTATAGTACCCTTCAATTTTGGGTACGTACATATTGCCCCCTCTAGAAAAGTGTTTTAGCCATGAAGAGGCGTAAAAATGTAGGTCTAAGTATGGCAGTCCCAAACGGGAAGCTACAAATTATACTGCATCACGCCCTTTGTGTGTCTTAATGTCGCCATCCGAGTTCCTAGTACACTGTAAAATGGAAAGAGGACTCAAGTGCAGATAGATAAAAAAATAAATAGTAAATTAGTATGAAATGAAGACTTACCATTTGTGCAGGATAGGAAATTACCTCTTTTGGCACTCTAAACCTACGAAAGGGGCTTTCAAAATGATTCAAAACACCATATATATATATCTATATATATATATAACGGAGCTTATTTTCCTATTCATTTGTGCATGTCGATTTGATAGATTTTGAGCTCTGGGACCCATGGTGATGGTTTTCGACAAGAGTATATTCAAAATGTTCGTAGTGAGATAGCGATCATGCCTCTATGAGTAGAACCTCAACTCACGAAGATCTCAGGTTAGTTCTTCTTGATTTAACGTTTTTGCACCCAAAATGTTAAAATGATAAAATATTTGTTGTGGGGGGTTATTTTTAGAAATGTTAGTCTTAAATGTGTCTCTTGGGGGACACCTAATGGGTAGGCTTTCATTTTAGCTAAAATGGTCATTTTTTGTGTTTTTGAGCATTTTTAGGGCATGCGAATCGTTTATAGTCATGGGATAGGATCTGCGCCCGAGTAGGGTGGCGGTTATAGGACAGAACCATCACCCTGCTTAGGGAAGCGGTGCTCTATAGAGTGTTAAAACAATACTAATTTGAACTTCTTTTTGCATTTTTATTGTTCCTACTTGCTCTAATGATTTTTCCAATGCAATCTTGACACTAACTTGCTTCTTTTTGCATGTTTTTGGGTGTTTTGCAGAAGAAGGAAGAGTACATTAGATGGAGCCAAGAGAGGGAGTGTGATTAGCTTCTAGTAGTGTTAGATGCTCTCTCTTAGGCTGAGCAGGATACTCTCTAGAGGGAAGGTATATTGAGGATCACATGGGTCCCCCACGTTGCACCTGCCAGTCACATACTATGTGACTTATTTTCTTACTGGGATGTAGATCGGAACACCTTTTGATTTCCAGGTGTTAGGGGTGAGTGGACCATCACCCTAGAGGATGTCTACTACATTTTGGGAGTCCCGATTATTAGGAGGAGACTTTCATTTGATACAACAATATCCAAAGCTTAGGTGACTCAGTGGGCCACCTATATGGGAGACGCAGTTGTCTCCACTGGTTCGAAGAAGGGGTTGAAGGTCCATTCTATTCCCGGCTTGCCCATCCCTCTGATCTTCCAGGCCATTATGGGAATCCTTGCTTTGAGATTGATCGGGGAAAAGGGAGGGGATACTTTGCTCTACTGTTGGGCCCCCATCATCGCACAGATTGAGGCACATGGTCAGATTTATTCCTAGGGAGCCGTTATACTTGGGACCACCTATCACAACTTATACAGGGTGGTTCAATTACAGGGACAGTTGCTGAGCCATCCAACCTTGGTTATGAGCTGGGTCTATGAGCACATTATCCCTTATGGGAGAGACGTAGAGGTCGAGGATCCAGGGCCGTGAGGGTATTGAGGTGGACATGGATGACAGTTCTTAGAGCACCTCACCACTAGTTGCTTCCTTGACTATTGAGGATATGGAGGCCAAATCTTATTAGGCCATGGCGGGGTTGTGGGCGAGGAGGCCTTTAATTTTATTTCCTACTCTACTACAGGGAAACTTGTGGACAGGACGGGGAAGGTAGAGACACACCCCTTCGATCGAGTGCCTCAGTAGTTCAACCTTGCTTATATTGATATGCTTCCCCTAGTGGTGCTAGTGTTCATATCAGTTCGGGAGGTTAGGGGAGGTCCTATAGGCCGGGGTTGGACTATTATTACTCCTAGTGTCCCTATTGCAGCCAAGAGGGTGGTACGTGCTCGAGAGAGATTCGGTGCTCCTCAGGCACCTTTACCTCGGATTGCCACCGGTCCTACCCATAGCAGCGATGATCCCATTGATATAGACTCTGAGTTTGAGGAGTTCACAGGGGGAGAGATGGAGGAGGAGACCAAGGACATGGAGATTAGTGATTCAAGTGGGGAAGAGGATAGCAATCTCAAGTGGCATGACACTCAGGAGATTCTATAAGCTAGAGAGGGCAGAGCAGAGCACAGAGAGGGTGACTCTAGTCTCAGAGGAGTTACTTTCTCGGGACACAGGTGGAGAGGATAAGTCCATGGTAGGATGCTATGTTGCCCAGGACATAGGAGGTGGACACCGGTCGGTGGCGGCATCCGTGGTAGGCACAAATCCTAGAGATCCTTCTTGGAGGCTCATAGATCCGAGTGAGTTATCACTCTTCTTTTGATATTTGTTTTTATTTTAGCTATAATTTCCTTAGTTTATACCTCTCTTTTTGTTCATCCTTGGTTTCACCTTTTGATTATTTTCTAATTTGTTTTCTCCTTTACTTGCAGAGACTATTGATGAGTGGCGAGACTTGATTTACTGGGTATGTACTGACACCCTGTTGCTCCCCATGGAGAAGACTCGTGCTGAGATATCCATGGATGCGGGGAGCCTTCGGCGGTTGGTAGGCATACCAACATTTTTTCCCCTTCTTGGCATGTGGCCAAGATCGTGACTTCCCTCCATGCTAAGGTAGCTGGGTATAGGGCTGTAGAGCACCTGATGAGGAGGAGCCACTCTCATAGCGAGACTATAACTACTGTTCGGGATCGTGAGCCCTAAGTGCACTCAGAGCACTTTGGCGTAGCTGGAGTCCTAGACGTGATCGTGTGCCTTTTGAGGGATCCCATAGGGATTGAGAGGCCACTTAGCTCTTTTGTAGTGACTTTTACCAGATTGTTTATACGAGTATTTTGTATTTTCTCGGGCTCATTGAGAGTTTTGACCATGCCTAGTGCATGATGGCATTGTACATGAAACTTGATTATATATATTATATATATATATATATATATATGTATATCTCTTTAGATCTAGACTCTTGGTATCTTGAATTTTGTGACTCATTTTCTAAACATGTTTTAGAATATTTTCTTTTCATGTTTCGAGAATGTATGACGGACAACAAATGATAGTAAATAGAATGTTTTACTTTATATGTTTTTGTAGTGTTGATATGAGATGATACTAACATATGGTAGTACTGAACTTTTGAAATCTTTGGGAATTTTTGTAATTCCTTCTTCTATTGGCAAAATGTGATGAATGCATAGTGATAAAGAGATGAACTTGCCCCAATTCCAAATCCATACAACTAGTAAGATGCGAGGTCTCTACACCAAGAATTAGGAAGGGCACAAGTTGTATGAGTTTGATTGAATGGAATGATGAGAGATAGACAAACCAAGAACAAGAACCAAATTTTGACCTACACACCCACCCTACTCAAAACTACTACCAAGCTTAAAAGGCCACTTACTTTTCAGTTTATCTAGACTTAGATTCATAAATGGCAACTTGGTTGACAAAATCTAGTTTTGAGGATTTGATCTCTTTAGAATTTGGATATTTGGATATTTTCTTTCTCTTAACAAAATTTGACTTGTATTTTTAGCATACCAAGATTTGTTAGTTTGTGTGACTGGACCCCCCACACCTTTCCTCATGCCACTAGTAAGAAGCATGGGTTTGTCACCAAAGGCAAGATACAGGAAAGTAAGGGCACTTCTTTCCTTTCCCAACCTCACATCACTAGTAAGAGATGTGGAATTATCACCAAAGGTTGATGGGGCAAAGAAGTGTGTAAAATAAAATATTTTGTTTGCTTGGTGCTTTTGATTTCATTTGATTTTGACATTTCTGATCTATGAATTTGGGATATCCTTTTGTTCCAAGATATTTTAAGAGGGATAGATGTGACACCAAGAAGCTTCCAGAACAGACCGTAGGCAAGGACAACTTCACCTAGTAAAAAGAAAGAGAAAAGCCAAGTATGTAGGTCTTGGTATGGTTTCCGTCAATGTTTGTCTATTGAAATTGATGAGAATATTTGAAAATATTTGATGATGTTTGAAGAGATGTGATATGAATATTTTTGCCAATATCTTCTCAGAAATTTGTAACAGATTGTTTTAAGAGTAAGCTCCTAGACTATCACTTTTACGAAATGGATAGAATGAAGCAGCTAAAAGACTAATGTAATGTAGGTAGCTATAATTTACTAGAAATGACTTAGATGTTTTATGTGTAAAACCGCTTAAGGTGCAAGGAATTGACAGTTTCACCAAATTCCTCACCTTCTAGTGTGCATAAGAGATACGCACCATTTCCATAGTCTTTCATGACTTGGTATGGGCCCAACCATTTGGGCCAAAACTTTCTTCCTTCACTAGTTTTCTTATCGATCTGGCTGTCTAGTCTTAGAACTAGATCTCCTTCATATATTTCTCACTCATAGACTTTTTTGTTATACTGCCGGCACATCCGGTTAGCATAGGCTCTGTGCCGTTGTTCAGCGTTTAACCTGGCCTCATCAAGGCTTTCTAGTTGAGAGAGGTGTGCCTCCTTGTAAGCTTCTTTGTCCAAAATCCCTTGTAATGAGATGTGGAGACTGGGTATTTCAACCTCAAGTGGGAGAACTACTTCTGCTCCGAATACTAGCGAGAAAGGAGTTGCTCTTGTTGGTGTTCTTATTGAGGTTTGGTGGGCCCACAAGGCTGGATATAGTTTTAAATGCCAATCTCATTTGTTCTCCTTGACTGTTTTGAGGAGAATAGCTTTCAACATTTTGTTTTTCACTTCAGCCTACCCATTGGCTTGAGGGTAGTAAAGAGAGGTCGTGTGATGGTTTATCTTGAATTTTCTACATAACTCATGGACTTCATCATTTTTAAAGGACGTGCCATTATATGAGATAATGACTTGTGGGACACCATACCTGTAGATAATTTGGTTCAAAATGAATTTGGCAATCACCGAACCTTGTACGGTGGTGAGAGGCATGGCCTCCACCCATTTGGTAAAATATTCCATGGCTGTGATTATAAAATTATGGCCATCGGTTGATGAGGGAGAGAATTTCCCTATCAAGTCTAGACCCCACGTGAAGAAGGGCCACCGAGTCGTTATTGGTTGCAAGGATTATGCTGGCATGTGAATCTCGTGAGAGAATTCTTGACATTTTTGGCACTTACGTACAAATTCCACTACATCATGTTCGAGAGTGGACCAAAAATAGCCCATCGATGTATTTTGTGAGTAGTTGCGTGACCACCAAAGTGGCCCCCACATATCCCACTTTAAGATTCATGAATAATCCTCTTGGATTCTTCTATGTCGACGCATCTTAGAAGCATGTCGGTGAAGGCTCTGCGATAGAGCACTTGGTCTAAAACAACATATTTAGTGGTAATAATGTATAACCACCTTCTTTGTTGTGACGTGGTGCTTCCCAGGTATGTATGGTCCATGATAAAATTGATGATATCAGTATACCAAGGACATGTAGAGTTGGGTGTTTGGACAAATTATACACATTCATCGGGAAATTCTAGATCTACCAGCTCACCTACATCTAGTGGATTGTCAGCTAACCAGTTAGCAATAATTTGTCCTTTAACAAATTTTTGGTTTACGAATGTTAACTAAAATTCTCCCATTAGGGTTATGAAACGACCAACCTTTTTAGGTAAAGATCCTTGTGTGAGAAATGTTCGTAAATGGTCTGTCTTTACAATGATCCTCGTTTCCTAGTTTAACATGTAATGTTTCAAATGTTTTGTTACAAAAATTATGGCAAGGCATTCTCTCTCTTCTGTGTGTAACATGTTTCATAATCAAGCAATGTTTGGATAATGAAAAAGATCGCAATTTCTCGTTTGTCATCGTCTTCTTGAGCCAAAGCATGCAGCCAATGAGACATGAGTGGCTTCAGTGCAGTATAGGATCAAAGGGCGGTCTAGATTGGGAGGCATTAGCATGGGTGGTGATAACAAGAAGTGCTTAAGCGATTCGAAGGCCTCATTGTAATATTTAGTCCAATCGACGCTATAATATTTCTTGAGTAAGTTGTTGATTGGATGAATGTCAAAGCTTAAATCTGGGATGAACCTTTAGATTGCACTGAGTTTCCCAAGAAATGACCTGATTATAGACTCATCCGAAGGTGAGATCATTTCGAGAACAGCTCGTATTTTGGATAGATCAACATCAATCCCTCGTGAAGATATAATGTATCCTAGAAGTTTGCCTCCTGTTACACCGAACACACACTTCTCTAGGTTTAATGTGACACCATACTCAATTAGTCATGAGAGGATGATACGGAGCACTTCCGGATGATCACAGTGTTTCTTGGCCTTGGCCAACAAGTCATCCACATATGATTCCACAATTTTATGGATAAGATTGTGGAATATATAAGTCATTGCCTACTGATACGTAGCACCAACATTCTTAAGACCAAATGGCATGACAACATAACAATAAGTTCCCCAAGGAGTTATAAATGTGGTTTTGGCTTGATCTTGTTTAGATATTTTAATCTGATTGTACCCTGAGAACCCATCCATGAGGGACAGCAGTTCAAATCTAGCTGTTGCATCAATGATAACATCAATGGATGGTAATGGGAAATCATCTTTGGGACAAGCCTTGTTAATATCCCGAAAGTCTATACAAATGCGTATCTTCCCATTCTTTTTTAGAACAGGATGATATTAGATACCCATTGTGAATAGTCAAAAGGTTTAATGAATCCCACTTGGAGAAGTTTTATTAATTCCTCTTTTACCATGAGAGCTACTTATGGCTTTATTGGTCTTGACTTGTTTAATTGGCTTTGCATCTCGTTTAGTGACAAGATTATGCACCACGACTTGTGGTGCAATGCCCATCATTTCTTTTTAGTTAAATGCAAAATACTTTTGATGTTTTTTGAGGATTTGGGTGTGTATTTCTATTTCTTCCAGAGTTAACGAGGATCCCAACTTCAAAATTCTTGGTTCTTCCTCTGTTCCAATGTTTATGTCAATGGTTTCTTCTATCAAAGAAGTGTTACCTTCTTCAAATTCAGGTGGGGTTGGAGGTAGTTCCAAACTTTCTTCATTTCCTATTTCATAGATATCAAGATCTTCATGTGGAGGAGACTTTACCGTGGGATTTCCAAAGTAGGAAGAGGAGTGTGGTATTAGGGAAAGATCAACTATATAGTGAGAAAGGTCTAGCTCTACATAGGCGTTTAGATATTCAAGAGTGACTCTATCATCATCAAAGTGATCTATAATAGAAAAATCATCCTCATCTTCTTCATGAGTTAGAGTGAGTTTGTTGGTGCTTTACGCACTAATCGTTCGGTATGAAGTGATACCATGAAATTTGTATCCTCCAACTCACTATTTGGAATGAAACAGGAAGCTGAGGTTGCTATCGAGTCTACGAGAAGGTTCTACTCTCGTGGGATTGCTTCAATTGATATGAAGTCAAATCCTTTGCTTAGATCTAATACTATTGTTTTATAGAGCTGTAAGTGCTCAACTCTAGTCTCATATACTTCAGAGACTTGGTTTGTAACTAATTACAAGTCTCCTAACACTCTGATGTCATTAAAACCGAGCCTTTTGGCTATGATGAGGCCAAGGAGGAGGGCTTTATACTTAGTGCCGTTGTTTGTACATTCAAAGTTTAACTTAAAAGTAAAAGGTAGGATATTTCCCTTAGGAGAAGTAAATATCACACTTGCCTGCTCCATAGCAACATCTAGCTCCATCAAAGTGGAGAGTCCAATATTTACTAGGAAAAATGGATGCTAGGACATTCTTTGCATCTGTTTCTTCTGTTTTGGTTACTTCTACCATGCAAAGTTCCTCTGCTGGAAGAGAACCAACTCCTAGGGTACATCCCATACCTGTGGAATCAAATGGTAGGAAAATTGGTAGATCTTGTTCCAGTAATTCAACAATTTTTGTAGTAGTTCCTAATGACATTGTTTCTACAATGTTAGCTTCATCCTTGAGGGCTGGGATGCCCTTGACTAGGTTTGTAATTTCTAGTTTTGTTGTAGGTATTAATTTCTCTTCTGTTTGGAGTCGATTGGTTTGCTAAGTTGGTTTGTTGGGAGTTCAAACTCGAGTGAATGCCTGGTCTTTTCTTCAGTCTTCTAGGTGTATGTCTAATGGTTTTGGGTCACCTTTTGCTAAGAATATTTTTCCTAGGTGTAAGAATCTTATTTCTCGGAATAACGTAGAAGGGATTGCTTTCATGCAATGTATCCATGGTCGAACGAGGATCATATTATAGTTGGTTTCCCGATATATGATATAAAAATCAGTGAGGATTGTCTTGGGTCCTAAGGTGACTGATAATATTATAGTCCTAATTGAAGTAGCATTAAGGCTATCATAACCTCTTAGCGTATTTCTTGTTGAGGAAGCGTTTATTTCTCTGTATCCTATATTTTGAAGGAAAGAGAAAGGGACAATGTTAACTTCTTCCCCATCATCAACCATTGCACATTTAACATAATTATTATAAACCCATAGCTGTAAATCCAAGGCCGGATCACCTCTACGTGCAATTTCAGCATCTGTTGGCATTTTGTTTATGTCAATTATAAACTTGATATCCCTATCTGTCTGCCTTGAAGGGTGGATATCAAAGTCTATATGGTTTACTTGTGTTTCGGGAGGTGGATTGATGTTAATTAAATGACCTAGACCTAGTTTTTATAAAAGAGCAGCCCTATGGGCAGGAGAGTTTTTCAACAAGTCCAAAAAGGAGATGTGAGAGAAGGTCTTTGTTAAGTCATTAATTAAATCATAAGAACCTATGGGTTTTACCAATGTTTGTTGAATGCTATCTGGTTCTAGTGGATAGATTGGATTTGGTTGAGAAGAATATTCTCAAGTTCTTGTTATGGCTTCTACGTGCAGCTCAAGATCTAACTCTACTAGAACAACTATCTTGGTACGTGGCTGATTTCCTAATTGCGGTGCGACAAGTGGATTTTGTGAAGTTGAGGCTTCATGATCATTATTTCCTATCATTACACCTTTGTTCATCCCATTTGGATTTAATTTATTATTGTTATTATGATTTGGAAGTGTATCATTGAAGATCTTAAGAGGTGCGTTTTGAGGGGAAAGGGAAAGCGCCGGTGAAAGTATTTGGCATAGGTGTCACAGAATCTGTTAAGAACATATCTATGAAGAGTTGTCTTTGTTCTTCTGGAAAACGTTGCATGAACTTATTGTAATCATGGAAAGTCCTAGTGTCATGGCCTCAAATTTTGTGGAAACCATAATACGAGTTGGGATTATAACTCCTCGGTTGTTGATTTGGCACGTGTTGTGGTCTAAAACTCGATTAAACTATTGACTATTAGAATTAAAGCTTTGTGTTTATTACCTTTGGTTTTGATATCCATTGAGTTCGAATTGGACCCTATGTATGGATCTACCATTGTTGTTGTTGTTGTGGACGATTAAAATCCACTATGTTGATTGTTGGGGTAAAATTGTTGTTTCATTGATTGTTAACTGGTGGTGGAACATTTACAACATTTGCTCTTTTAGTTTGGTCAGTCACTCCATCTATTATCACTCCATGGTTTTTGTTAAGGATTTTAGGTCCTTGATTGGTGTTTTTGGTAGTAGGATAGGTTGTAGCATTTTGGTTGGGGATGATTAATCTCCCATTTGTTCCATATGTCTTGCGGTCACTATCTATTGTAGCTTGATCTATTCAGAGAGTGCTCTTGAGCACCTCATTATAAGTTCTTAGTGGGAACTTCTAGACTTCTTCCTTTATCTCTCTGTTGAGAGAATGAAGGAATAAATCACATAGTTCCATCGATCCATGTTTAGAGCACTTCTTTGAAGAATAGAGGATTGTACGCCATCTTTGGATGAAGTGAGCAAATGATTCATTATGTTCTTGTTTTATATGCAAGAATTCCCTTATTCTTGTTCTTAACAATTTTTTCATGTCGAACGCCTTGATGAAATCTAAAATGAATTGTTTAAATGAATGTATTGAGGCTTCAGGTATTCTGTAATACTAATCAAGGGTGATACCCTCTAAATTTTTGGGGAATATTTTAGCAATAACTCCATCCAAAGGGAGCAATTCTTGAATGGTCTGTGGCATAGGCCTTAATATGTGCATTTGGGTCTCCTCCCCTTTTTACTTGGGTAGATCGGGAGAGGTCTTGGAAGATTGATGCTTTGTATAGTGAAGTATAAAGGTTCTTTCAAATATTCGAATAAGTCCCTATCGCATAGTTTTTGACTATTGATGCCGCTTGCTAAGGGGGTGGAGGTGGAATGGGTTGTTGATATGGCATAGCATATGTATTTATAGGGGCATAAGGAAACCCCTGTGGTTGAGAAAATATTCTAGGAGAAGAGAACATATCTCCCTGTGGTGATTTGGAATACATGTTTAAGTATGGAGAAGCATTGCTCAAGAATGGGTTCTTTTGTGCTAAGCCGGGAGGTATCATATTCTCAACTGGAGTAGCGTTTGAAAATGTGGTTCTAGCTGGTGTTTATTGTAAATAATGAGGAGGCATGCCCAACATTCATGTTCCTGTGAGGAGGTCTACTTAGCTGGGATGATGTGGAGGATTGGAAGTTCCCGCTTACATGAACTGTGAATTTTGATTTGCTTGAGCAAGATCCAACCCTCTAACCTTCTCAACTAAGGTTGAGATGACCTCATTTGGTGAAGATGTGGTATTTTTCCTTAGTGGTGGTTGTTGTACACCTTGGGTTTGTATAGGCATATGGTACCTGCTATGAACCGATCATTTCCTACCAAGTTTCACCAAGGGCATTTCACAGGTGGAAGAATGGGGGTGTTTTCTGGAACGAGACCTCGGGTTGTGTTTGCAAACCTCCTATAGGTGGATACATATTTTGAGAGCATTTTTCACTCCTAGCATGACATGCTAAGTATTCATCATCTAAAAATAGATATGGATCCGATTGTCTACTAATTATGGTTTAAGAAACACACGAGGAGATGAACCAGATTCTCCGGTGAGCGTCATGTTGTTTGAGCTGAAGGCTCGAGGTTGTTGTGTTTGAGTGAGTTGATCCAACTCCTCTATTTAGAAAGAAGAACTATATCTTGTCCTTTAAGGTGGATTTTGTGTTGAAAATTGGTTAGTTGAATAGTTGTCACCCCATGCTGAGAGCGAGGGTGATGGTTGTCTATTTAATTGATCATAGTATGCTTCAAGACCTAGGAGAGGTTTGCCATATGCATCGTATCCCGACATATTTGGAGGGTATATAAATACCTGCAGAATAATGGGAAGAAGTGAAGGCGGATTAAAAAAAGAGTGTGAAAGTGAAGCAATTGTTTCCTTTCACGTCGGGTTCACCAATTTTGTTGGTGAAGCTGATGTGAAGGCTAATGAGGTGGAAAAGATGAAAAGTATACTAATTGGAAGAACAAGTAGAAATATGACTCTGAACCAGAAGGTATGAAGTTCATGTTAGGTTCACCAATTTTGTTGGGTGAAGCTGATGTGAAGGCTAATGAGATAGAGAAGATGAAACAGTTGTTTGTTCATGTTAGGTTCACCAATTTTGTACAATGGAAAAGTGACATGCGAGCATGGGAATCTACAAGTAACTCTTCCTCGCACTCGACCTCTCGATATCGTGTCGAGACAGTGGTGGGGATGGAATACATGTGGGGTGCGAGATAAACTAGTTAGGTGATCTATGTCTTTAACACATAATAATGGGATCTACGAATTGAAGGCAAAGAAGGCCCTCCTAACTTGAACCGGTGTGATAGATCATTCGGTGAGGATAGCTTCTCGAAGGATCTAATCAATATCGAGCTCTGCCGTGATCTGATCTATTGGTTGTGGGATACGTGGATGATGACTGTGAGCGCTTCGTATATGTCCCCGTAAAGGTCATGAAAATAGACGGCTAAATGTGTAGTGGATCTTTTGGTGTTTTATGGATGATTCTCTGGTCTAGTCCAAAAATCTTTAGCTTGATTAGCTGCTACATTTAATAATGATAGTTGTGTGATAATGTCTGGTGGAAGTGGAGAGGACCTAAACACCAGCATTCACAAGCTGGTGTCAATGCTTGATTGATTTGTAGGCCCGTTGGGTTGTGGGACTGTGGATCACAACCATAAGTTTATGGTTCTTTGTGGACATCCTATGGTTATATGAAGAGTCAACCTCGATTCCAAGTATCTAGTAATCGTATGCCTTTTCGGCCTCTACGTTTAGAACTAGAAGTTGCACAATTTTCTCAAAGTACCCGATAGGTGTTTATTCAACTTGGATACGTAAGCTAGTAGCTATATCAATGAGGAGGTCTCCTACGTCCGGCTATGTGACTAGTGGATCACAATCTGAATGTTTTTTCTCTTTCGTGTCCTTCTACGGTCATATGGATATCTATCAAGGCAGTCTATAATTTGGCTGATTTGACCAGAACATGTGTGCTTTGTCGTCTTCTATGTTTAATCCTCTTAGCTATGTGCTGATTTCTTGTAGGTCTGTTGTTGTTCAGAAGACCTGAATTCTAAGATTTTGGTCTATGTTAGTTAATGCTTTGCAACAAGATTTGGTTGAGGCACAATTGGCTCAAAATGTATTCCCTGGGCTCCCTAGGTCCCATGATTGTCATACAAGATTGATATAAACCTAACTGAAACAAAATAAACTAATCATGTAAGATATATCTACAACATATATATATATATATATATATATATATATATATTTCTCTATTTTTGTATTTTTGATAGAATTTTTAATAGAATTAAAAGAGCAACTAATCTAATATATTTAGAAAATGAAAACTAATCTAATAACAAAATTAAAACAAGAAAGGTATCCCAAAGTGTAGCTACTCGCTACTTTATGCGGTTGTGATTTTATCCTAAATAACTAGATAGTTGATTAACTTAATTGAAAGACTCTCGATCCTACTTGAAGTGAGGAATAGATCATAATTTCGAGAAACTATCAATCCCCACATCTTCCCGTGCAATATCAAAATGAAATTTAACTGAACTGAAATATTTCAAGTACTCTATTCGATATGTTTTAATTATAACTTTGATAGATAAAACTGGAATTTGTAGAATAAGTGGAAAATCTAGTAGTGTGTTTTACTTTGTCCCCTTAGAATGATCTCCTCGTTCCTTCGTGTTCATGTGAATCCACAAGAGCGTGTATATGCTAACATTAATGAAGAAAGTATTTTGAACAATGGCAGCTTTAGATATAGACCGAATATAATGTGAGTAGGAGAGGGATAGCGCAAGTGACAGAGCTTGGCGTATGTAATTCCTAGCAGGATTTATTGCGGGAATACAACACAAGTGTACCGAGAGATTATAGAATCTACCTTCTGTGAAGAACACAACCTATAACTCTAATGGATTCAATCTACAAATGACACTATTCTACTCTAAACTAATTTGTATGAACAACAATGAACAAGACTGAAGTAATAAGATCGAATGGCTTTTTACAGCAAAGGAAAAACTAGCATGGATGCAAAACATGAAAAAAAATGAATTCTAAACAAGAAATTGAAAGACTAAACAATGGAAATGAGAAGTTGAGGGGCCATTTGCTTGAAAACAAGTTGGCTATTTATAGATTTCACATTCACCCAAAGGTAATTCCTATTAGAACTCTTTTACCATTAAACAATGAAGAAACACTATTCCAGGGAACATAAAACATTAATACGAGCTAAGGCGGTTGAGAAAAGTTGGTAAATGTTGAAAAATTACACAAGTCATGATCAAAAGAATGTCTTTGGGAACACGTAAAGGATTTCGCTGCCCCTGAGTAGGGTGGCGGTTTACTGAGATTGCTTCACTGGCGGGGTGGTAGTTTCACATCTTTGAAGGTCAAAAAAGCTAGAAAAACAAAAACAAAGGATAAAGCGAAGTACACAAAGCTTAGACAAGGTGCTTGCGATGCTAACATAAACTTGGTGAGATTTTTCGGATTCCGAACACCTTATGAGGTGACTTGTATCATCATTGGGGCATGTGTAACATCATTCTCAGCGATGCAGATACCATTCAATTTTGGTGCATACAATTCTCCATTACCGTCCTCCATGGATTAGAGCAGAGAAAAACTAGATTTGGTTCTTTATAAAGGATCGTGTTGTCATGCCAAGTAATTTGTTTTCCCTTCTTCTAGTTTTGCAATTGTTAAGAGTACTCCCCTTCCATTGGAGTCTCTGTTAAAACCCCCACAATTCAGCCAAGGGTGATATCTCCACCTTCTCATTAAACTGAATGCTTCATAATTATAAGAGAATCCATCATCCAAATCATCCAAGGTTCCTTCAAATCCCTTGCCATGTATATCTTCTTCCACCCCAAGATCTTCCTTCTCATCCAAGATTGCCCCTTTTGATTTTTGGAGCACATAAGTAAAACCAAAGTCTAGCTCTCATAGTTAGAATACTTGCAAATGCACCCGCCCAATTTGACAGATTTATTAATGCACTCCAGGGTAGTAGCTCTATATCTCCAAGTTTCACTTCTAGAGGATCCTTCCAACACCATCCACAACTCCATGTCAAAATATGTTAGCTCTTAGTGCTACCAAAATGTCTAGAGTTGAGATCTTTTATTTATCTCTCCTTATAAATGGCTTTGAGTTGAACAACTATATTATTGATTCTGGAGCTTCTGATAATGTAATGCCACTCAAAGTTGCAAATTCCCTTGGCTTAACTTTAACTAGAGTAAATGGAGCATGTTATTCCATGGAATCAAAACAAGTATCACCGATTGGAAGGATAAAGGATGCACAAGTAACTCTGGTGACTTCCTTGACAAGAAAGTGCCCCTAACTATCTTGGTGGCGAGACATCCCAACATCCTTTTGTATACTTTTGAGCAGAATTTTTGTAGAGATCTAGGTGGAGAAATTAAAATGGACTGGTCATCTACTACTATCCCAGTCAAAGGTGAGATGAAGAGGTTGCTACCTATTAGAAAGATGAATTTCACAGTAAATAAGTTTGATGATCCAAGAGCTAACATCCTTCTTCAAGATTCTAAGTTAGGAAATTACTTCCTTATGTCACAAAAAGATGAAAATATGCTACTTATCATGGAAGAAGAAGAAGAAGATCAGATCTGGATGATGGAATTTGATGGCAGCCATTCAAGGGAAGGTTACGGAGCTGGTGTTGTTTTTATTCACCTTCAAAGGAAATACATCCTTTTGCTTACAAACCGTAGTTCGATAAAACAAATAATACAATAGAATATGAAGCCCTTCTTTTGGGAACGAGTGTTGCAGAGGATATGGGAATCAATAAGCTGAGATGCCTCGGTGATGCAGAGGTAATAGTGAAACAAATCTGCCAACAAGATCAAGTTAAGAACCCAAGGCTTAGACACTATAGAAATCAAGTTTGGGACTGCATTGAATCATTGGATGCTTTCTCTATTGAAGTTGTTCCAAGAGCACAAAACAAAATGGCTTATTCTCTTGTTATGGTAGACTCTTTATTGACACCACATACTTCCTTTGGAAAGGATAAAATAAGCATTGAGATGGTGTTCAGACCGAGTGTACTTGATAATGCGAGATCATTGGCAAGTCTTCAATGATGATAATCAGATTTTGAGCTTCTTAGAGCAAAGAGATAATTTCAATAATCTCTTCTTTGAAGGAAGTGTTCATCCTCATCAAGAAGATTTTGCTGAAGAAGAAGTCGATGGAATTGATGGAGTTGATGATGAGGGTGTGATCGGACTAAAAGGCAACAAAATTTTCAAAGGCTTGGTCTCTTTGGAAGATCTATTTGACAAGCATGACAGATTCATTCAAGAGAAGGAAAAGTTATCTTCCGGAGTCCATCTAACTTTGAAAAGGAAAATATTGGTACTTGAAGATACAAGGATGGTAAACATTGGTAAATGTTGCTCGCCTAAAGAGAAAAGAAGGTTTTTTTACTCGTTAAAAAATTATTTTGATGTTTTATCTTACTCCTATGAAGAACTCAATTCTTTTCAACCAAAGGAAATGCATCATTCCATTCCTTTGAAACAAGGTGTTAAGCCCTTTAGGAAAAAGCAAAGGCCCTATAACCCGAAGGTTGTTGATATCATTAAGGAGGAAGTGACCAAGATGTTGAACACTAGAATCTTCTTTTCCATTTACCACTACACATGGGTGGAAATTTTTTTCCAAAGTAATGAAGAAGAATGGGGAGATAAGGATATGTGTTGATTTCGAATTTAAATCAAGCTTCACTCAAAGACAATTATCCTATGCCAATCATGGATAACATTTTGCAAGTAGTCACTAGATCTGAGATGTTCTCTCTACTTGATAGTTTTTCAGAAGTACAATTAAATAAAAGTGGTAGAGGAAGACTATAGTAAAACAATATTCATAACTCCTTGGGACACTTTTGCGTATAGTAGAATGCCTTTTGGCTTAATCAATGCGGGAGCCACATTCTAAAGAGTAACAGACTTGGCCTTCAAAGATTTGAAACATTGCATTGTTCTATATTTGGATGATCTCATGGTATTTTCAAAGAAAAGGGAAGAACACATCCACCATTTGGAGCAGGTTCTTGCAAGATGTAGAAAACATAGTATATCTTTGAATCCCAAGAAATGCATTTTTGGGTCACCAAAGGCAAGTTCTTTCAGGGCACATCGTGAACAAGAATGGAGCACACATTGACCTTAAAAGAGTAAGAGCTATTCAGGAACTATCTCTGCCAACAATCAAGAAAGGAGTACATTCATTCTTTGGGAAGTTAAACTTTCTTCATTGCTTTGTTCCCGAGTTTAGTGAACTCGACAAAGCACATCACCTCCATGATGAAGCCTCAAGAAAGTTTTAAATGGATCCATGAAGGAAAAACAACATTTGAAGAGTTCAAGAGAGCTATTGCTAAAGCTCCATTAGCTTGGAAAGTTTTCTTGGGGACAAATTGGTGGTTTCCAAAACAACACTATGGGAATCTAAGTCCCTCTGGGTTATAACGGTGTAGGCATGCAGATTATGCATGAAAAACAAGTGGATTCAATGGTGGTTTTTAAACCGAGAGATCCATAGGGGCACTCCACTGACCATATGGCAAAGCTTGTAATTGCTTGCAAGGATGGAAAGTGGTCTAAGAGTGGGAAAGGGAGTGGGAATGAAGAAAAGAAAATCAATGATGGAGGTAGAACATCAGATTCCTACATACATTGATTAGAAATTTTACAATAGGCATTTTAATGAAAGAAATAATATGAATTTGCAAAATAGAGCCACAAGACTGAATAAAAATGTATTGGTCACAAAGTACCAATCGAATCCTCAATCAAAGGGGCATAAAATCCATCTTTTCTTATTGCAGCTGAAATGGAAATTCGTACAATGAAATAAAATGGAAGAAATTTATAGAAAGGATAAGTTTGAAAGAATGGCAACTATCTTTTTGTCTTCTATACATGAAAATCATTTGATCTTCAAAAATTCGATTGCCAATGTTTACAAATAATTATAGAGCACATGAAATTCGATTTCCAATGTTGTCATTGTGTTTTGAGTTAAACCCTTGATGGAAATGTGCAAGGAGTATTGAACCAATCGACTTATTCTTCAAACTATAATCCCCAAGGAAATGCACAACTAAGTCCAAAGAATAAGAATTTATTGAAGATCATTAGAAGAACCTTGGAACAAAACAAGAAGAGGTGGGGTGAACAACTAAAATTTACAGTTTCGGCTTATAGGATAACTCCTAAAAGAGCTATGAGTATTAGCCCATTTGAATTGGTATATGGAACTTAGGCTTTTATGCCCTTACATTTGCAATTGTCTTCATTTTAGTTTTCTCAACGGTTGGAAGATCAAGAGCTCAATCCATATGAAGCAAGGATTAATAAGATTGTTGAGCTTGATGAGGAGAGAAGAGCATCTCACCAAAGGCATGTCGATTTAGAGAGAAGTTGAAGAGATTGTTTGATAAGAAGGTCACTCCTAAAGCCTTCAATGTTGGAGATTAGGTTTTGTTATGGGATATGAGACATGAAGACAAGGGAAAGCATGGTAAATTTGATGCACTATGGATGGGCCCTTATGCCATTGATATCGGGATTTGTGAACATACATTTTTTCTTAAGGACTTGGATGGGGAATTGCTTGAACTACCTGTTAATCCCTAATTTTGAGGTATGCAACACTTATAAAGTGTATGGTTTTCATTTTTCCCTTTGGGGTGCTCTTTTTGGTGTTTTGTCGGTTTTGGTTTGTCTTGGTTCTTGGCAGCCATTTTAATCGGTTTTCTCGGTGTTTTTCTTCTATTCTCGGCTCGTGACTCCTTTTCCCAATGGATATTTTGGAACTTGGTCTACATTTTATTCTTGTGGCACTCACTCGGAGTGCCCATCCCTAAGTTAGAGCTGATGTTGGTGTCCATTTTGATCTTGCAATGATTTTGCCCTATTTTTCCTTTCACTATGCATTTCCTGAAACATTTTTTACAGTTTGAATGGATGGGATGAATTTTTTTTTTCTTGTTTGCAGGCATTAGTCCATTTGAAAATAATTTGCCTTGCCCCATTTGTGAAGAAACACCCAATTTTTCCATATTATGTGCCCTAATTTTTCCAAATCATGGGCTCTACCATTTTTCCTTTTTCCCGATCGTAAAAAATCAAAATTGATCGATTCATACTTGTATGTATTCAAAAATCCAATCCCAAGGTGAGAAATGCTTGGAATCATGTTTTATCTGGTTCCAATTCAAAAAAATTCCATCCTTGGTGAAAAAATCAAATTCTAGGGCATCCCTGGCATTTTCTATATTTTGACGGTCAGACGGGTGTCATTTTCCCATCAAATTCTTCCTCAACATGCATTAGAAATGTGGTGAGTTCTAATTGGCCGAAGGTTGGCGGAAAATTGTTCTAACTTTTTTTTTTTGCTTTTTTGGCAAAATGGCAAAATTGGTTCCATGGCTCCACCTTTTCCAAAATTACCTATGTGGCATGTTTTGATTGGTGAGGAGAAGCGGGGGAGTCAGATTTCCTTGGAGATTTTTGACTTTATTTTGCAAAATTTTTAAAATTCAAAAATGGCCCAAAACCCCATGACCATTTAGGAATGGACACGTGTCCTAAAAGATAAAAAAAGGAGGAGCGGCCGCCCGATGAAGGACTTAGAGTTTTTTAGCTCTATTTTTCTAAAGTTATAAAATCATTTTCATCCCCACTCCAATCAGAGGAGGACACATGGAAAAATCTTGGGTAGAGGGGATCTGGATGGCAAAAACTTGATACATTTTTGTGTTTTTTGGGCCAAAAAGCTAAGGTGAAATTTTGGAGTGCGGCCTCGTGGCCAATCACAGGTGGACACATGTCCATGAAAAGTCAGGATGGAAGGTAGATTTCTTGGTGACTTTCAATTTTTAACTTCAAATGGATCAAAGTCAAAAATTGGGCCAAAGTTCCAGAACCAATCAAGAGGGGACATGTGTCCAAAAAGGTAAAAACGGAGGAGTGGGCCGATGGGGGACTTAGTGAAATTTTTGCTTTTTGGGTGAAAAGAAGCAAAAGTTGTGAAAAGACACATCTTTGCCGCAAAGGGATAAATTTGTATGCTAAGGGGATAAATGGAGTTTCAAGGTCTTTTATGTTTTTTGCCTTTTATGGCAAAATGGTTTAAAATTAAAATTATGAGTGCATCCGGACGAAGTGAATATTTGAAGGCTTGTGTGGGAGTGCGGGCTGCCGGCAGAAAAGGGGAAATTTTGCCTTTTGGAAAAATGAGTTAAAATTGTAAAAAAGGAAGCATCCCCCCACAGCCAATCCAAATAAGACATGTGGCCAATTTTGAAAGTCAAAGGAGAGCATAGACCACTGGTGATATTTGAAATTTTCAAATTTTGTGAGGAGGTATGATGGAGAAAAGAGAGACATGGCCCCACAAATCGGCGAGTGCCATGTGGCGAGGATGAATTCGGAGGTGCAAGCCCGTGGGGTTTTTGTGAAAATAATTCTTTTTCCAAAAATAGGTAAAATGTGTAGAATTGTCCCACGTCTTCATTAGGACCCACATTATGGACACGTAGCAGGCCTAGGAAGGAGGCGGGGAAAAATGGAGAAATGTTCCAATTTTTCAAAAGGTTATAAAGTGAATATTTTTAACCCTGGGCCCAATCCAATCATATTGTGCCACATGTCTAGATTTATCAAAAAATTAAAAAGGTGACCCAAGCTTATATTTGATCCACATTTTCGACGTGGAGGGCAAGGATTAAAAGTTGAGGGCAGATCAACAATTCCCGTACGTTGCACCATTTTGGCCACTATGGGAGCTCCAGGAATCTTGGAGATGCGAAATTTGCATCAAATTTCATCAAAGTTTTGGTGATTTTGTGTCGTTTTGGCCTTCCAGGATCATTGGGATCACTTTCATGAATCAATTTGTAGATCTGAGATGTTTTTGAAATGAATTTTTCCCTAATCTGTCCAGACACGTGAACTGTAAAAATTGAAAGTTACAGAGGTAGTTTTACAAGGTGAAAAGGTGAAATGATGAGTGGAAAGGCATCTACATGCCTTGATGATGAAAAACATGCCTCTAGGAAGGATAATGATCTGAATATTTGTAATGATTCATCCTTTTTAAACACCTGACATTTTTGTTGTGAATCTGTTAAATGTCATTTTCTACGAATCATGAGGATTGTTTTATAACAAACTTGATCCCTTGGCATATCCTTTGCTTGGGAAAGAAGGATCCAATGTGGCAAGAGATATATAATGCATTTTTTAGAAATGCAAAGGGGGAAGTTGAAAATCATGAGCAAATTCTGAGAGAAAGCTCATTTTTTGACAAACCCACCAAAGAACTAGGTTAATGTCTTCTGTGTTGGATCTTCATGTATGTGAGTTGGTTACAAGTGTATAGCCATCACACAGCTCTGAGATTGTTCATGAAACTCTCCACTGCTGATGAATCTAACAAGATTTTGAGTTAATGTGTGTTTTTTCTAGGCAATATGATGTCTGTTATCACTTTTTTAAATACCTGCAATTTTTTTCATTATTCTTGTTGCAATCTTGCATTGAAAGTCTTTAAAAATCACACAGATCTCATCCTTATTGATAGTTTAGTGGCACTTGCAGCTTTTTTTGTCGAAGAGCTTTCATCGGCATTGGAAATAAGAAGTTTAAAATCACTCCACCTTCATTTGTTGATTTAGATTTCTTATAAGCCTTTGGGGTACCTTAGGCGTGGTTTGATCAAGGATTTTTGTGTTTAATTGAGCTCTTTACTTCAATAGTTTGTGGTGAGGTCTCAAAGATTGAGTGAAGAGTGCAACCTAGGCTTCCATTTGTGCATCTTCTAGTTGAAAGAACATCCCGATTATTTGAAGCAATTTATCGATAGTTGTTCAAGTATAGTAGAGGTTGTCAAAGATATGATATATCCAAGTTTTTCTTGTCAATACCCCACCAAAAATCATCTAAACAATAGATCCTACTGTACTACCCCCGATTTTCATTGTATATGCACAAAAGATCAAAATCCATTTACAAAAGTATGCAAAACAGATCAGGATTTCAATGTCTCTAGTAACCTTTGCCTTGTGTTGAAAACATACCCATATTCTGGAAGTGACAACTCATGAGAGTCAAATCTGGGGTGTTGATCATGTTTTCATTGAGGTCTCCCTCATAGAACTCAAGTAAGAGAAGGATATCTTCATCTCCTTCACCATTAGAAGGTTACAAAATAGGTTCTCTTACCTTTTTGTAAGGCATAACCTAAAATAGTTAGGACAAGATCAAGTCCTATTAGAGTGCTATCCATCTCTCCACAAACCTGAGTGCTAGTTAGATCATATCCTGGATACAAAATACATACAACATGGTCTATCTTTCTTTAAGCTTCATGCCATATCTTTGATGTTGCTCAGCTTGAAAAGGAGAAAAATTTGGGTACCAACACGAGTGGTGCCATTGCCGGGGACATTTGGTTCAGTTTGATCCATGTGCATGCATATTTGAAGGTTTCTAGATGCATATCAAACCCTAGTAATGTTTCTTGCAAGATCTGCATATAAACTCATTTGTTGAAGCAACATTCTATAATCAGATCTACAAGATTTAGGCAAAGGTTCCAAGCTCTATTCAATTTTATCAGTTCCCAACAATTGTTACACTTTGATTGCATTAGGATTGATTGATCTAAATAAAGAGAGGGTCTGATTTACAAATTTTTGCAAGAAATTAGTGCTAACTGACATTAGATAGATTACTTTAGTGCATTATTACACAAATAAGGTGAAACTCCTTGGTGGCGACTCATGTTGATTTGATTTTAATAATACCAGTGTCTTGGCTTTCTATCATTTGAATTTTTGTGCTAACCTCTGCAAAATTGGAAGGAAGAATATTTTTCTTCAGTAGAGACTCTACTAGGAAGTTGTTTGCTGATTCAGGGAATGTTGAGTTAGAAGGAAGAAGAGTTTGGAAGGTTGTTGGAGAGAGGAGTTCAAAGAAAGAGGTCCCCATTGTTGAACTTCAAATTGATCAGCCTATTATTGAGGACTGTAGCTCCTCTTCAAGTAAATCTGAATAAGAAAATCCTCTTGTAGATTTACATTCTCCATCTGGAGAGGGACCATCTTTTGTTTTTGAGAGGCTTGCTCCTAAATCTTCCCCTATATTTTCCAAGTCTTCTAGAGTTCATCAAGAAGAAGAGCCTTTAAGGGATATCCATTTTGAATATTACATTCCCATTCCCCAAAGACCTCTCACTCCTCATCATTTTTTTCTCATCCAATATCACTACCACAAAATAACATGTCTTAGCCTCCACCTAGGCCCCCATTTGTTGTTAACACCTTTGGTCCTATCAATTTTAGAGGAATGGTTGGGTATCCAAATGTTGTTCCATAAGATGTGAGGAATATATTGCCAAAGTTTCAAGGTAACAATGTTATGACTAGTGATTAGCATCTCAAACTATTTGTTAACATGATAGAGGATTTTGAGATAGATTTGAAAATGTGTATGTCAAATTGTTTATCCACACTTTAGAGGAAGATGCAAAGGTATTGGTACAAGGCTCTACCTGATAATTCTATTGACTCATGGGCTAAAATGAACAATGTATTTAGGTTGCTATGGTGAAAAGATTGATCCTAGATTTCTCTTATCCGAGTTTGAAAAAATTAAGAAGAACCCAAATGAA
The DNA here is from genome assembly GCA_018340775.1 of Taxus wallichiana var. yunnanensis. Classification (NCBI taxonomy): domain Eukaryota; kingdom Viridiplantae; phylum Streptophyta; class Pinopsida; order Cupressales; family Taxaceae; genus Taxus; species Taxus wallichiana. The sequence goes on along the minus strand of CM031240.1, from coordinate 348,089,550 downwards.
AAAGTTCATGAATTTAACACAAGGTTTAATAAAACATTGAGAAGGTTTCCTATTAATCTGAGGCCTTGTGATGAGTCTTGTTTAATCAAATATGTAGATGCATTTGATAAGAAAGAAACCTATTATTTGAGAGACAAAAACCCTACTAATTTAAGGCAGGCTTTTACCATGGCACTGAAAATTGAAAACAACATTAAAGCCATTGGTAAACCTCTCAAGAGAGATGGTGTAAAGTTGATAAAACCTGAAAAATCTCAAGCTAGCAAGGGTGCTGATTTGGAGGATGTTGTCAAAACTTTGGCAGGTGTTATCAAAGAAATTTCATACAAATTAGCTCGACTTGAGAAGCGAATAGGCCAAAGTTCACAAGGTCAAAAAGAACACAAAATCATGACAGATTTGGCAATCATCCTAGGGATGATCAAAGGCCAGATGACAGAGGTAAAGGACATATGGGAGGGGGAAATAGACAACCCCAATCATGTGAAAGTAGAATGGTACCTGACCCTCTGACTACCAGGGTTGTTGTTGTTGAGGAGGTTGATGATATTGATTGGTGTGATAGATGTTTTCTTCCCCATCCTCCATGTGAAGTGGACCAACAAGTTGATGAATTTGATAATGAATATGGTACTGATGATGATATTTACATGGTGGGTTGCTCTTCAAATTCACAAGAAGGAGCAAAATCAACTGAGGTAATAAGTACAAGGACTGTTATAACCTTTTGGGATTGCATAAAATGGGTACCACTTCTTTCTCCTTCTCATACTTATGAAGTAGATGTAGTGCAAAATTTTGAAATTCCTAACAATGAATTTGAATACTTAAGAGCATTGATGATTAAAAAGTATGATGGTGGTATCCCTTCGGAGGAAGATAGACAACTATTAATGAATGTTGTTGTTGGTCAAGAGAAATAATATAACACTAGGAGAAAAGTTGTTAAAGGAGTTGGGCCTCAAGCCAAACCTAAAACACCATTTGCTTACAAGCATTCCCAAAGAAGCTCCTAGGAGGGAAACACTTTCCAAGAACTCTGCTATCCCATGCAAAAATTTTAGTCCTCCTCATGCCCAAGCTGCCAAGAGTCCCATGCCATCTAGTGAATGTTTGTCTCCCTTCCAATGCTGCCTTACCAAAGAATGTTCCCTATGACATAGCCCAAGTATTGAGCCAAATCAAAGTGAGTGTTCCAATCATTGAGTTACTTAGAATACCTGAGCATAAGAAGAGAGCATTTGAATAATTAAGATTGATGGAGGAGAGGAGTACCCCAAGTAGAAATGTGAACATTGTTAAAACTCCTCCTCCAATCATTACAGACCTTAGAACACCACCAACATTATAGGATCTTGGGAAACTCTTGAGGTATACTTGGGAACATCCTTGGTTGATTCCCAATTGAATGTTGATCCATTCTTTACAACTTTGATCATAAAGGATAGACTACTTCACAATTGTATGTTTGATTCTCGTGCATTATGCAATGTCATGCCTCTAGAAGTCATGAATGAGTTGGACATCAAAGTGACAACATCCTATGGGAACTTTACTACAACGGACTCAAGGGAAGTTCCAGTACTTGGTTGTGTGAAGGGTTTGGTGGTGCAACTTGCAACCTATCCAGGTAAGAATTTGAAACTTGATGTTGTAATTGTTGACTGCCCTACCAAATGGGGCATGCTTTTGTCAAGAAAGTGGGCTGCAAGTATTGGTGGCAGCATTTAGATGGACATGTCTTTTTCCACTATTCCTATTGAAGGAAACCTTGTCAATATTTATGGTGAAAAGAAGATGTTGCATCTAATCGAAGATCCCAACAATGCTTCCTATGAAGTGTTGTTTGTTGATGTAGATGCTTTGAGAATTTCATTGGTTTTGATGATGGAAAAGAAAAGAAGATGGAAAAATTGTCTTGAGGTGGTAGGTTCTCCCTGGACCTTGTTATTTGATGGATCTTGCTCCAAATTTGGAAATGGTGTTGGTATAATTCTGCTTTCTCCTAGCTTGGAAGAGTTTCCTTTTCTTTCAAGCTTAATTTTGAATGCACTAATAACATTGCTGAGTATGAAGCATTGTTGTTGGGGTTAAGAATTTCATGGAAGTATGGAGTGAAGGATATTATTGCAAAAGGAGATTCGGAGCTGGTTGTTAAACAAATAAGAAAATTGTATGTTACAAAAAACCAACATATGAAATAGTACAAACATGTAGTTTGGGATCTAATTAAGAGTTTGATTCCTTCAACATTGTGCATCATGAAAGAAGTCTCAATGCTACTATTGACAAGTTAGTAGTGTTGGGTTCTAGATTTGGAAATTACATCATTTCACCTTATTGTGAGTATAATATTGAATTCTTAACCAGGCCAGATTTCCTGATAATGTGAAGCATTGGCAAGTTTTTAATGATGATGCTCAAGTGAAAAGGTTATTACAAAACCAAGGTGAGTTTTCTGATAAGAATATTGATTTGGAGCCAATGGTATGTATGATTGAAGGAAGAGAAACTTATTTTGGAAAGAATATCATCCAATTAAAAACTAACACCATTCCTAGAGGTCTTTTTGCACTTGAATCAAATTTCAAGAATGCTGATTGTATTGTCAATAGAAACATGTTTGCATCTAGGGATGTTGAAGAGCATGATTTGGGAACAAAGGAGAAACCAAGAAAGATTTGGTTGGGCAGCAATCTAAGTAAAGAAGAAAAGTAGTCCTATGTTCGATTATTAAAGAAGTATCGGGACTATTTAGCTTGGTCCTATTCTGAGTTGAAGGCATATAGAGAAGATTTGTTTCAACATGAGATCCCTCTTGAGCCTAAGGCCAAACATTTCAAAAAAGGCAGAGCCCAATCAATCCACTCCTCTCCATGAAGATGCAAGAGGAACTAAAGAAACTAAGAGATGGAGGGTTTATTCAACCCACAAGGTATTCATCTTGGGTTGTACACATTGTCCCAGTCAGAAAGAAGAATGGAGATATCAGACTTTGTGTAGATTTCAGAAATATAAACAAAGCATCCATGAAGGACAACTATCCATTACCAAACATGGAAAATATGTTGCAGCTAGTGACATGGTCTGAGTTGTTTTTGACATTAGATGGTTTCTCCAGATACAATCAAGTGGTTGTCAAAGAATCAGAAAGACTTAAGACAACATTTACCACTCCTTGGGGACATATGTTTTTGTTAGAATGCCCTTTGGTTTGATGAATGTTGGTGCCACTTTCCAAAGAGCAATGGATGTTTCTTTTACTAGTTACATCAATGATTTTATAGTTGTTTACCAAGATGATGTGACTGTGTTTTCTAGGGACAGAATTGATCATTTGCAACACTTGGAGAAGATGTTGATCAGATGTAGGGAGTATGGTATTTATCTTAATCCAAAGAAGTGTCATTTTGGCATGCAAAAGACCAAGCTTCTTGGTCATATCGTATCAAATAATGGTGTCATGATTGACCCTGAGAGGGTGGAAGCAATAAAAAAGGTTCCAATTCAAGAACAAAGAAAGGCATCCAATCTTTCTTTGGGAAAATCAACTTCATTAGAAGGTTTGTTTCAATTTTGCTAAGCCGACTCTTCCTATCACATGCATGCTAAAGAAGGACCAAGTCATCAAGTGGGAGAAGGTTGACATTCAAGATTTTGAAGGAATTAAGGAAGCACTTAAACATGCACCTATCTTGGCAGCTCCAAATTACAATAAGTCTTTCCAAATCTTCTCCTTTGCTTTTGAGAATACCATTTCCTCTTTTTGTTACAGAAGGATGAGGATGGGACTGAGAGGCCTATTGCCTTCTTTAGCAAGGCTCTACAAGCTATTGAGATAAAGTATACAATCATGGAGAAACAAGAATTTGCCTTGATGAAAGCAACAAAGGTTTTCAAGCCTTATATCTTAAGTTCAAAAGTTGTTTCTTATGTTCCCCACACCATGGTAAAAGACATATTATCAAATATGGAGATCTCAAGAAAAATATGTAGATGGGTGAACAAACTGTAGGAGTATGATATGGATATCCAAACCACAAAGTTGGTAAGAGGTTTGGGTCTTGCTAAGCTCATGGCTGAGAGCAACTTGCAGAATATGGAAGTGAATGAAGTAGAGGAAGAAAGGGCAGATGTTCTTGAGAAGTTGGTAAGTTTTGAGTGGTACAAGGATGTAATCTTTTACCTTAGACACCTATGCTGCCCTGATCATTTAAATAAAAATTAGAAAAGAGCCCTCAAGCTAGCTTCTCAAAAATACATCATCACTGACTTTGGGCTGGCTTGGAAGAACCCTGAAGGTGTCCTCTTAAAATGTATAACTAAAGATGAAGCTCCTAAAATAGTTTTTATTTCCATGGGGGATTTTATGGAGGACACTTTGCTGGAATGGTAACAACACATAAGATCTCGAGAGTTGGTTATTGGTGGCCTACTCTCTTAAAAAATGTAACCTGCTGGTTAGAAAATGTGATAGTTGCTAGCATTTCTCTCGGAAGACTAAAAGCTTCAGGATCCCTTTGCAGCCTGTATCAATTGAAGCCCCTTTCAAACAATGGGGAATGGACTTCATTGGTGATATTTTAGATCCTTCTAGTGCTGTCCATAAGTGGATTCTTGTAGTCATTGATTATTTTACAAAGTGGGTAGAGGCAATCCCCACCAAGAAAGCAACACACCAAGTAGTTATGGACTTCTTGTTGAATCACATCATATGTAGATTTGGTGTGCTAGTCAAGATTGTGGCTGGCAATTCCATGTGTTTTAGAGCTAAACCCTTGATGGCAATGTGCAAGGAGTATGGAACCAATCGACTTATTCTTCAAACTATAATCCCCAAGGAAATGGAAAAGTTGAGTCCAACAATAAGAATTTATTGAAGATCATTAGAAGGACCTTGGAATAAAACAAGAAGAGGTGGGGTGAACAACTGAAATTTGTAGTTTGGGCTGATAGGATAAGTTATAAAAGAGCTACGGGTATGAGCCCATTTGAATTGGTATATGGAACTCAGGCTTTTCTTCCCTTACATCTGTAATTGTCTTCATTTTAGTTTGCTCAATAGTTGGAAGATCAAGAGCTCAATCCATATGAAGCAAGGATTAATAAGATTGTTGATCTTGATGAAGAGATAAGAGCATCTCACCAAAGGCATGTCGATTTAGAGGAAGTTGAAAATATTGTTTGATAAGAAGGTCACTCCTAGAGCCTTCAATGTTGGAGATCTGGTTTTGTTATGGGATAATAGGCATGAAGACAAGGGAAAGCATGGTAAATTTGATGCACTATGGATGGGCCCTTATGCCATTGATATCAAGATTGGTGAACATACCTTTTTTCTCAAGGACTTGGATGGGAAATTTCTTGAACTACCTATTAATGGTAGACATTTGAAACATTTCTTGGATTAATCCCCAATTTTGAGGTATGCACCACTTGTATAGTGTATAGTTTTCATTTTTCCCTTTGGGGTGCTCTATTTTTGTGTTTTGTCAGTTTGTGGTTTGCCCTGGTTCTTGGCAGCCATTTTTGTTGGTTTTCTCAGGTGTTTTTTTGCTATTCGGCTCGTGACTCCTTTTCCCAATGGATATTTTGGCACTTGGTCTACAATGTATTCTTGTGACACTCACCGGGAGTGCCCATCCCCGAGCTGGAGCTGATGTTGGTGTCCATTTTGATCTTGCAATGATTTTGCCCTATTTTCCTTTCACTCTGCATTTCCTGAAATGTTTTTATAGTTTGAATGGATGGGATGAAATTGTTTTTTCTGTTTCCATGCCCTAGGCCATTTGAAAATCATTTTCCATGCCTCATTTGTGAAGAAACACCCAAGTTTTCCATGTTCTATGCCCTAATTTTTCCAAATCTGGGCTCTGCCATTTTTTCCCTTTTGCCTAATTGTAAAAAATCAAAATTGATCGATTCATACTTGTATGTATTCAAAAATCCAATCCCAAGGTCGAGAAATGCTTGGAATCATGTTTTATCTAGTTCCAATTTGAAAAAATTCCATCCTTGGTGAAAAAATCAAATTCTAGGGCATCCCTGGCATTTTCTGTATTTTGATGGTCAAACGGGCGTCATTTTCCCATCAAATTCTTCCTCAACATGCATTGGTAATGTGGCGGGTTCTAATTGGCCAAAGGTTGGCGGAAAATTGTTCTAACTTTTCATTTTTTACTTTTTTGGCAAAATGGCAAAATTGGTTCCATGGCTCCACCTTTTCCAAAATTGCCTACGTGGCATGTTTTGATTGGCCGAGGAGAAGCGGGGAGTCGGATTTCCTTGGAGATTTTGAATTTATTTTGCAAAATTTTTAAAATTCAAAAATAGCCTAAAACCCCATGACCATTCAGAATGGACACGTGTCCTAAAAGATCAAAAAAGAAGGAGTGGGTTGATGAAGGACTTAGAGTTTTTTAGCTCTATTTTTCTAAAGTTACAAAATCAGTTTTAGCCCCACTCCAATCAGAGGAGGACACGTGGAAAAATTTTGGGCAGAGGGGATGCGAGATGGTGGAAAAACTTAATAATTTTTATGTTTTTGGGTCAAAAGCTAAGGTGAAATTTGGAGCGCGCCCCGTGGCCAATCATAGGTGGACACGTGTCCATGAAAAGTTAGAATGGGGGGTAGATTTCTTGGTGACTTTGAATTTTTAACTTCAAATGGATCAAAGTCAAAACTTGGGCCAAAGTTCCGCAACCAATCAGGAGGGGACACGTGTCCAAAAAAGTAAAAATGGAGGAGTGGGCCGATGGGGGACTTAGTGAAATTTTTGATTTTTTGGGTGAAAAGAAGCAAAAGTTGTGAAAAGGCCCGCACTACCGCAAAGGGAGAAATTTGTATGCTAAGGGGATAAATGGAGTTTTGGGGGTCTTTGAAGTTTTTTTCCTTTTTTGGAAAAATGGTTTAAAATTAAAATTATGAGTGCATCCCGACCAGGTGAAAATTTGAAGGCTTGTGTGGGAGCGCAGGCTGCCTGCGACAAAAAGGGGAAATTTTGCCTTTTGGAAAAATGAGTTAAAATTGTAAAAAGGAAGCATCCCACCGTAGCCAATCCAAATAAGACACGTGTCCAATTTTGAAAGTCAAAGGAGAGCGGGGCCATTGGTGAGTTTTGAAATTTTCAATTTTTGTGAAGGAGGTATGATGGAAAAAAGAGAGACATGGCCCCATAGCAAATCATCGAGTGCCACATGGTAGGGATGAATTCGGAGGTGCGAGCCCATGGAGGTTTTTGGTAAAATTTTCCTTTTTCCAAAAATAGGTCAAATGTGTAGAATTGTCCCACGTCTTCATTGGGACCCACATTTTGGACATGTGGGAGTCCGGGAAGGAGGTAGGGAAAAATGGAGAAATGTTCCAATTTTTCAAAAGGTTATAAAGTGAATATTTTTAACCCTGGGCCTGATCCAATCATATTGCGCCACGTGTCTGGATTTATCAACAGTTATTATACGTCACACCATTTTGGCCACCATGGGAGCTCCACGAAGCTTAGAGATGTGAAATTTGCATCAAATTTTTTTGGTAATTCTGTGTCGTTTTGGCCTTCCAGGATCATTGGGATCACTTTCATGGCTTAATTTGTAGATCTGAGATGTTTTTGAAATGAATTTTTCCTAATCCATCCAAACACGTGAAATGTCAAATTTGAAAGTTACAAAGGTAGTTTTAAAAGGTGAAAAGGTGAAATGATGAGTGGAAAGGCATCTGCATGCATTGATGATGAAAAATGTGCCTCCAGGAAGGATAATGATCCGAATATTTGTAATGATTCAACCTTTTTAAACACTTGGCAATTTTTGTTGCGAATCTGTTAAATGTCATTTTTATGAATCATGAGGAATTTTTGTAACAAACTTGAATCCCTTGGAATATTATTTTCTTGGGAAATAAGGCTCCAATGTGGCAAGAGATATATAACGTCATGTTTGAGAAATGTAAAGGGGGGAAGCTGAAAATCATGAGCAAATTATGAGAGAAAGCTCATTTTTCGAGAAACCCACCAAAGAACTAGGTTAATGTCTTCTATGTTGGATCTTCATGTATGTGAGTTGGTTATAAGTGTATAACCATCACACAACTCGAGATTGTTCATGAAACTCTCCTGTTGATGAATCTAACAATCTTTTGAGTTAATTTGTGTTTTTCTAGGCAATATGATGTGTGTTATAACATTTTTAAATACCGCAAATAGTTTTCATTGTTCTTGTTGCAATCTTGCATTGAAAGTCTTTAAAAAATCACACAGATCTCATCCTTATTGATAGTTTAATGGCACTTGTAGTTTTGTTTATCGAAGAGCTTTCTTTAGCATTGAAAAAAGTAAGAGTTTAAAATCACTCCACCTTCATTTGTTGATTAGGATTGCTTGTAAGCCTTTGGGGGTACCTTAGGCATGGTTTGATCAAGGATTTTTGTGTTTAATTGAGCTCTTCACTTCAAGATTTTGTGGTGAGGTCTCAAATATTGAGTGAAGAGTGCAACCTGGGCTTCCATTTGTGCATCTTCTGGTTGAAAGAACATCTTGATTATTTGAAGCATTTTATCTGATAGTTGTTCAAGTATTGTAGAGGTTGTCAAAGATCCGATACATCAAGTTTGTCTTGTTAATACCCACCAAAAAATCATCTAATCAATAGATCCTACCTTGTACTACCCCGATTTGCATTGTATACCCACAAAATATCAAAATCCATTTGCAAAAGTATGTAGAACAGATCAGGATTTCAATGTCTCTAGTAACCTTTGCCTTGTGTTGAAAACATACCCATATTTTGGAAGTGACAAATCATGAGAGTTAGATCTGGGGTGTTGATCATATTTTCATCAAGGTCTTCCTCATATAACTCAAGAAATAGAAGGATATCTTCATCTCCTTCACCATTAGAAGGTTACAAAACAGGTTCTTTTACCTTGGTTGCAAGGCACAACCTAAAATAGTTAGGACAAGATCAAGTCCTATTAGAGTGCTATCCATCTCTCCACAAACCTAAGTTCCAGTTAGATCATATCCCCGCTACAAATGACATACAACATGGTCTATTTGTCTTCAAGCTTCATGTCATATCTTTGATGTTGCTCAACTTGAAAAGGAGAAAAATTTGGGTACCAACAGGACCAATTTTCTTCACTAGCCCATTTGACTTTTTAGATAGGACATGTGGCATGATTTGAATAGAAGCAGAGTCAAAATCCATTTAGAACATATTGAACCTTTGTTGAAAAAGTTCAAAATCACAAACTCCTCCGTCGACACATAAACTCGTTGTTGACGTGGCAGCCTTCCTATTCATTACGGGGCTTGAGCCTTGTTATTTTCTCCACCTATCTCAGTCTTGTGGGCTTTCCATCATCCTCTATGCTTTTTTCCGAAAAAGGAAAAGTGAAAAAGAAACCTCCTTAGCACCGCTTAGTCTCGCTTGGGAAAAAGCTGCAATTTAAGTCCACCTAGGGCCATATCTTGCACAATATAAGGAGTAAGATCAACTTCTTTACCTTTTTGGAAAGGGGAAGAAATTTCCCATCTTCTAAAGTAGGTTACAAACATCCTTGGACCATTGGAAAGAACTAGAAATAAAAATACTAAGATTAGACCATTTTTAAAGGGGACTAACTCAAAACATTTCTAAGTCCAAACTTGGAAAATGGAGGAAGATTTTGAGGGGAAAACAAGCTCCAACTCTTGTATCTCTAGATTTTAACAAAGAGTTCATCATGTATTGTTACACCTTAAAAATAATCTCTCTGTTATCCTTGTTCGAAAAATGACAAAGATTTGGAAGCCACCATTACTTTCATGAGTGTCCTTTGAATAAACACAAGCTCAACTACAACCAAGTGGAAAAACACGAATATGCGGTGGTTAAGGCTATAAATAACTTCCTCTTCTACATTATAAATTCTCATACTATGGTAATGGTTCCTGGAAGTGCAATAAAATCCATTTTAACATAGCAAGATCCCGAGTCAAAAGAGGGAATTGGATTACAAATACTTAAGAATATGACACGGAGATTCAACCCTCTAATCTAGTAAGAGGAAATGATTTGTGCAAATTGATTTCCAAGGATGAAGCTCTCAAAGATTAGCATTTTGGAAAAGATGGAAATTTTTAACTTGCCCAGAAGACTACCCTCAAGTTCTCTATGCAACCACTCCTGATGAGTGGTATGCAGACATTGCTTTCTTGCTCACGTATGGATAATGTCTCTCCCATTTAGATTACAAGCAAATAAGAGCTCTCAAAATGAAAGCAACCAAGTACGTGATCTGGAATCATGCGCTCTATAAGAAAGGAATGTATGGTTTCTTCCTTTGATGTGTTGATAAAGAGAAACAAGGAAAGTTTCTTAAATCCTATCACACCCAAGCATGTGGTGGACTCTTCTTAGTAATGGTCACCGCCCACAAAATTCTCAGAGGTAGATATTATTGAACTTCTCTCTTCTTGATACTCGAGTTGGGTTTCCAAATGCATGCCTTGTCAACAGCTTTTTTGGAAAACCACCGTTAGCTACATTACCTCTCGACACTGTGATTATGGAAGAGCCATTACAACAATGGGGGCTGTACTTTATTGATGTGTTGAACCCCATTCAAGTGTTGGGCATACTTATGTGCTCACCGCCACGACTACTTCACCAAATGGGTGGAATCCATTCCAACCAAACAAGCTAATTCTGAAGTAGTTTACTGATTTCATAAAAGAATACATTATTGTCCATTTTGGAGTGCCTTAGAATATTGTTGTAGATAATTCCACCTATTTTTCTTCAAGATAATTGACATAATTTTGTTATGGCTTTGGAATCTCTCTAGCAAATTCTTCGATTACTATCCATAAGGAAATGGTCAAGATGAGTCAAGTAGAAAAACATTGTGACCATTGTTTGAAATCTTGTTGATGAGAACCAAAGGAATTGACACAAGAGGTTGTATGATGCATTGTGGGCTGATAGGATCACCATTGAAATGCCAACTCTCAAATTGATTCAGTTGGTGGAAGATGGCTGGTAAAAATATTCCATTGACAAAAGAATCCTTTTTCTTGAGAGGTGGAAGAAATAAGATCTCGGTGGTTGATAAAATCAAAGAACATTAGTTGAAAGTGAATAAGATATTTGACAAAAGGACTAAGGTAAGAGAGTTCAGATTTGGATATTTTGTCTTACTTTGGGACAAGAGAAGAGAACCAAAGGGAAGCCAAGGTTTATGTGTCCTATTCTTCCTTCTTGCTTTCCTTAGAAGTTGTACATGACTTTGCAAGGCCTAATGGATAAGGTCTTGGTCAGCATTATATGTTTTTAAACTTGATATTTTGGATCCTCATGCCATGCTTTCTCCCTATTCAATCCATGTCGTGTCCCCAAGCTAGATCCTTTGTTGTCACCTCAAAAGTTTCCTCCTTTTCCAAGTCGGACTTAGAAATTTTGAGTTGGTACCCTTTGAAATTGGTCAAAATCGAGTATTTTGATTTCTAGTTCTTTCTAAGGACTCAAGGATGTTTGGAACCTACTTCATCAGATGTGAAATTTCTTCCCCTTTCCAAAAAGGTAAATAAGTTGTTCTAACTCCTTGTATTTTTCAAGATATGGCACGATGAACTTAAATTACGTTTTGCCCAAAGACTAGCGAAGTTGAGGAGGTTTCTTTGTCACTTTGCCTTTTCGGAAAAAATCATAAAGGATGATGGCGGACCCGTGATCCAAGCTAGGTGGAGAAAATAATGAAGTTTGAACCCCACAATGAATAGAATGATGCCACGTGTCCCTTTTGACAGTCAAAGTGGAATTTCAAGTTTTCAACCTCTGGGGTTAAAAGTAAAAGTTTGACATAACCTCCGCAGGAAATCAAAATGTGCCACATGCACATAGGAGTGTGGGCTAGCTAAGGAGTTTGTGATTTTGAATTTTTTTCCAAAAAGGTTCAAGTATGTTCTAAATGAGGTCGCGACTCCATTTCCAATCAAATGCCTACATGTGTCCTCCTCGAGAAGTCAAAATGGGCAGCGGAGATAAAATTGAAAATTTTCCAAAATCCCAAAAAGTCACGAAACAAAGGGAGCTCACCCACGATTTCTCCAATTGCCTTCTGCCACATGGATGGATAAAATTAAAAGGCACATAATGCGGATCTAATGACCCACATCCATCCGCAAGTTTGTAACCATTTTGATTATGAAATTCTCTAGAATTTGCTGCCATGGCCATTTTTCTCGTGATTTTGGAATCCGAATTGATGCAAAATGATTGGGATTCGATTGTAACTACTTCTTGGATGCCCTAAAAATTTGTAACCGCTCCTGGCATGCTATTCCATGTACTCTGTAATTCTTTGTAAGGGTTGGAAATCGAATTTTTGAAGATGTAAATGATTTTCACCTATAAAGGAAAAAAAAGATAGTTGACATTCTTCTATTCTACTTCTTTCTATAAATTTCTTCCATTCCCTTTCATGGTACGACGAGTTTCCCTTTTAATTTGTAATAATAAAAGATAGATTTTATGCCCCTTTGACTAAGGATTCAATTGGTAATTTGTGACCAATGCATTTTTGTTCGATCTTGTAGCTCTCGTTTGTAAATTCATATTCTTTCTTCCATTCAAATGCATGTTGTAAACTTTCTAATCAATGTATGTAGGCTTCTTATTTTCTACCTTCATCATTAATTTTCTTGCTTTCATTCCCACTCCCTTTCCCACTCTCGAACACTTTATGTCCTTGCAAGCAATTGTAGGCTTTTCCATAGGGTCGAGTGGAATGCCCATATGGATCTCTAGTTGAAAAACCACCATTGAATCCATATGATTTTCATGCATAATACGATATCTACATCATTAGAAGTAGAGGGAATTAGATTCCCATAGTGTTGTTCTGGAAACCACCAATTTTTTCCCCAAGACAAATTTCCAAGCCAATAACATTCTTCTTTGCTTGTAATCTAGATGAGAGGGAAATTCTCCATACGTGAGCAAAAATCAATGTCTACATACCACTCAATAGTAGTGGTTACAAAGAGAACTTGCGGGTAGTTTTTCGGGTAAGTTAAACAATTGCCATCTTTTCCAACATGTTGAGCTTTTAGAGTTTCATCCTCGTGCAATCAGTTTTCAAAACCATTTCCCCTTACTAGATTAGAGGGCTGAATCTCCAAGTCATATTCTTGAGTCTTTACAATCCAATTCCCTCTTTTGACTGGGACCTTGTTGTGTTAGAATAGATTTAATCACACTTCCAAGGACCATCACCACTATGTGAGATTTAAGAATGTAGAACTTGAAGTTCTTTACAGCCTTTACCACCACATATGCATGTTTTTCCAATTTCCTATAGTTGAGCTTGTACTTCTTCAATGGGCATCTCATGAAAGAAATGGGAGCTTCCAAACCTTCATCATTTTTCTGAACAAGGACAATAGAGAGAGTGTTTATGAAGCATAATAGTACATGATGAATTCTTTATTAAAATATGGGAATACAAGATTTGGATAATTAGCAATATCTCTCTTGATTTCTTCATATGCCATTTTCCCTTCATGGATCCATTTGAAACTTTCTTGACACTTCATCATAGAGGTGATGTGTTCTTTCTGTTCAGCAAATTTAGGGAAAAAGTGGCGAAGAAAATTTACCTTTCTAAAGAATGAATGCACTCCTTTTTACTTGTTGGCAGAGATAGTGCTTGAATGGCTCTTACTCTTTAGGAATCAATGTGTGCTCCATGCTTGTTCATGATGTTCCCAAGTAACTTGCCTTTAGTGACCCCAAAAATGCATTTCTTAGGATTTAAATATATCCGCATTTTCCCATCTTGCAAGAAATTTCTCCAAATGATAGATGTGTTCTTCCATTTTCTTTTAAAATACCATGAGATCATCCAGATATATAACAATGTAATGTTTCAGATCCTTGGAGGCCAAGTCCATTGCTCTTTGGAATTTGGATCCCAAATTGATTAGGCCAAAAGGCATTCGGTATAAGAAAAAGTTCCCCAAGGAGTTGTGAATGCTATTTTGCAACAAGTATTCCTCTGCCACTTTTATTTGATTGTACCCTAAAAAACCATCAAGTAGAGAGAGCATCTCAGATCCGGTGACTTCTTGTAAAATGTGATCCATGATTGGTAGAGGATAGTTTTCTTTGATTGAAGCTTGATTTAAATTATGGAAATCAACACATATCCTTATATCCCCATTCTTCTTTCTTACTGGAACAATATTTGCCACCCATGTTGAGTGGTGAATGGAAAAGATGATTCTAGCATTCAACATCTTGGTCACTTCCTCCTTAATGATATCAACAACATTTGGGTTATAGGAATTTGGTTTTTCTGAAGAGCTTAGCACCTTGTTTCAAAGGAATGGAATGATGCATTTCCTTTGGTTAAAAAGACTTGAGCTCTTCATAGGAGTAAGCTAAAACATCTGAATATTTTTTTAATAGAGTAACAAACCTTCTCTTCTCTTTAGGTGAATAGCATTTACCAATGTTTACCATCCTTGAATCTTTAAAAGTACCAATATTTTCCTTGTCAAAGTTAGATGGACACTAAGAAGATAACTTCTCCTTCTCTTGAATGAATCTGTCATGCTTATCAAACAGATCTTCCAAAGAGACTAAGCCTTTGGGAATTTTATTGCCTTTTAGTCTGATCACGCCCTCATCATCAACTTCATCAATTCCATCAGCTTCTTCTTCAGCAACAACTTATCGATGAGGATTGACACTTCCTTCAAAGAAGAGATTATTGAAATTGTCTCTTTGCTCTAAGAAGCTCAAATTTTGATTGTCATCATTAAAGACTTGCCAATGATCAACATTATTAGGTACACTCGGTCTAAATACCATCTCAAATGGTTATTTTATCTTTTCCAAAGGAAGGATGAGGTGTCAATAATGAGGGTGACAAAGAAAGAGAATCGCCCTTTCATTTTGTGCTCTTGGAACGAATTCAATAATTTTCCTCCTTTGCATTCAAGTGTTGACATGTGATTTTCCTCATAAGAATATGTTCTTCGATTATTGGAAATCATGCTTGATATGGATGAGTCTTTTTCTGCTCTTAATATCCTTTGACTGAATTGGAATGGCTTCCCTGAATTCATTTTTCACTTTTGGTAGATGATTTGCAATCTGGTTTAAGAGTTGTAAACTTACCTATTTAATGACTCATCCTTGGATAAATTTCAGTGATCCAAGGAATGTTTAAAATATGCTCTATTGAATGAATGGTAAAATTGACATTCCATGAGTTAAGATACACATGGGAATGAACTTTGTTGTTGCAAGTTCTTTAATTTTTGTGTGAACGTACTTCCATTCAGTAGGTTGTTCTACTTGGGTCTTTGAAGATCGACCATGACAGTCATTGCTGACGAAAATGGGAATGCAACCTATTCACAAGCATAAGAGAGATCTAGGACCCTATAGAAGACTAACCTACGGGATCCTAAGCTAGGTATATATATATATATATATATATATATATATATATATTTCTACCTAAGCTATGTCTCTTGATAGAATTCTGATTCTAACCTAAGCTCGGTGCGAATGGAATTAGAAAGGTTACTAGGTATTAAATTAACCTAAATTTTAATACTACAAGGTATTATTTTAACCTAACCTAGTGTTTTAAACTATGGCACTTTGAATTATTTACCTATGAGGGTTTATCTAAACCTAATTACTAAGGCCTAAGGTGGGGTTAGTTGTTAGTGTTATATCCTAAGGTATAAATTTTAATTCTACCTAAGATCTAACCTAAGCAATCTAATCTATCCTAAACTAATGGATATGAATTGGGACTTAAGTGGTCACATGCATATTGGCGATAGTTCCTAAGGCATTTATGATGTAGATAAGGATGGTGAATGCATACGGACTACCAACTTTGGTAGGGGTTAGTTGGCTTGGGCAGAGGCTTAGGTGGCAGTATCACTAAAAATGGAAACTCATGTTAATTTGGACTTGGCACTCGCAGACTTGGTAGGTGGTGGCAAGGAGGATTGAGCAGGAGATTTGGAATTAATGAGATTAATTGTTTTTGGTTCATGAGCCCGAACCATCTTGGTAGGCATGCCAGTGGATTTTTGTTGGGTTGTTTCATTTTGCATGTTCTCCGATTTTCTTTCTACATGCACTCTGGTTTTTTGAACCAAAGAGTAAACTACACTTCATGGCTATTTTGAGGTTTTGAATCTATTTTCATTTCGTGGAATGTATAAGAGGCATTGTGGAAGAAGTATCTAGTTGTTTGATATTTCGTGGAGAAGAGGTGAAGAAGTGAGCTCGGCTAGAGGTCTTCTTCGATTTGACAGAGACACTATTAGGCATGATAGGCTCTAACTATTAAAATATCTTGCTTTCCTCTAAGTGTTTTCATTAAAGCAACTTTTCTCTGATGAGTTTTGTGCATTTCATGCTTTATCTGGTTAATTGATTGATGGGTTTAGTAAAACTTGCATTCTGGGTTTTGAATCCGTGATATAAGTGGTTCTGTTGAAAACTTATGTTGCACAAAAGATCTATGCATGCAAGAATAAAGTTGGAACTCTGTTAACTTTTTTGGTTGTTGGAAATGGTTGTTTGGTTTTGACCACCTTTGTTGACAATAAATTGTTTGCCGAGTTTTTAAGGAACTTTGAGTTCTATCCTGTGTTGTTGAGATTATTGTTTGTGAACTTGTTGTGTTTTGTGACCTAGAGTGGGTAAAGAACTCTAGTACTTATGAATACTGGTAAGTAAGTTTGAGCTTTCTATTGTTGAAACTCGCATGCACTTTGGAAAAACTATATATGGCTTGGTTTTTGTATTTCATCTTGCGAAAATTGTGACTGTTGTTGAACCCGTATCGAACTTGGAACTTGTGTTTGTTATCTTGGATAAATTGTATTGTTGTTTGAAGCCGCTTAAGGCATGGTGCTTGTGAACTATTTCCTTATGACTATTTAACTGTTATTATAGGTTCGTTATGAACCCGGCTTTCATGTTTTGTTTTCGTTGGGTCTGAGCTCTATTAAGAATCTTACATTCCGTATGAAACAGGGTTTGATAGGATGTTAACTGGGAAGGGAAGCTCTTTTCTTATTCTAAACTGTATATAAGTAATTTCATTGTACTCGGTCTAGCATTACGGTGCTGGTGTATTTATGAGTTCATGATTGTGATATTGTGATGCAACACTATACAATCAATTGGTTACTTGGTGTTTTTAATTGGAATGGTAACCTGAACGATGTGTTGGTTTAGATATTATAGTATTTTGATTATTTTATAAACTAAAGAGGGAACATGTTGTTACCCAAACTTGGTTATAAGCATTTGAATGATCTTGATCCTTTGAGGGAGCTTATGCTTTACATTGTGCTCGGATTTGTAATTCGAGTCTTGAGCAAAGATGTATTTTATCTATGTTGTTTTGATCTTGTCATTTATTTGGAAACCCAATCTGTAGTTCTTGTAGTGATGCATTGGAATACTATCGAGATAGTTCTACCTTAACTATTGGAAAATTTTGAGTGTAGCATCTACTCAGATTTCTTGTCTCTTGATGGGTCCAATAAATGAATGTTAAGTTTGGAAGATTAATTGTGATTCAAACTTGACTATGGGCTATGTTTTGAACTTCACTGTTTTCTCATCGAGTTTAAAAGGGAAATTAATGGTAAGGATTGATGGAACTTCACTGTTTGATAGTAAAGGGTTCTAAGAAAGAGAAATGTTAACATGTTTTCTTCTTATCTTGAGGTTGTTCTGGTCCAATGAAAGAATGTTAGGTCTTTAAAAGATACACTGTGAATCTTTACTAGCCGTGGACTGTGTATGAGCTTCATTGTTACAATGTTCCTAATGGAAAGTAGAATTCATGCATTATAATGGGAAGGTTTAGAAAGGAAGATAGCATTTAGTATTCTCTTTCCTTGAAGTGGTTCTTGCTCTCTTTCCTTGGAACTCTTGAATGAACTTAAACTGTATGTATAAGAGGAGGTAAAACTATTAAATTAAGTTGTAAGAAATGATTATAGATGGGGATCATATTCTGTTAGGACTCCTTTTCTAATGCAGTTGGGTTAAGTTCATTGGTTGGAACCTTCTGATTTTTATTCTTATTGGAAAAGAGTATCAATACTTAATTAGTCTTTTATACTTGTCATTTGACTGAAATGAAGCAGAAAGAAATTGCAAACTTGTTGTTGACTGTTAATCCATCATTCCTTCTTGGATTTCTTTTATATGGATCTATTTTGATGAATACCTTAAAATGTTGAATTTTAAAGTAGATGACCTTTAAAGGAAATGGTTTAAGTCTTGATTTGCACCTATTTCTGCTTTGTGGATGTTATGTACTTTGGCATAATGGGAATGGTTTTTCTTCTTCTTTACTTGAAAGTTAGATGAAACATCCAAGAGAGAATATGTTGTAAACACTTCCTGTATCTTATAGTAAAGATAAGTGTTGTATTATATTTTGGTAGGATTGGAAACAATGATATGTTATGATTTGTTGTTTGGTAAAGATAATTGATAGGATCAATTATACTTTAATTTATAAGACAGATTTTATAGATTATATTCTATTCTTCTTTTGTTAATCCTGGGTTATTATTGCTCTTCTTTTTATTGATATTACTTATGCTTAGGGAGTATGAAATACTAATTGTTCATTAAAGCAGGGTTGTTTTTATTGGAACAATTAGTGGAATGCACTTCATTTTAAGGCTTAGTGCTTATCATGCTCAGTTCATTGAACTAATGCTAGCAATTTTTGTAGATGGACTTCGTAAGTGATAACGGAAGACAAAAACTTATATGATGCATTGGCTGATCTAAGTTTGATTCTTGTGAAGAATTTTGAATTGTTCTTAAGTTGTATTGGAAAAGAAAAGTTATTCTCTTTTGAATGAAGGCTGTTATCATGTAGTATGCCTAAAATGCATAAGTTTGTAATTATATAAGTTTTGAAAATGAATTGAAGGATGAGAAATTACTTGCATAGGTTATGTAAATTATCTTGTACCTTTGTAAAAGGAATGGGATCCTATCTTGTTGATATTCTTCATGTTATTTATATGTTTCAATGAGTGTTTTTGGATAAGTAGGAAAAGGGGAATTGGAGTAATTTCCCTAAATGTGATGCAACTAAATAAGTTGCAGAATTTCAATGTTCTTATCTAAACAACTCATACTATTAAAGTAACGTATAATGAACTTACAATGAAAACTATGAAATTTGTAAAGGACATAAAGGGTGAGGTAAACCCTAGAACTTAACCATGAAGAGGAAGACTCTTCCTCTCTTATGAAAAAGTAAACAAAAAGGAAGATATGATTTATAATCATTAGGCTTCTTTTAATAAGTCTAATAAAATGCAACCTAGGTGGTGGTTACACTTCCTTGAATGGTTAAGCCACATTAAATGGAACTTAAGGGGTTGCTGTCCTTTCTTCTTGATAGTTGTTGTTGAGCCAAAATTAATGAACATCGAAAGCAATCTTAAGTAAGGAAGTTCTTCAGGGGTTAATGGAACCTGATTTGGAAAAAACTTAGGGAGAGTTGGATTAGGGTTGGACAGGATTGCTGGGATCTACCTTTAAGTATCCAAATTAATTTAACATTAATAATCTCCTAGGGGTATGTATATCTCAATGAGGCGTTTTTGTAGGATGCTGGCACATGCCGACTGTAGGGTTGTACCTTGAGAAGATTAGGATCTTCTCGAGGATACAACATGTAGTTGACATGTGGCAACACCCTTTTGCATTGATCATCTAGATCTACACACTTTTGGACTTGAACTTAGTTTCTCTCTAGGACTGGGTAGTAGCATAGTTACGATACATGAAGTAGCCCTCTAGGACTTAGGGTACCTTGGCACATGGGGTTGACTTAGGTTGACCTAGTATGCCAAACTATCCTAAGTCTTTGTGAGCTCCTTCCTATCATAACCTACATGTTGTTAACCAGAACTAGGGTTAAACCTTGGGCAAGAAGACTGACGGAAGTTAGTAAAGGACATTCTAGATAACAATAGAGTGGGGGTGAAGGATGTATTCGGATTGATGAGTATGTCATCAAGGAATAACTAATATGAACAGTATGTTAGAAATCTTTGGCCAAAGTATCACAAGCTGCTGATTGCATTTTCCTATGTCACCTAGTCTAAGGATCGTGATGTAGATGAATATTGGTAACAACTATTTAGTTAGGTTCCTTAGACAGATCACTCAATACCCAGAACAGGGTAAGAGAACCAAGTATACATAGTATATAGAAAAGTATTCAATACTTAGTGTTAAACATGAATAGATTGATAGTTTCGAGTCATGAAATGAATAGATCGGTAGCTTACTTGAGTCATTACAAATTGCATATGGTTATTTGTTATTTACTTACTCAAAAAAATTCCCTTGTTTCTAAAGACTTAAATAGGAATGTTACGAAAGAATCAAATGATTCAATGCAGTCCCAAACCTGATTTCTATAGTGTCTAAGCCTTGGGTTATGTTTTCCCCTCAAAAAGTTTCCTCCTTTTTCCAAGTCTGGACTTAGAAATTTTTTGAGTTAGCCCCCTTTGAAAATGGTCTAATCTGATTATTTTTATTTCTGGTTCTTTCCAATGGTCCAAGGATTTTTGTAACCTAATTCATCAGATGGGAAATTTCTTCCCCTTTCCAAAAAGGTAAAGAAGTTGATCTAACTCCTTATATTTTGCAAGATATGGCTCAGAGGACTTTAATTGTAGTTTTTGCCCAAGGTGGATTAGCAGAGCTGAGAAGGTTCCTTTGTCACTTTGCCTTTTCGAAAAAGAAAAAAATCATAAAGGACAATGGTAGACCCACGAGCCCGAGCTAGGCAAATAAAATAACGAGGATCAAACCCGTAACTAATAGAACAATGCCATGTGTCCCTATTGACCAGTCAAAGTGGGATTCCAAGTTTTTCAACCTTCGGGTTGTATATAAAAAGTTTGACATGACCTCCGCAGACAATCAAAATGTGCCATGTGTACATGGGAGTGCAGCCAATGGAGGAGTTTGTGTTTTTGAAAAATTTTCCAAAAAAGTTTCAATATGTTCTAAATGAGGTTGTGACTCTGTTTCCAATAAAATACTGACACGTGTCCTCTTCGAGAAGTCAAAATGGGCGAGCGGAGATAAAAGTGAAAATTTTCCAAAATCCCAAAAAGTCACGAAATGAAGGGAGCTTACTTGTGATCACTCCAATCGCCTACGCCATGTGGATGGTTCAAATTAAAAGGCACAAAACGTGGATCTAATGACTGCATTCAATTTGGCAAGTTTGTCAGAATCGTTTTGATTATGAAATTTTCTCCCATTTCTCGCCATGGCCATTTTTTTGTGATTTTGGAATCGAATCACTACAAAATGATTGGAATTCATTTGTAACTACTTCTTGGCTGCCCCAGGAAGTTGTAAGCGCTCTTGACATGCTATTTCATGTACTTTGTAAATCTTTGTAAGGGTTGGCAATCACATTTTGGAAACTGTAAATTATTTTCACGTATAGAGGACAAAAAGATAGTCACCATTCTTCTATTCTACTTATTTTTGCAATCTTCTTCTATTTTACCTTCATTTTATGATTTTATACTTCTTTTGTAATAAGAAAAGACAAATTTTATGCCCCTTTGATGGAGGATTTGATTGGTACTTTGTGACCAATGCGTTTTTATTCGATCTTGTAGCTCTGGTTTGCAAATTCATATTCTTTCATCCATTTAAATGCATGTTATGAAATTTCTAGTCAATGTATGCAAGCTTATGATTTTCTACCTTCGTCATTAAGTTCCTTTCCTTCATTCCCACTCCATTTCCCACTCTCAGACCACTTTCTATCCTTGCAAGTAATTGCGAGGCTTTGCCATAGGGTCGTGGAGTGCCCCTATGGATCTCCGATTAAAAACCCACCTTTGAATCCACTTAATTTTCATGCATAATAAGGCATATGTACCGTTATAAGTAGAGGGACTTAGATTCTCATAGTTTTGTTTTGGAAACCCATAATTTTCCCTCGAGACAAATTTCCAAGCCAACAATTTTGGCACCCATTGTGGGGCAGATTTTGTAGCATTTGCACCCTAAGAAATGACCAAAAGGTCATTAAATATCATTAGAAGTCATTGAAAATATTGAAGTTTCTTGTGATCCACATGGATGCAAGCCATTCCTATTCACGAAAACCCACTGTTGAGTGACCTACCTTGCTTTTTCATATTCAAGAGGATATTACTTCATACCTAAGTGAAGATTTTTAGCACAATAGGCAGAGTATAAACCATTACTATATTAATTCAAGGATCTTGGACCAAGAAGAAGAACTTGCTTGTGAGTTAGAGGAGAAAAGATAGATTTTGGCACCTCAGAGAAGACCATAAGTCTTCAAGGTGGGCGATAGAAGGTATACCCTGTAGTTAAGACAAGGAGGATATATTGATCCTATTTTTGATGAGGCTAAAGGGAAGAACAAGAGCTAAAGAGAAGAAGAAGAGGTGTGAGTTCCATTTGAAAGAGAAGAAGAGATTCGGGCTAATTTGAGGAGATTGAAAGACTCTATTATCCCCTCAAAAGTTTCCTCCTTTTTCCAAGTCTGGACTTTGAAATTTTTGAGTTAGCCCCCTTTGAAAATGGTCTAATTTGAGTATTTTGATTTCTAGTTCTTTCCAAGGGTCTAGGGATGTTTCTAACCTACTTCATCGGATGGGAAATTTCTTCCCCTTTCTAAAAAGGTAAAGAAGATTATCTAACTCCTTATATTTTACAAGATATGGATCAACGGACTTTAATTGCGCAGTTTTGCCCAAGGCGGATTAAGCGGAGGCGAGGAGGTTCCTTTGTCACTTTTCCTTTTTAAAAAAAAAAAAGCATAAAGGATGATGGCGAGACCGTGAGGCTGAGCTAGGTGGAGAAAATAATGAGGCTCAAACCCCACAACCAATAGAATGATGCCATGTGTCCCTATTGACCAGTCAAAGTGGGATTCCAAGTTTTCAACCTTCGGGGTTACATATAAAAAGTTTGACATGACCTCCACAGGCAATCAACATGTGCCACATGTACAGGGGAGTGCGGGCCGGTGGAGGAGTTTGTGTTTTTGAAACTTTTTCCAATAAAGGTTCAATATGTTCTAAATGAGGTCACGACTCCGTTTCCAATCAAATGCTGACACGTGTCCTCTTCGAGAAGTCAAAATGGGCCGGCGGAGATAAAAGTAAAAATTTTCCAAAATCCCAAAAAGTTGCAAAATGAAGGAGCTAGCCCACAATCACTCTAATCACCTTACGCCATGTGGATGGCTAAAATTCAATCTGGAAAGTTTGTAACCATTTTGATTATGAAATTCTATGGTATTTCCTACCATGGCCATTTTTCTATGATTTTAGAATCTGAATCGCTGCAAAATGATTGGGATTCATTTGTTATTGCTTCTTGGCTGCCATGGGAAGTTGTAACCACTCATGGAATTCCATTTCATGTGCTTTGTAATTCTTTTTAAGGGTTGGCAATCAAATTTTTAAAGACCGTAAATGATTTTCACATATAGAGGACAAAAAAGATAGTCGTCATTCTTCTAAGCTTCTCCTTTCTGTAAATTTCTTCCATTTTCTTTCATTGTACGAGTTTACATTTCAGTTACAATAAGAAAAGATGGATTTTATGCCCCTTTGACCGAGGATTCGATTGGTACTTTGTGACCAATACGTTTTTATTCGATTTTATAGCTCTGTTTTGCAAATTTGTATTATTTCTTCCATTAAAATGCATGTTGTAAACTTTCTAATCAATGTTTGTAGGCCTCTAATTTTCTACCTCCACCATTGATTTCCTTATCTTCATTCCCACTCCCCTTTCCCACTCTCAGACCACTTTCTGTCCTTTGCAACCAATTGCGAGGCTTTGCCATAGGGTCGTGGAGTGCCCCTATGTATCTCTCGATTGAAAAACCACCATTGAATCCACTTGTTTTTCATGCATAACATAGAAGATGCATATTACAAGTAGAGGGACTTAGATTCCCATCTTGTTGTTTTGGAAACCACTAATTTGTCCCCCAAGACAAATTTCCAAGCCAACAGATTTTGGCACCCACCATAGGACAAAGTTTTCAGCATCGCACCCTAAAAGTGACCAAAAGGTCAGATAATTTCATTAGATTTCATTGAAAATCTTGAAGTTTCTTGTGATAAACATGTATACAAGCCATGGGTATTTAAGCAAACCCACTTGTTAAGAGACCTACCTTGCTTTTCCATATTCAAGAGGATATTACTTCAGACCTAAGGGAAGCTATTTAACACAATAGGTAGAGTATAAACCATTACTATATTGCTTCAAGGATCTTAGACCAAGAAGAAGAATTTACTCGTGAGTTGGATGAGAAAAGATAGATTTTGGCACCTCAGAGAAGACCATAAGTCTTCAAGCTGGCTAACAAAAGTTATACCCGGTAGTTGAGACAAGGAGGATACATTGATCCTACTTTTGACGAGTTCAAAAGGGAAGAACAAGAGCTTGAAAGAGAAGAAGAAGATGTGAGAGTTCCCTTTGAAAGAGAATAAGAGTTTCGAGGCTCAATTCGAGGATATTGAAAGACTCCAAGCAATGTAAAGAGAAGCATCGAAAGAGAAGTAGTGGAAAGAGAAGTAGCCCTAGCTGATCAAGAAGCCATACAAAGAGACAAAATGGCTGATAATGAATGTGAAGCACATAAATAAAATGTGCCATGGGGAAGGAACACTGGTCCACTTTCTCTCACATGAATACTTCATGATCTCGCCAAGAGGTTCAAGGAATAATTTCCCCAAATTCAAAGGAGACGGCTCCCAATTACCTGAAGAACATGTAGAATCCTCAATCACTGCTTGTGGTGTGTTAGGAATTAAAGATGAATATGTATCAGTTAGACTTTTTGTGGAGTCACAGGATGGGATGACTTAAGAAGTGCATTTGAACATAGATTCAAGAGCACTTCGAAGATTGCCAAGATCTGTTGGATTAACTAGTTCAAATGAAGAAAGAAATATTTGATTCCATGAGAGATTTTGTTGCAAGGTTTGACATATTAACAAGAAGAATCCCAAAAGATGTAATCCCAGGAGATTCTTCATCGAGTTGCCTTGCCATCGAAAGTTGGTTTCTTCCTCAAAAGAGACCAACCAAGAACATTGAGGGAAGCTCAAGACTCTGCCATTGAAATTGATGATGATTTAATCCTTTCAAGGAAGGTGAAGGGCCCAAGTGGAAAGAAAAAGGGTAAAAGTTCTAGTTCAGTCAAAATAGACCCCATGTTTCAAAAAATGGCAAATGATCTGGTTGCCTTGAAGAATCGGTATCGTCACAGATCACTATGAGGAACAATCCAAGAAGAACCAACTTTGATGATACGTAGCATATTGCACCTCCTCCTCACTAGTTTGATCTTGAAGCACCACACTAGGTCAATGCAACCTCTCGATGTAAGAGAGGAAGCTGAAGTTGATGAGCCCAAAGGAGATGATGAAGAAAACTATGAGAGTTACCTAGAGGTTTAGGAGGTTCGATATGCACAATGTCCTGTTCGAATTCATTGATGATGATGAAGAAGAGGAAGAGGAAAAACCAAGATTTTCATGTGATTTTTTCACCATAACACAATCCAAGAAGAACATTCCATCCTCAAAGTGGCTGAAAAGGAGAAGAAAACCAAAGAAATTCCCACTTCTAAGGTTGCCTGTAAAAGGATCATCAAAAAGGTTCTCCATTTCCGCCTCCATGGATTCAAACTAGAGAAAAATAGGCTTGGTTGTTGTCAAAGATCATGCTATCATACCGAGTAAGTCATCCTTTTCTTCTTCTATCTCTCAAATTGTTAAAAGAAATTCCCCTTCAATTGGAATCTCTATTAAAACACCCACAATTCAGCCGTGTTGGCTTGGAAATTTTTCTTAACGGTGCAAACTGTCAGTATTATGCATGAAAAACAAGTGGATTCAATGGTGGGTTTTCAACCGAGAGATCCATAGGGGTACTCCACTCGACCCTATGGAAAAGCCTGCAATTTCTTGCAAGGACAGAAAGTGGTCTGAGAGTGGGAATGAAAAAAAGAAAATCAATGATGGAGGTAGAACATCAGATGCCTACATACATGGATTAGAAATTTTACAACATGCATTTTAATGGAAGAAATAATACGAATTTTCAAAACATAGCCACAAGTGTGAATAAAAATGTATTCTTCAAAAAGTACCAATCAAATCCTTGGTCAAAGGGGCATAAAATCCATCCTTTCTTATTACAAATGAAATGGAAACTCGTACAATGAAAGAAAATGGAATAAATTTATAGAAAGGAGAAGTTTAGAAGAATGGCCACTCTTTTTGTCCATGTACGTGAAAATAATTTTTACAATTTTCAAAAATTTGATTGCCAACCTTTACAAAGAATTATAGAGAACATGAAATAGAATGCAAGGAGCGGTTACAACTTTCCAAGGCAGCCAAGAAGCGGTTATATTCGAATCCAATCATTTCACACCGTTTGATTCTCATTTTGCGAGAAAAATGGCCATGGTGGAAAATGCCGAGAAAGAATGATTAAAACCATTACATATTCCCAGTTTGAATGAAGACCATTTTATTTTCCTTCCGTGCCTTTGAATTTGAGCCATCCACGTGGAAGAAGATGATTCGAGCAAATGTGGGAAAAATTTTTACGTTTTACAATTTTTTTGGAATTTGGTAATTTGGACCAATTTTCTCCGCCTGCCTAGTTCGAATTTTCATATAGGACATGTGGAATGATTTGACTGGAAATAGAGTTGCGACTCCATTTAGAACATATTGAATCTTTGTTGAAATATTTCAAAATCACAAACTCCTCCACCAGTCTGTAATCCCATTGTCGACATGGCAGCATCCTATTCGTTGCAAGGCTCGAGCCTTTTTATTTTCTCCGCCTAGCTTAGGCTCACGGGTTTGCCATCATCCTCTACTATTTTTTTCCAAAAAGGAAAAGTGACAAAGAAATCTCCTCAGCTTCACTAGTTTTCCTTGGGAAAAAACTACAATTTAAGTCCGTCGGACCATATCTTGCACAATAGAAGGAGTTAGATCAACTTCTTTACCTTTTTGGAAAGGGGAAGAAATTTCCCATCTAATGAAGTAGGTTACAAACATCCTTGGACAATTGGAAAGAACTAGAAATAAAAATACTCAGATTAGACCATTTTCAAAGGGGGCTAACTCAAAAATTTCTAAGTCCAGACTTGGAAAAGGAGGAAGCTTTTGAGGGGACAACAGGGGCTCTAGCTTGGGGACATGGCATGGATTAAACAGGAGAAAACATGGCATGAGGATCTAGAATCTCAATTTTAACAACATATAACATTGAGAAATGCCTTATCAATTGGGCCTTTGAGAGTCATGTACAACTTATGAGGAAAGCAAGAAGGAAGAAGAGGACACACAAACAAAAACACACCAAAATAGAAATGGGAAAACAAAACACACGAAAAAAGGGGAAAAAACAAAACTATGTTACAAGGTGAGGGATAACTCACTTTCACCGATGATATAACTTCAAATATTTCCCACTTCTAGCAATCCTAATGGATTTCCATCCAAGTATGATAAGAGAAAAACAATCTCACCACAAGCTCCATGAATTTTAAAAGGTCCCACCACAAAGAATCAAACTTTCCATGGCTGCCCTTTGGTTCTCTTCTCTTGTCCCAAAGTAAGAAAAATCTCCAACTCGAACTCTCTTGCCTTAGTCCTTTTATCAAAGAGATTCTTCACTTTTAGCTGATGATCTTTGATTTTATCAACCACCCGAGATCTACTTTCTTCCATCCTTTCAAGAAAAAGGATTCTTTTGTCAATGGAGTCTTTATCTTGGACATCTTCCACCGATTGAATCAATTTGAGAGCTAGCATTTCAATGGTGATAGGGATCTCTTCCTTAACTCCATACAATATCTAAAAAGGTGATGTTCCTATGGCCTTCTTGGGATTGATCCTATCAGCCCACAATGCATCATACAATCTCTTATGCCAATTCCTTTGGTTCTCATCAACAATCTTTCGAACAATGGTCACAATGTTTTTGTTACTTGACTCAGCTTGACCATTTCCTTATTGATAGTAGTCAAAAGAATGTGCTAGAGAGATTCCAAAGCCATAAATTTTTTTTATCAATTCTCTTGAAGAGAAATAGGTGGCATTTTCAACAACAATATTTTGATGCACTCCAAAATGACAATGATGTGTTCTTTTATGAAACTATAGACTACTTGAAACTAGCTTGTTTGGTTGGAAGGGCTTCCACTCATTTGGTGAAGTATTCGTGCCCGTGAGCACATAAGTATGCCCAAAACTTGAATTTGGATTCAACACACTAACGAAGTCCAACCCCATTGTTAAAATGGTTCCTCAATAATCATAGGCCCGAGAGGTAATACAGCTAGTTGTGGCTTCCCAACAAATTGCCAAAGATGGTATGCATTTAGAGACCCGACTCGAGTATCAAAGAAAAGAGAAGGCCAATAATACCTACCTTTGATAATTTTGTGAGTAGTGACCATTGCTGATAAGTGTCCACCACATGCTTGGTCATGATAGGCTTTGAGAAACTTTCCTTGCTGCTCTTTATCAACACATCGAAGAAAACAACCATCTATTCCTTTCATATAAAGTGCATGATTCCAAATCACATACTTGGTTGCTTTCAATTTGAGAATTCTTCTTTTCTTGTAATCTAGATGAGAGGGACATTCTCCATACATGAGATAAAAAGCAATGTCTACATACCACTCATCAGTGGTGGTTACAAAGAGAACTTGTAGGTAGTCTATTGGGAAAGTTAAACAATTTTCATATTTTCCAAACATGCCTTTGAGATTTGAGAGCTTCATCCTCAAAGCAATCAATTTGCACAAATCATTTCCTCTTACCAAATTAGAGGGCCAAATCTCCAAGTTGTATTCCTGATTCTTTTGCAATCCAATTCCCTCTTTTGACTCTAGGATCTTGCTGTGTTAAAATTGATTTGATTGTGCTTCTAGGAACCATTACCATGGTATGAGAATTTAGAATGTAGAAGCGGAAATTCTTCACACCCTTAACCACCGAATATGCATGTTTTTCTAATTATTTGTAGTTGAGTTCATGTTTCTTCAATGGGAAGCTCATGAAAGTAATGGGGGCTTCCAAACCTTCATCATTTTTGTAAATAAGGACAATAGAGAGAGTATTTTCTAAGACGTAACAATACATAATGAACTCTTTGTTAAAATATGGGGATATAAGAGTGAGGCTTTAGCAATAGCTCTCTTGATCTCTTTAAATGTCATTTTCCTTCATGACTCCATTTAAAACTTGCTTGTGGCTTCATCATGGAGGTGATGTGTTTTTTTATTTTAGAAAACTTAGGAACAAAGCGGTGAAGAAAGTTTACCTTCCCAAAGAACAAATGTACTCCTTTCTTGCTTGTTGGCAGAGATAGTGCTTGAATAGCTCTTACTCTTTCGGGGTCAATGTGTGCTCCACACTTGTTCATGGTGTTCCCTAGCAACTTTCCTTTGATGACCCCAAAAATGGATTTCTTAGGATTCAAAGATATACCGTGTTTTCTACATCTAGCAAGAACATGCTCCAAATGGAAAATGTGTTCTTCCCTTTTCTTTGAAAATACTATGAGATCATCCAGATATATAACAATGCTATTTTTCAGATATTTGAAGGCCAAGTCCATTGCTCTTTGGAATGTGGCTCCCACATCTATTAAGCCAAAATGCATTATGCTACAAGAAAAAGCTCCCCAAGGAGTTGTGAATGTTTTTTTATTACAGTCTTCCTCTGCCACTTTTATTTGACTATACCCTAAAAACCCATCAAAAAGAGAGAGCATCTCAGATCCGGTGACTACTTGCAAAATGTGATCCATGATTGTAAAAGGATAGTTGTCTTTGAGTGAAGCTTGATTTAAATTTCAGAAATCAACACATATCCTTATCTCTCCATTCTTCTTCCCTTACTGGCACAATGTTTTCCACCCATGTTGAGTGGTGAATGGAAAAGATGATTCTAGCATTCAACATCTTGGTTACTTATTCCTTGATGATATCAAAGCAACCTTTGGGTTATAAGGTCTTTTCTTTTTCTGAATGGCTTAGCACCTTGTTTCAAAGGAATGGAATGATGCATTTCCTTTGGTTGAAAAGACTTGAGTTCTTTGTAGGAGTAAACCAAAACATCTGAATACTTTTTTAACAGAGCAACAAACCTTCTCTTTTCTTCGGGTGACCAGAATTTACCAATGTTTACCATCCTTGGATCTTCAGAAGTACCAATATTTTCTTTGTCAAAGTAAGATGGACACCAGGAAGATAAATTTTCTTTCTCTTGAATGAATTTGTCATGCTTGTCAAACAGATCTTCCAAAGAGACCAAGCCTTTGGGTGTTTTGTTTCCTTTTATTCGATCACGCCCTAATCATCAACTTCATCAATTCCATCACTTCTTCTTCAGCAACATCTTCTCTGTGAGGGTGAAAAATTACTTCAAAGAAGAGATTATTGAAATTATCTCTTTGCTCTAAGAATCTCAAAATCTGATTATCATCATTGAAGACTTGCCAATGATCGCATTATCAGCACACTCGGTCGAACACCATCTCAATGCTTATTTTATCTTTTCTAAAGGAAGGATATGGTGCCAATAAAGAGGCTGACACAACAATAGAATCATCACTTTCATATTTTTCCCTTGGAATGACTTTAATAGAGAAAGCATCAAATGATTCAATGCAGTCCTAAACCCGATTTCTATAGCGTCAAAGCCTTGGGTTCTTAACTTGATATCATTGGCAGATTTTTTCACTATTACCTCTACATCACCAAGGCATCTCAAATTCTTGATTCCCATATCCTCTACAACACTTATGCCCAAAATAAGGGCTTCATATTCTTTTGTATTATTTGTGTTATCGAACAACATTTTGTAAGCAAAAGGATGCATTTCCTTTGAAGGTGAATACAGAAACAACACCATCTCTAGAACCGGTCATGAATGGATTCCATCAAATTCCATAATCTAGATATGATATTATTCTTCCTCCATGAGAAGTGGAATATTTTCATCCTTTTGTGATGTAAGGAAGTAATTTCCTAACTCAGAATTTTGAAGAAGGATGTTAGCCCTTAGATCATCGAGACCTTTTACTTGTGAATTTCATCTTCCTAACATACAAAAACCTCTTCATTTCACCCTTGACTGGGATAGTAGTAGATGACCAGTCCATTTTAATTTCTCCACCTAGATCTCTGCAAAAATTATGCTCAAAAGCATGCCAAAGGATACTAGGATATCCGCCACCAAGATAGTTAGGAGCACTTTCTTATCGGGAAGTCACCGAGTTACTTGTGTATCCTTCATCCTTCCAATCATTGGCACTTATTTTGATTCCATGGAATAACATGCTCCATTTATTCTAGTCAAATTTAAGCCAAGGAAATTTCCATCTTTGAGTGCCATTCCGTTATCGTGGAAGCTACGGAATCAATAATACTGATTCAAGTCAAAGTCATTTATGAGGAGGGACAAGTAAAAGGACTCAACTCTAGATATTTTTGCAGCACCGAGAGCTAACATATTTTGAGATGGAGGTGTGGATGGTGTTGGAAGGATCCCTTTAGAATTGGAATTTAGAGATATAGAGCTACTACCCGAGACCGCATTAATAAATCTATCAAATTGGGCAAGGTGCGTTTGCAAGTATTCTAACTCATAAAGTTGGACTTTGGTTTTGCTTGTGTGCTCTAAAAAATCAAATGGGGAAATACTGGATGAGGAGATTGTTCTTGAAGTGGAAGAGGATTTGTATAGAAAGGTCTTTAAAGGAACCCCTGGATGTTTTGGCTAATGGATTCTCTTCTAAAGATGAAACATTCAATTTAATCAAAAGTGGAGGTATAACCCTTGGCTGAATGTGGGTGTTTTAGTAGAGACACCAATGGAAGGGGAATTTATTTTAACAATCATAGAAATAGAGAAGGAAAGGATGACTTACTCGGTATGACAACAACCAAGTCCGGTTTTCTCTAGGCGAATCCATAGAGGGCAAAAATGGAGAACCTTTGTTGATAATCCTTTTTGTGTTACCTCGAAGTGGAAACTTCTTTGGTTTTCTTCTCCTTTTACCACCGAGGATGGAGTGTTCTTTTGGACGTGTTACGGTGAAAAAGTGCATGAAAAACTTGGTGCTTCCTCCTCTTCTTCTTCATCATCATCAATGAATTTGAACATGCCATAGTGCATATTGACCTCCTCAATTTCTAGGTATCTCTCGTAGTTTTCTTCATCATCTCCTTGGGCTCGTCAAATTCAACTTCCTCTCTTATATCAAAAGATGTATTGACTGGTGGTACTTTAAGAGTGAGCTCATGAGGAGGTGGTGCAATCCGTTGCCTATCATTGAAGTTTGGTCTTCTTGGATTTTTCCTCATTGTAATTTGTGACAGTTGCTTCTTCAAGGAAACCAAATCATTGGCCTTTTTTGAAACATTGGGTGTTGTAACTGAATTGGAACTTTGACCCTTTTCCTTTCCACTTGGGCCCTTCACCTTCCCTGAAAGGATTAAATCATCATTAGTTTCAATGACACATTCTTGAGCTTCCCTCAATGTTCTTGGTTAGTCTTTTCTGAGGAAGAAACCAACTTCCGATGGCAAGGCACTTATGAAGAATCCCCTCAAATTGTTATAAAGAGGAACTATATCTTCTTGGATTTTCTTGTCAATATGTCAAACCTTACAATGAAATCTCTCATGGATTGAAGTTTCTTTCTTCATTTGAACTAGTTGAACTAGTAGATCTTGGTAATATTTAGTGCTCTTGAACCTATGTTCAAATGCACTTCTTGTGTCATCCCACTGTGATATATCTTGAGGGCAACATGTAGAACCATTTGGTAGCATTTTCTTGGAGTGAATCCATGAAGGTCCGACTAATACATCTTCATCTTCAACACCTAACACACCACAAGTAGTGATGAAGGCTGCTATATGTTCTTTAGGTAGCTAGGAGCCATCTCCTTTGAATTTGGGGAAATTCTTCCTCAAACCTCTAGGTAGATCATGGAGTATCCATGGGAGAGCCAGTGGACTAGTGTTTCTACCCCATCGTACATTGGGTCTACGTGCTTCTCGTTCATTATCAACCATTCTATTTCTATTTTCGGCCTCTTGAGTAGCTAAGGCTATTTCTCTTTCGCTATTTCTCTTTCCATCTGCTTCTCTTTCGCTTCTTGGAGTCTTTCAATTTCCTCCAATTGAGCCCGAATCTCTTATTCTCTTTCAAATAGAACTATCTCCTCTTCCTCTTCTCTTTCCAGTTCTTGTTCTTCTCTATTGAGCTCGTCAAAATTAGGATCAATATATCCTCCTTATCTCAACCGCTGAGTATACCTTCTATCGGCCTAGCTTGATGGCTTATGGTCTTCTCGAGGTGCCAAAATATGTCTTTGTTCCTCCAGCTCAAGAGCATGTTCTTCTTCTTGGTCCAAGATCCCTGGAAGTAATATAATAATGGTTTATACTCTGCCTATTATGCCAAATGGTCTCCCTCAGTCCGAATTAATATCCTCTCGAATATGAAAAAGCAAGGTAGGTCTCTCAACAGGTGGGTTTTCTTGAATAGCCATGGCTTGTATCCATGTGGATCATAAGAAACTCAAAATTTTCAATAAACTCTAATGATATTAAATGACCTTGTGGTCACTTTTAGGGTGCGGATGCTACAAAATCTGCCCCACGGTGGGTGCCAAAACTATTGGCTTGGAAATTTGTATTGGGGAAAAATTGGTGGTTTCCAAAACAATGCTATGGGAATCTAAGTCCCTCTACTTATAATAGTGCGGCTTAGTATTATGCATGAAAAACAAGTGGTTTCAATGGTGGTTTTTCAACGAGAGATCCATAGGGGCACTCCACTGACCCTATGGAAAAGCCTACAATTGCTTACAAGGACGGAAAGTGGTCTAAGAGTGGGAAAGGAAGTGGGAATGAAGAAAAGAAAATAAATGATGGAGGTAGAACATCGAGATGCCTACATTCATTGATTAGAAATTTTACAACATGCATTTTAATGGAATAAATAATACAAATTTGCAAAAGCAGAGCCACAAGATCGAATACAAACGTATTGGTCACAAAGTACCAATCGAATCCTCGATAAAAGGGGCATAAAATCCATATTTTCTTATTTCATCTAAAATGGAACTTCATACAATGAAATAAAATGGAAGATATTTACGAAAGGAGAAGTTAGGAAGAATGGCGACTATCTTTTTCGTCCTTTTCATGACGTGAAAATCATTTTTACAGTCATCAAAAATTTGATTGCCAACCTTTACAAATAATTACATAGCACATGAAATGGCATGCCAGAGTGGTTACAACTTCCCGGGATGGCCAAGAAGTAGTTATAGTTGAATCAATCATTTCACACCATTTCAAATTCTCATTTTGTAGAAAAATGGCCATGACGACGCAAATGCCTCGAGAAAAAAAGATTAAAACTGTTACATCTTCCCTAGTTTGAATGTAGACCATTTGATCTTCCTTTTTTGCCTTTGAATTGGATCCATCCACGTGGAAGAAGATGATTCAAGTGACCGTGGGTGAAATTTTTACGTTTTACAATTTTTTTGGAATTTGGCAATTTGGACCAATTTTCTCCGCCGGCCGGTTTGAATTTTCGAATAGGACACATGGCATGATTTTGGAAATGGATTCATGAATCCATTTAGAACATATTGAACCTTTTTTGAAAAATTTCAAAATCGCAAACTCCTCCACCAGGCCGCAACCCCGTTATCGACGTGGCAACATCCTATTTGTTGTGGGGATCAAGCCTTATTATTTTCTCCACCTAGCTTGGGCTCACGGGTCTGCCATCATCCTCTACAATTTTTTTCCAAAAAGGAAAAGTGAAAAAGAAACCTCCTCATCTCCGCTAGTCTGCCTTGGGCAAAATCGAATTTAAGTCCATTTGGACCATATCTTGCACAATATAAGAAGTTAGATCAACTTCTTTACCTTTTTGGAAAGGGGAAGAAATTCCCCATCCGATGAATTAGGTTAAAAACATCCTTGGACCCTTGGAAAGAACCATAAATCAAAATACTCATATTATACCATTTTCAAATGGGGGCTAACTCAAAAAATTTCTAAGTCTAGACTTGGAAAAAGGAGGAAGCTTTTGAGGGGACAACAAGTGAAGGTTATACCTCCATCCTCTACTAAATTGACTACTTTACCTTTAGGAGAAAATCCTTCATTAAAAACGTGCAAGGTTCCTTAAAATCCCTTTCCATGTAGATCTTCTTCCACTTCAGGAGCTTCCTCCTCATCCGGTATTGCCCCATTTGATTTTATAGAGCATGCAAGCAAAACCAAAGTCCAACTCTCGAGTTAGAATACTTGCAAATGCACCCACCCAATTTGATAGATTTATTAATGTTTTACGGGGTAATAGCTCTATATCTCCACGTTCCACTTCTAAAGGGGTTCCTTCTAACACCATCCACACCTTCGTCTCAAAATATGCTAGCTCTTAGTGTTGCCAAAACATCTAGAGTTGATCCTTTTTACTTGTCCCTCCTAATAAATGGGTTTGAGTTGAACAACTATATTATTGATTCTAGAGCTTCGATAATGTAATGCCATTCAAAGTTTCAAATTCCCTTGGCTTAACTTTGACTAGATTAAATGGAGCATGTTATTCCATGGAATCAAAAAAGTTCCACTGATTGGAAGGATAAAGGATGCACAAGTAACTCTAGCCGATTTACTTGACAAGAAAGTTCTCCTAACTATCTTGGTAGTGGACGTCCCAACATCCTTTGGAATGATTTTGAGTAGAAGGTTTTGTAGAGATATAGGTGGAGAAATTAAAATGGACTGGTCATCTACTACTATCCCAGTCAAGGGTGAAATGAAGAGGTTGCTTCTGTTAGGAAGATGAAATTCATAGTAAGAAATTCTTATGATCCAAGAGCTAACAACCTTCTTCAAAATTTTGAGTTAGGAAATTACTTCCTTACATTAAAAGGGATGAAAATCTGCCACTTCGATGGAGGAAGAGGAAGATCGGATCGAATGATGGAATTTGATTTCATCCATTCAAGAGCAGGTTTTAGAGCTGGTGTTGTTTTGTATTCACCTTCAAAGGAAATACATCCTTTTACTTACAAATTGTAGTTTGATAACAAAAATAATATAGTAGAATACAAAGCCCTTCTTTTGGGCATGAGTGTTGTAGAGGATACGGGAATTAAGAAGCTAAGATGCCTTGGTGATGCAAAGGTAATAGTGAAAAAAATCTGCCAACAATATCAAGTTAAGAACCCAAGGCTCGGACACTATAGAAATCGGGTTTAGGACTGCATTGAATCATTTGATATTTTCTCTATTGAAGCCGTCCAAGAGCACAAAATGAAAATTATAATTCCCTTGTTGTGTCATCCTCTTTATTGAAACCACATCCTTCCTTTGGAAAAGGTTAGATAACCATTGATATGGTATTGATGAGTGTACACGATAATGTGGATCATTGGCAAGTCTTCAATGATGATAATCATATTTTGAGCTTCTTAGAGAAAAGAGATAATTTCAATAATTTTTTCTTTGAAGGAAGTGTTCATCCTCATAGAGAAGTTTTTGTTAAAGAATAAGCTGATGGAATTGATGAAGTTGATGATGAGGGTGTGATCAGACTGAAGGGAAACAAAATTACCAAAGGCTTAGTCTCTTTGGAAGATATGTTTGACAAGCATGATAGATTCATTCAAGAGAAGGAGAAGTTATCTTCTCGGTGTCCATCTGAATTTGACAAAGAAAGCATTAGTACTTTAGAGTATCCAAGAATGGTAAACATTGGTAAGTGTTGCTGCTTTGAAGAGAAGAGAAGGTTTGTTGCTCTATTAAAAAATTATTCTGATGTCTTAGATTACTCTTATGAAGAACTCAAGTCTATTCAACCAAAGGAAATGCATCATTCCATTCCTTTGAAACAAGGTGCTAAGCCCTTGAGGAAAAAGCAAAGGCCCTATAACCCAAAGGTTATTGATATCATCAAGGTAGAAGTAACCAAGATGTTGAATGCTAGAATCATCTTTTCCATTCACCACTCAACATGGGTGGAAAACATTGTGCCAATAAGAAAGAAGAATGGGGAGATAAGGATATGTGTTGATTTTTGTAACTTAAATCAAGCTTCACTCAAAGACAACTATCCTCCGCCAATCATGGATCACATTTTGCAAGTCACTAGACCTGGAGATTCTCTCTCTGCTTGATGGTTTTTTAGGGTACAACCAAATAAAAGTGGTAGAGGAAGACGTAATAAAACAACATTCACAACTCCTCGGGGGCACGTTTACACAAAAAATAATGCCTTTTCACTTAATCAATGCGAAGCAATATTACAAATGGTAATGGACCGGCCTTTAAAGATCGAAGCATTGCATTATCATTTATCTTGATGACCTCATGGTATTTTCAAAGAAAAGCGAAGAACACATCTATCATTTGGATCCTAAGAAATTTACACGGTATATCTTTGAATCCTAATAAATGCATTTTTGGGGTCACTAAAGGCAATTTCTTGGGGCACATCATGAACAAGCATGGAGCACACATTGACCCCAAAAGAGTAAGAGCCATTCAAGCACTATCTCTACCAACAAGCAAGAAAGGAGCGCATTCATTCTTTGGAAAGGTAAATTTTCTTCGCCGCTTTGTTCTGAGTTTGCTGAACTGACAAAGCATATCACCTCCATGATGAAGCCTCAAGCTAGTTTCAAATGGAGAAATGAAGGGAAAATGGCATTTAAAGAGATCAAGAGAGCTATTGCTAAAGCTCCAAATCTCGTATCCCCAGATTTTAATAAATAATTCATCATGTATTGTTATGCTTCAGAAAACACCCTCTTTATTGTCCTTGTTCGGATAAATGGCAAAGGTTTGGAGGCTCCCATTGCTTTCATGAGTTGTACTTTGAAGAAGCAAAGCTCAACTACAACCAATTAGAGAAACACACATATGTGGTGGTTAAGGTGTGAAGAACTTCCGCTTCTACATTCTAAATTCTCACACTTTGTGGTGATGGTTCTGGAAGTGCAATCAAATCCATTTTAACATAGCAAGATCCTAGATTCAAAAGAGGGAATTGGATTACAAAGACTCAAGAATACAACCTAGAGATTTTCCCTTTAATTTGGTAAGAGGAAATGGTTTGTGCAAATTGATTGCGAGGATGAAGCTCTCAAAGCTAGCATGTTGAAAAGATGAAAATTGTTTAACTTTCCCAAGAGATTTCCGTAAGTTCTCTTTGTAACCACTACTAATGAGTGGTATGTTGATAGTGATTATTTTCTCATGTATGGATAATGTCCCTCTCATCTAGATTACAAGTAAAGAATAACTATCAAACCGAAAGTAGCCAAGTATGTGGTTTGGAGTCACGCACTTTACAAGAAGGGAATGGACAGTTGTTTTCTTCAATGTATTGATAAAAACTAGCAAGGAAAGTTTCTTAAATCCTATCATGACCAAGCATGTGGTGGAAACTTCTCGAAAATGGTCACCGCTCATAAAATCTCGAGAGGTAGATATTATTGGCCTTCCCTTTTTGCTGATACTCAGAGTTGGGTTTCCAAATGCGTACCATGTCAACAATTTGTTGGAAAACAACAGATTGGCTACATTTCCACTTAGGCCTGTGGTCATTGAGGAACCATTTCAACAATGGGGGCTGGAGTTTATTGGTGTGTTGAATCCCCATTCAAGTGTTAGGCATACTTATGTGCTCACGGCCATAGACTACTTCACCAAATGGGTGGAATCCATTCCAACCAAACACGCTAGTTCGAAGTAGTCGTAGTTTCATAAAAGAACACATCATTGTTCATTTTGGAGTGCCTCAAAATATTGTAGTAGAAAATTCCATGTATTTCTCTTCAAGAGAATTGACTGAATTCTGTTATGGCTTCAAAATCTCTCGAGCACATTCTTATGATTACTATCCATAAGGAAATGGTCAAGTTGAGTCAAGTAACAAAAACATTGTTACCATTGTTTGAAAGCTTGTTGATGAGAACCAAAGGAATTGGCACAAGAGGTTGTATGACACATTGTGGGCTGATAGGATCATTCCCAAGAAGGCCATAGGTACATCACCTTTTCAGCTATTGTATGGAGTTTAAGTGGAGATCCCTATCACCATTGAAATGCCAGCTCTCAAATTGCTTTAGTCGGTGGAAGATGGCCAGTAGAAAGAATCCATTCACAAAATAATCCTTTTTCTTAAAAATTTGGAAGAAAGCAGATCTTAGGTGGTTGATAAAATAAAAGAACATCAGCTGAAAGTGAAGAAGCTCTTTGACAAAAGGACCAAGGAAAGAGAGTTCAAAGTTGGAGATTTTGTCCTTCTTTGGGACAAGAGAATAGAACTAAGGGCAGCCATGGAAAAATTGATTCTTTATGGCTAGGATCTTTTAAAATTCATGGAGCTTGTGGTGAGAATTTTTTTCTCTTATCACACTTGGATGGAACTCCATTAGGATTTCCTATAAGTGGGTAATATTTGAAGCTATATCATCGGTGAAAGTGATTTTTCCCTCACCTTGTAACATAGTTTTGTTTTAACCCTTTTCTGTTGTGTGTTTTTTTCCCTTTTCTGTTTTGGTGTGTTTTTTGTTTGTGTTTCCTCTTCTTCCTTCTTGCTTTCCTCGAAGTTTTACATTACTCTACAAGGCCCAATGGATAAGGCACTCGTCAACGTTATATGTTTTTATTCTTGAGATTCGGATCCTCATGTCATGTTTTCTCCCTGTTCAATCCATGTCATGTCCCCAAGCTATAGCCATTGTTGTCCCCTCAAAAAGTTTCCTCCTTTTTCCATTCGGAATTAGAATTTTTTTGAGTTAGCCCCCTTTGAAAATGGTCTAATCTGAGTATTTTTATTTATGGTTCTTTCCAAGGTTCTAAGGATGCTTATAACCTACTTCATCAGATGGGAAATTTCTTCCCCTTTCCAAAAAGGTAAAGAATTTGATCTAACTCTTTATATTTTGCAAGATATGGCTCGACGGACTTTAATTGCAGTTCTTGCCCAAGGTGGATTAGTGGAGCTGAGGAAGTTCCTTTGTCACTTTACCTTTTTGGAAAAACAATGTAAAGGACGATGGCAGACCTATGAGCCCAAGCTAGGAAGAGAAAATAATGAGGCTCGAACCCCGTAAGCAATAGGATGATGCCACGTGTCCCCTGTTGACCATTCAAAGTAAGATTTTTAGTTTTCAACCTTTGGGGTTGCATATAAAAAGTTGTACATGACCTCCACAGATAATCAACATGTGCCACATGTACACGAAGGAGTGCGGGCCGATGGAGGAGTTTTTGGTTTTGAAAATTTTTCCAACAAAGGTTCAATATGTTCTAAATGAGGTCGCAACTTCATTTCCAATCAAATTCTAACACGTGTTCTCTTTGAGAAGTCAAAATGGGCAGTGGAGATAAAAGTGAAAATTTTCCAAAATCCCAAAAAGTCATGAAATGAAGGGAGCTCAACCATGATCAATCCAATCACCTTCTTCCACATGGATGGCTCAAGTTAAAAGGCATATAACGTGGATATAACAGCCCGCATTAAATCTAGAAAGTTTGTAACCATTTTGATTATGAAATTCTCTAGCATTTCTGCCATCACCATTTTTATGTGATTTTGGAATCCAAATTGCTGCAAAATGATTGGGATTCATTTGTCAGAATCGCTTCTTGGCCACCACAGGAAGTTATAATCACTCTGGAATGCTATTTCATGTGCATTTTAATTCTTTATAAGGGTTGGCAATCAAATTTTTGAAGATTGTAAATGATTTTCACATACGAGAGGACAAAAATGATGGTCGCCATTCTTCTATGATTCTCCTTTCTATAAATTTCTTTTATTTTCTTTCATTATACGAGTTTCCATTTAAGCTGTAATAAGAAAAGATGGATTTTATGCCCCTTTGACCAAGGATTGATTGGAAGTTTGTGACAATATGTTTTTATTGATCTTGTAGCTTTGTTTTGCAAATTCATATTTTTTCTTCCATTTAAATGCATGTTATGAAATTTCTAATCAATGT
This sequence comes from Taxus wallichiana var. yunnanensis, assembly GCA_018340775.1. Lineage (NCBI taxonomy): Eukaryota > Viridiplantae > Streptophyta > Pinopsida > Cupressales > Taxaceae > Taxus > Taxus wallichiana. Next base: position 348,048,354 of record CM031240.1, on the reverse strand, counting down.
TTGTAGGCCTATGATTTTCTACCTCCACCATTGATTTCCTTACCTTTATTCCCAATCCCATTTCCCACTTTGAGACCACTTTACGTCCTTGTAACCAATTGTAGGCTTTTCCATAGAAGGGTCGGTGGAGTGCCATTATGGATCTCGGTTGAAAAACCACCATTGAATCCACTTTTTTTCATGCATAACATGAAAAATACACCATTACAAGTAGAGGGACTTAGATTCCCATAGTGTTCTTTTGGAAACCACCAATTTTTCCCCCAAGAGAAATTTCCAAGCCAACAAACTCAATAAGTGGAAAGAGAAGTAACCCTAAGCTGCTCAAGAAGTTAGAAAAAGAGACATAATGGTGATAATGAACATGACACACGTAGGCCTAACGTGCCATGGGGAAGGAACACTTTGGTCCACTTGCTATCCCATGAATACTTCATAATCGCCAAGAGGTTCAAGGAATAATTTCCCCAAATTCAAAGGAGATGGCTCTAATTACGAAGAACATGTATTATCCTTCATCTTGCTTGTGGTGTGTTAGGCGTTGAAGATGAAAATGTATCAGTCATAATTTTTGTGAATCCACTTAAAGAAAAGGTTTTGAATGGTTCTACATGTTTCCCCCAAGATCTATCATGGGTTGGGATGACATAAGAAGTACATTTGAACATAGGTTCAAGAGCACTGAAGATTGCCAAGATCTGCATTTGGTTGGTTATTGGTTCAAATGAAGAAAGAAGTATCTGAGTCCGTGAGATTTCATTGCAAGGTTTGACAGATTAATGAGAAGAATCCCAGAAGATGTAATCCCTCTTGATTACAATTTGAGGAGATTCTTCATCAGTGCCTTTCCATCGGAATTTGGTTTCTTCCTCATAAGAGATAAACCAAGAACATTAAGGGAAACTTAAGACTCTGCCATTGAAACTGGTGATGATTTAATCCTTTTAGGGAAGGTGAAGGGCCCAAGTGAAAAGAAAAAGGGTAAAAGTTCTAGTTCAGTCACAACAGACCCCATGTTTCAAAAAATGGCAAATGATTTGGTTGCCTTGAAGAAGTAGCTATCACAGATCACTATGAGGAACAATTAGAAGACCCAAAATGATAGGCAACGTATTGCACCTCATCCTTGTCAATTTTATCTTGAATCACCACTAGTCAATGTAACTTTGTGATGTAAGAGAGGAAGCTAAAGTTGATGAGCCCAAAGGGGATGATGAAGAAAACTACAAGAGATACCTTGAAGTTGAGGAGGTCGATATGCAAAATGGCATTGAATTCATTGATGATCATGAAGAAGAAGAGGAGGAGACACCAATTTTTCATGCATTGTTTTTCACGAGCGCAGTCCAAGAAGAACACTCCATCCTCGGTGGTTGCAAAAGAGAAGAAAACCAGAGAATTTTCCACTTCGAGGTTGCACCAAACAAGATTATCAACAAAGGTTCTCCCTTTCCATCCTCCATGGATTCGGCTAGAGAAAAAATAGGCTTGGTTGGTGTCAAGGGTCGTGATGTCATGTCGATTAAGTCATCCTTTTATTCTTCTATTTCTCAAATTGTTAAATGTAATTCCCTTTCCTTTGGAATCTCTGTTAAAACACCCATAGTTAAGCCAAAGGTTATATCTCCACCCTCTGCTAAACCTCCTACTTTACCTTTACGAGATGATCCTTCATTCAAAATGTCCAAGGATCCTTCAAATCCCTTACCATGTAGATCTTCTTCCACTTCAAGAACTATTTCCTCACCTTGTGTTGCCCAATTTGATTTTATAGAACACACAAGTAAGTAAAAAAATTCCAACTTTACGAGATAGAATACTTACAAACGCACCCAGTCCAATTTGATAGATTTATTAATGCAGTCAGGGTAGTAGCTCTATATCTTCAATTTCCACTTCTAAAGGAATCCTTCCAACACCATCCACATCTCCATCTCCAAATATGTTAGCTCTCAGTGCTGCCAAAACATCTAGAGTTGAACCTTTTTACTTGTCCCTCCTCATAAAATGGCTTTGAGTTGAACAACTATATTATTGATTCGAAGCTTCGATAATGTAATGCCACTCAAAGTTGTAAATTCCTTGGATTAAATTTAACTAGATTAAATGGAGCACGTTATTCCATGGAATCAAAAAAGTGCCACTGATTGGAAGGATAAAGGATGCACAAGTAACTCTGGCTGACTTCCTTGACAAGAAAGTGCTCCTAACTATCTTGGTGGCGAACATCCCAACATCCTTTGGCATGCTTTTGAGTAGAATTTTTTGTAGAGATCTAGGTGGAGAAATTAAAATAGACTGGTCATCTAATACTATCCCAGTCAAAGGTGAAATGAAGAGGTTGTTGCCTATTAGGAAGATGAAATTCACAGTAAAAAAGTCTGATGATCCAAGAGCTAACATCCTTCTTCAAAATTTTGAGTTAGGAAATTAATTCCTTACATCACAAAAGGATGAAAATCTGCCACTTCTTATGGAGAAAGAGGGAGATAAGATCTGGACAATGGAATTTGATGGCAGCCATTCACGAGTTGTTTTGTATTCAACTTTAAAGGAAATGCATCCTTTTGCTTACAAACTACGGTTTGATAACACAAATAATATAGTAGAATACAAAGTCCTTCTTTTGGGCATTAGTGTTGCAGAGGATATGGGAATCAATAACCTAAGATGCCTCGGTGATGAAGAGGTAATAGTGAAACAAATATGCCAAAAATGTCAAGTTAATAACTTGAGGCTCGGACACTATAGAAATCGGGTTTGGGACTGCATTGAATCATTTGATGCTTTCTCTATTGAATCTGTTCCAAGAGCACAAAATGAAAGGGCGATTCTCTTTCCGGGTCATCCTCATTATTGACACCTCATCCTTCTTTTGTCAAAGATAAAATAACCATTGAGATGGTATTGAGTGAGTGTACACGATAATGCGGGTCATTGGAAGTCTTCAATGATGACAATCAAATTTTGAGCTTCTTAAAGCAAAGAGACAATTTCAATAATCTCTTCTTTGAAGGAAGTGTTCATCCTCAGAGAAGTTGTTACTGAATAAGAAGATGATGGAATTGACAAATTTGATGATGAGGGCATGATTATATTGAAGGGAAAAAATTCCCAAAGGCTTGGTCTCTTTGTAAGATCCGTTTGACAAGCATGACGTGATTCATTCAAGAAAAGGAGAAGTTATCTTCTCAGTGTCCATTTGACTTTGACAAAGAAAATATTCATAGTTATGAAGATCCAAGGATGGTAAACATTGGTAAGTTTTTCTTGCACGAAGAGAAGCAAAGGTTTTTTCTCTATTAAAAATTATTCTGATGTATTAGCTTACTCCTATGAAGAGCTCAAGTCTTTTCAACCAAAGGAAATGCATCATTCCATTCCTTTGAAATAAGGTGCTAATCCCTTCAAGTAAAATCAAAGGCCCCATAACCCAAAGGTTGTTGATATCATCAAGGAAGAAGTAACCAAGATGTTTAATGCTAGAATCATCTTTTTCATTCACCACTCAACATGGGTGGCTAAAATTGTGCCAATAAGGAAGAAAAATGGTGAGATAAGGATATGTGTAGACTTATGAAATTTAAATCAAGCTTCACTCAAAGACAACTATCCTCTTCCAATCATGGATCACATTTTGTAAGCAATCTTTGGATCCAAGATGCTCTCTCGCTTGATGGTTTTTAGGGTACAATCAAATAAAAGTGGTAGAGGAAGACCGTAGTAACACAACATTCATAACTCATTTGGGCACTTTTGCTTACAATGAGAATGCCTTTTGGCCTAATCAATGCGAGAGCCACATTCCAAAGAGAAATGGACTGGCCTTCAAAGATCCTAAGCATTGCATTGTCATTTTCTTGATGATCTCACGGTATTTTCAAAGAAAATGGAAAAACACATCTGTCATTTGGAGAAAGTTCTTGCAAGATGTATAAAACATGGTATATCTTTGAATCCCAAGAAATGAATTTTTGGGGTCACCAACGAAAATTTGTTGTAGCACATCATGAACACACATGGAGCACACATTAACCCCGAAAGAGTAAGAGCCATTCAACCACTATCTTTGCCAACAAACAAGAAAGGAGTACATTCATTCTTTGGGAAGGTAAACTTTCTTCACCACTTTGTCCCCGAGTTTTCTAAACTAAAAAAACATATTACCTCTATGATGAATCCTCAAGCAAGTTTCAAATGGATCCATGAAGGAAAAATGACATTTGAAGAGATCAAGAGAGCTATTGCTAAAGATCTAACTCTTGTATCTCCATATTTTAACAGAGAGTTCATTATGTCTTGTTATGCTTCAGAAAACATCCTCTCTGTTGTCCTTGTTTAGAAAAATGATGAAGGTTTGGTATCCCCCATTTCTTTCATGAGCTTCTGTTGAAGAAACACGAGCTCAACTACACCCAATTGGAAAAACATGCATATGAAGTGGTTAGGGCTGTGAAGAACTTCAGGTTCTACATTCTCAATTCTCACATTGTGGTGATGGTTCCTAGAAGTGAAATTAAATCCAATCTAACACAGTAAGATCTTGGAGTCAAAAGAGGGAATTGGATTGTAAAGACTCAAGAATACGACCTGGATATTTGGACCTCTAATCTAGTAAGAGGAAATGGTTTTGAAAATTGATTTCCAAGGATGAAGCTCTCAAAGCTCATCACATTGGAAAAGATGACAATTGTTTAACTTGTTTAGAAGACGCCCATGAAGTTCTTTTTGTAACCACTTCTTGACGGGTGGTATGTAGACATTGCTTTCCGATCATATATGGAGAATGTCCCTCACATATAGATTACAAGCAAAGAAGAACTCTCAAACTGAAAGCAACCAATTACATGATGCGGAATCATGCACTCTATAAGAAAGGAATGGATGATTGTTTCCTTCGATGCATTGATAAAGATCAGCAAGGAAAGTTGCTTAAAGCCTATCACGACCAAGCATGTGGTGGAAATTTCTCACCAATGGTCATTACTCACAAAATTATTAGAGGTAGATATTATTGGCCTTCTCTTTTTTCCGATACTCAGAGTTGGGTTTCCAAATGCATACCATGCCAACAATTTGTTGGAAAACCATAGTTAGTTGCATTTCCTCTCGTGCCTGTGATTATTAAAGAACCATTTAAACAATGGGGGATGGACTTTATTGGTGTGTTGAATCCCCATTCAATTGTTGGGCATACTTATGTGCTCATGAGCCATAGACTAATTCACCAAATGGGTGGAATCCATTCAACCAAACAAGCTTGCTCACGAGGTAGACTGCAGTTTCATAAAAGAATACATCATTTTCCATTTTGAAGTGCCTCAAAAGATTGTTGTTTGACAATGCCACTTATTTATCTTCGAGAGAATTGATAGAATTCTGTTATGGCTTTGGAATCTCTCTAACACATTCTTGATTACTATCCAAAAGGAAATGGTCAAGTGAGTCAAGTAATAAAAACATTATGACCATTATTCGAAACCTTGTTGATGAGAACCAAAGGAATTGGCACAAGAGGTTGTATGATGCATTATGGGCTGATAGGATCACTCCCAAGAAGGCCATAGGTACATCACCTTTTCAGCTATTATATGGAATTGAGGCAGAGATCCCTATCACCATGTAGATCAAGAATTTCTACGCTTGTTATCTGTCCAAGTCAATGCACCAAACTAAACACAAAAATCCTGAAAAACTCAAATGAAATCGATACCTGATAGTTAAGATAGGATTTGAATATGTATATGGGAGGAAAGCCAATGTAGACAAGATGGGTTCACATGGGAAATCCTGCAAAGTAGATCCAAGAAACCTACGATGCACAAATCCTTGGGAGAAAAAGACAAAGTTAAAAGATATTTGGGTGTACTACCTGAAAAGTGGGTCCGGGAAGTGATGAGATTCCTCAGTGGATGTCAGTCCACATTTTCAATTAAGGAAAGAAGCATACATGATAAAATATGTAGGTAAATGTTTATATTTTCTGATTAAAAATAAAGACAGAATGTAAATAACAGACAGAATATAAACAAAAAATAGGAAACTATGAAAACAATGCTAGACTTATGTTTCCTGTACTTGGCAGCTGTCTGTAGGTTGATCGACGTCGACTAGATTGTGATTGGTATTGATTTCTTTAAGTAGCGTCGATTAGGGAAAATCAGCATCGACTGGAATGGGTCAGTGTCGACCGTAGGCAAGTTACAGAGGGCTTGATGGATGATTGATGAGGACTAGATCATGAACACCTGTAGGAGCTGCAAAGATGTAGACAAAGTTTCACCTTAGCTAGATGCAGGAACAAAGTCACCGAGAGGTTTATGAATCCTCACGATGTCAATGTTGTGAGGGTAGAGTAATGGTACACCTCTCAGGGATTGATTTGGATAGAATTCTCTCTTCTTCTGATTGATGATTCGAAGGCTCAAGACTTAAGCTTTCTGTCTCTCTTTTTCTCTAATCAGAACTAAATTTTGGCCTTGTATTTATAATTGGTGCCGACCGAGGTACAATCGGCATCGTTCTGAAAATTTGGCATCGACTGAGTACCAGTCAGTGCTGATCAGGGAATAGATTCCCAAAATGGCCAAAAAGGATGAATTGGAAAGATAAGATTATTATCCTTCTGACTCAAATATGGGAAATATCCCATTGCACGGTTTGGGGAGAGGAGAAATAGGGGGGATAGATGGATAGAATATATATGGGAGGTTAGGAATTGATATGGGGTATATAAGTGGTTAAGATACATGTAAAAAGTATAATTAAATAGTTAATATTTAATTATCCATGGGTAAAATACAATGGGGTATAATAAACTTAGGATAGATGCTTAATTAGATATTTAATTAATACCCTAAAGGAAAAGTGGTCATATAAAGGTGCCCGGGTTACCCGAGAAGGTAAATGAACAAGGGGACACTAAATTGGGTAACCAATTTTAGGTTTCTACACACCATTGAAATTCTAGCTCTCAAATTTTAGGTGTCTACATTTTTCCCCTTTTTGTCAAGTAACTTGTGATAAGCAAATTTGCAAGACAAAACCAAGGAGTTGGAAGAAAGGAAGAGAAGTGATGATGTACTCCCCCTCAAACTAGGGATGGGATGAATCTCAAAATACCAACCGATCCCGAGTTTGAAAAAGGTAGATGATAATGAAGGATTCCCAACTAGATATCTAGAGTAGATCCGATCATTGATGACGTATGAAAACAATAAAAAAGGTAGCAACCTAAGGAACTCACATTGATAGGAAAACTAGACGATCTTCCTATGAGATGACATTAGTAGTTATAGACCCATGAATAGGAGTACTACAAAATATTAGCAGCCAAAGAGTGACACATTGGTAGGGACAACTAGATGGTGCGAATGAGGCGACGTTAGTGCCTGCTGAGACCCATTATCTTTGAAGCGCCACAAATGCAAGTGACCCATGTACGAGGACCAGACTCGAAATGGGTGATAACATCAAAAATACGTGCAAAAGGAAACACTAAGGTCGTAATAATGATCAAATAAACAAGCCAAGCATCAACACTTTGGCAAAAAAGATGAAGAGACATTTTCGTTAGAAGATTATGATGTGAAAAGCAAAGAATGTAACCAATTGGTGACGATTGGCCTCAATCGGCATCGATCAAACAAAATCGACGTCGACTAAACCAATCGGTGCTGACCAAAAAAATTGGTGTTGACCATCCCAAAACCCTATAAATATGGGAAAGGGAAACGGTAACGATTTATTTGCATTGTGACGATTGATTTAGAAAAAGTCAAAAATCAAATTTGAGCAAAATGGAGGCTTCCGGGAGTAGTCAGAAGTGGAAGAGGACATGACCTAGGGTAAGTGGATCTACTTTAGCTTTGTGTATGTGTTTATCATTCAATAGCATACTAGGATGCTAGATTTTAGGAAAAGTGGGGATAAGTGGGAGGCCAGAGTGTCTTGGACACTTGGCCTCTCAATCGGCATCGATTGAAAAAATCGGTGCCGATTAGGTTCAATCGGCGCCGATTGGATTCCGATCACGCGTCGACTAGATTAGATCGACATCAATTGGAATTCAATCGGCACCGATTGGATAGATGAGACTTAGAAAGTAGAGAAATGTGCTTTTGATGTTTTAATTTGAATAAATGAGAAGCTAACACCATTTTTGATGTCGTGGATGTAGGCACGAGAGGCTTTACACATGTGAGATCTTATTCCCTGAGCTTCTAGAGATTATTCTCCTTGATGTGATAGATAATGATTGGCATCACCGGAGCTAGTCGAGGCTCGGGGCTTCCATTACTACGAGACACGTGCCTCGAGACATGGAGTTGATGTGAGCCTTGATACGATGATGGGATAGTAGGACGTGCACATTCTGGTTCAAGATGGGTGAGATGACCATCACCCACGAGGATATCTATAGGATCCTCAGGCTACCGATTACAGGGGACCCGATAGAGACCACTCCATGAGAGCAACAGCAGAGGGCCCTAGGATGATTATATGGAGATAGGATAGATGATTCAAAGATAGTGTCTAAGGCGGTGAGGATAGCCTCATATTATAGACAAGATGATGCTAGGAGCAGATGGATAGCATTGATTTAGATGGCGATCTCCTACTTTTCTCTACCAGATTCAAGAGGTGGGAGATTTCCACTACTTTTACTAGACTGTGTCTGTGACATCCTAGAGTTTAGGTAGGTGTTCACATTTGCAGATGCCTTATTAGCACAGATATATCATGAGCTGTGGATGTACACCACAGGTAGATGGACAGGTATTGATGTCAGCTTTGTGCTCCATTACTGGGCATATGAGCATATAGTAGTGATCAAGCCATCAGGGCTTCCATGGATGCCAGGAGCAGAGGGGGCCCTTGAGTATGGATTTCGATGATGGCGGGTAGACATGGCCCCAAGAGATATAGGGAGATCTGCAGAGTGGTATATAGAGTGATTCAAGACTCTGACACCAGATCAGGTTATATGGAGACCATACCGGGTCTACTTGACATGGGCCAGTCAGGATGCTCACCTGGTGGAGCTAAGATGGAGCAGGGTGGTCAAGGGCTGCAGGCCAGAGATTTTAGAGTGAGTCCCATTTATACGAGTGATGAGGCAGTTTGGTTTAGTACAGATGGTCCCGACCACATATGTGCCATATAGGCGGGACAACAGAGAGATCGACCTACCGATTTTGATCTCGAAAGATCCAATGAGGGAGGCCCCACCTCCCACAGATAGTGATGATGACGTAGGAGTGGATGATGGCTATGGGGCATGGTACCACACAGAGCTACCATGAAATCTCCCAGCATCTGTAGATGCAGATGAGGATGACACAGCTATAACACTAGAGAGACTAGAGGGAGAGCATGTTGCCTTGACACATACACACTAGGCTGCCCTCGAGGAGATTAGGGCTTTGACGAGAGGAGAGGGATGCATTGATACTAGAGAGAGATACCACTCATCAGGAGTAGGATACAGTGATACAGCAGAGAGATCACTATCATAGACATAGAGAGGCCCTCAGGGCTAAATACGGTGATACAGGCACCACCTCAAAGTTAGGGGCATAGGGTATGGTAGCAGGAGGGCCACCACCTGCAGCAGTAGTGCCATTACAAGCACCTAACATGGTGAGTTTGAGAACTTATCAAGCTCTCCTTGCTGATGTGAGATACTATGAGGATGCCTTGACATAGCACGCCCCCGATGTGCCTCGTGACGCGGGCGAGGAGGATATCGGTGATAGGTGTGGCTAGTGGTGCATCGGAGGGTGTGAGAACTAGGAGAGATCAAGATGGTGGCAGGGCCATAGTAGCAGGTGTCTCTCACTCTGTAGGAGATGGCCAGGAGAGATAGCCTAGACCAGAGGAGGGTGGAGGAGACAATGTTTTCCACCTATCTGACTTCACTATATATATGTGTGTGTTATTTTTGTATCGATATATTGATGTAGCCTCGATTTGAAGGTATTTTTGATGTATGATATAGATGGCTTAATTGGAAGCCATTCACTCTTTTTGTACGTAAATATATGTATATATATTTTCATCCTTTTGTGTTATGTGATTGGACTCTTGTATTTGGATTACGATAGATAGATGTTATGGATGTGATTAGATGTTATAGATGTGATTTATCATGGATAAATGGTTGATTTTAAACTAACATGTTTTTTTAGATATTAATTTAAAATGATATAAATATATGGATGCACATGTGTTTGTTAATACATGCTTTTTAATGATATTTAGATGAGATTGATGAGATGAACATAGATGATAGACTTTCACCGAGTAAATTAACATGTTAAATGTCAATTTAACTGGATGAACAAAAAATAAGCATGGGAAATGTCTATTTAGAATAAAGAAAGAGATGAAATATTCTTAAAAAGGAACTATACCTAGATAGAAAAAGAATGATAAGTTAGGCCCCTAACTGACCATAAATAGAGACCTTGATGGTAAATCGAAAGACAATGCACACAAGGCCATAAACGTAGATAAAATAAACCTGAAACTAGTTAGTCGCAAACCAGACCTAGGAGGTAGATAAGGATGAGAGATAAGTATACATCTTGTCAAAACACATGGAGTAAATACGTTCCCATATGGGGAAAACAAGATCTCCATATGATCGAAAAGGTCTTATATCACAGTTTCATGATGTTTTTATTTTAATAAAAATAAAACTGATCGATGCGAGAAGTTTGCTAGATATAGAAAGACTGATCGATACGGGAAGTATTTCAGAGATGCTTAAAAGTGAATACACTGGCCAATAGAGGAAATTTATTACTGCAAAGTGAGAATGACATAAAACAAACAACCTTCCTTCAAGGGAGCGGTCTGTATTTTGATTTTGACGATAGCCATCCTTCGAGGAATGGTCTATATTTTTTATTTTATTTGATAAGGCATGGATAGCTATCCATCGATGGATCATCCTCTCTTTTTAGGAATTAGGACAACATCTTTTTTTTCTTTTTTTGGAAGAAGCTGAGTTTGGACCAGATAGATCAGATGGGGGGAAAATAAAACATATATAAGCACATATTTATGTCCCGAGTGGATTCGATTAGGATAGATGAAGTAGTGATTAAGGTATTCCTACCATGAGAAGGAACAAATCCGTAAAAAATGCTATTAGCAAAGTTGCAGTGTTCATATTTAAGGTATAGAAAGAAATAATGTGGAGTACCACATAGTTCTGAATCACTACAAAATGTGTGGCTGGTTATTGATGGATGAAAGATCTATTTTACAATTAAGATCATGTAAGATAAATTTTAATAGTAGAAGGGCCTTAGATGCAAGGCATTAAGAGGTTCCATTTCAGGCACACCATCCATGGAAGATAGGTGATAAGCCCTGAACCCATACTTATGAGTGACAATGTATGGACCCATCCAGTTAGGAGCAAACTTACCACGCTGACTTCATTCTAGAGTAGTGACATTTTGGTTTTCTTTAAGAACAAGATCACCAAATTTGAATTCATGATGCTGCAAGTACTTGTTATAAGCACATTTGATACACTCAAGATAGACTTAATGATGCTCAAGAGCATTGAGACATCACTCATCTAGCAACTCATGTTGCGCTAGACGGTTTTGATGATAGTCCTCATCAGAGACAAATTCTTTGAGAGAGACATGAAGAGATGGAATTTGGACTTCTAAAGGGAGGACAGCCTTAGACCCATAGACAAGAGAGAAGGGAGTAGTACCGGTAGGAGTATGAATGCTAGTCGATAAGCCCAGAGAGAAAAAGGGATATGTAAATGCCAATCCCTACCCAGCTCGACTAGTTACCTTTGAGGAAATTACGAAAAGTTTTATTGGAAGCCTCACTTGGTCATTGGCTTGGGGATAGTATTCCATGGCAGTAATGATGGAGTGATGTTGATGTGAAGAGTGGGGATTGATGAGACTGATGAGATCAAGACCCCATTGTGAAAAAGGCCACAAATCCACTTTGCAGTTGCAATGCACGACTAGGGATATGTGTAAGATTAGCATGTTGTTGACACTTGACACACTTCTTGACATAGTCGCACCAGTCTTGATTAAGAGAAGGCCAATAATAACATAAATGTAGGATGCGCTTAGCTAAACCAAACCACCAAAGTGTCCACCACAGATGATTCGGGGTTTTGAGGCTTTGAAGAAAACTACCATCAAAGCCACATTTATAAAGGATTCTACCTAGAATAGTATAGTGGTTATCTCTTAGGATAAAAGATCTTCTGCCATTGGAAGTCAGATCTGGAGGAAGCATTGAATGGGATAGATAATCAAAAATGTGCTAATACCACTCATCTTGAGTGTTGGTCGTGATGGCATTGATTGAAGTCAACTTCACGAGATGAGATATTTGGTATAAACATTGAACAACCACATAAAGTCGCGAGTCTTGATAAAGGCGAGAATAAGTGAGGCTAAAGAAGCCATTGTATCGTAAATTAGTTCAGTAGTGCGAGGAATAGCTTGGATAGTAAATTTATTGAAATATTGAAGCTAAAAGAGAATGATATCATGATATTTTTGAAGGATATCATTTTTGCACTGATAGACACCAGTGACTTGATTAACGATGAGTTGAGTCAGGAGATGTCGATATGGCAAGCACCAAGATTAATGGCATTTTGAAGACCTAAAATGAGAGCTTCATATTCAGCCATATTATTGGTACATTCAAAGTTAAACTTTTATGTGACAGGATAGGTGCACCCCAAGGAGGAATCATGACGAAACCCACACCTCCCCCATGTTGACATTTGGACCCATCAAAGAAGAGTTCTACTTTAAATGGAGACAGACCAAAATTGATTTGTTGGATGTACTCATCTAGGAATTGAGTAAGGGGTATTTGTGTGTCCGAAAGAGGAGTATTAGGTAATTGATCTGTAATGACTCGACCCTTGATAGATTTTTGTGAGACGAACTTGAGGTCAAAATCATCATGAGCATGAGACAATGAGTGATACGATCATTGTGATAAGGTTTCACATGCATTGTCTTGAGTAGATTGAAACTTGTAACAATGTAATTTTTTTGATTAAGGAGGTAATGATGAAGTTTAGAAGTTGTGAAGAAGAGAACACAACACAGTTTTTCAGCTTCAGAATATCATGTTTCATACTCATGAAGAGTGTGACTGATATAATAGACAACCTGTTCTTTACCATTAGCATCCCGATACGAGATCATGGCTCCCATAGCATGGTCAGTCACAGAAATATAAAGATAGAATGGCTCCCCCTCGCATGGAGGCATGAGCACAGGTGGAGAAAGAAGATAAGCTTTGAGATCATCAAAGGATTTTTGGCAACACTCATTCCATTCAAAATGAACATTTTTACGAAGGAGATGATGAAAAGGTTAACAATAGTCTCGAAAAGCGTGAGATAAAATGATGCACTAATTGAAGGCATCCTTGAAGATCATGGAGCTTCGTAAAGTTGGAAGGAGAGGCATCTCAAGGATAGCCTTTATTTTTGTGGGATCAACCTCAATGCCTCTAATAGAAATGATAAAGCCCAAGATTTTACGGTGAGAATGCCAAACACGTATTTAGATGGATTTAGGCGAAGACAAAAATGAATGAGTCTCTCAAAGAGAGGCACAAGAATGAAAAGATGATCTTGACGGTGTTTAGACTTACCGAGGACGTCATCAATGTAATCTTCCATAGTTGTGTGTAAGAGATAATGGAAGATGTAGGTCATTACATGTTGATAAGTTACTCCTATGTTCTTAAGACCGAAGGGCATGACATGATAAAAAAAATTCCCCCATGGAGTTATGAAGGAAGTCTTATGCTAGTCCTCTGATGTGATGAGAAGTTGATTATACCCAGAGAAACCATCCATAAGAGAAATTATCTCATGACTTGCAGTTAAATCCATGAGTTGGTCAATATTAGGTAAAGGAAAATCATCTTTTGAAAAAGCGAGATTAAGATCCCGGAAGTCGGTGCAAATTCAAATTTTCCCAGTAGCTTTGGTTACCGGTACTACATTTGAAACCCATTTTGGATAGTCAATGGGTTGGATGAAGTTGGTGAAAAGAAAGTTCTACAACTCTTCTTTAATGAGGAGGGGTACATGAGGATGCATCTTACGTAGTTTTTGGTTAACTGGTTTGATGTCTGGAATAGTAACAATATTGTGGACCACGATATTAGGATTGAGGCCTAGCATATCTTCGTATGACCAAGAAAATGCTTGGTGATGGTGGGAAAGAAAGGTAGTGAAGTCTCCTAACTCCTGTGGATTAAGAGATTAGCTGACCTTAATGATGCGAGGGTCTTTAGAAGTCCCTATATTAAGGTCGATAGTGGCTTTGTTGAGAAGTGTAGACGTGTCAGAAGGAATGGTTTTAGGAAGATAAGAATCCTCTGCCCCTAGATAGGTAAGGATAGAATCATCATCCACACAGTGGATAGTATTGATAGTGGGAGAGTCGTCTCCAACTATTTGGGGAAGACTAATGGTATGGAAGTGGATTTTCCATTAGTCTTATAGGTCAGTGGACCTAAGGAAATGGTATTGACTAAAAAAATTTAGGCAGGATGGAAATGGTGTCATCCACATTAAGTGATGCTTCCGACCTAACGGGAGAATATGGTTCCTAAATGAAGAGAGGATTATTGAGAATGGTGATGGTGGATTTTGAGAGAGGTTTAAACCCTAAACCAAATTTTTGATGTGGTTTAAGAGTTGGAATGGATGTGAGGTCATGCACACCCTGTTCATACTTTCCCAGGCCAAAGCCTTTCCATGCGCATCGATATAGATAAATTTTTGCAAATGTGGGATTTTGTAGACAATCAAACCCTGCTGAATAGGGTTTGGCCCTAGGAGGAGAATCCAGACAATAGTGAGGTGTATTAAGACCATCGTAGATGAAATTAGTCTGTTGATTGGGTAGACCAATGGTGATGATGTGACCAAGACCTGGTTGATATTCAAGTTGTTTTTCTGGCCTACCATACTCGTTAGGTTTGAGATGTGCATCAAAAGAGAGAAGAGGAAGCTCTCCTAACAAAAAATGCTGCAATGTTTCTTCCATATTTTTTAAATCTAGTAGTTTTATTGCAGGTATGGAAGAGGATGAAGCCTTGCCAGGAGAACAAGCATTCTCCTTTGGAGGGGTAGACCCTGTGGTCATGTCACATTGTGTGGAAGGGAAGGGATCTCCTGGATGAGTATAGATTTTTCCCTCATACTCATATTTTATGAATCAATGGAGGGTTGATGGGACGTAGTGCATTGTACGAATCCAAGAGTATTGGAGGATCATATTGTAGTGGAATTTCCCTTCAACAATGTAAAAAAGCTCATGAAGTAGTTTCTTTCCTACCTGAATGGGCATGACGATAGTTCCTAAAGTAACTACCAACTGATCGTTAAATGACCAAAGGGTGAAAGGCGGTGGTGACACTACGTTCTTTGGTAACTTAAGTTACTCAAATGTGTGGGAGGAAATGACATTAAGTGCAACACCACAAGTCGATCATAGTGCATTTTAATGTAGTGTTATTGATTTGATACGTGATAAAGAGAGGAGCCTCTAAATCATCGAGAATAAAGGGGAGGAATTTCAGAATCCTCGAAGGAAATGATGCTTGACAGTCTATTCAATCCAACCATCTTGAAAGGCTAGAGCTCATCTCGAATTCACTGCGATATGGCGCAGATTATCGATTAGAGCCAAGTGATCGGGAGATGAGTGAATGAGGTCAAAAGAGAGAAATTTTGATTGGAGCATGGGTGAGTTATTTCATAACACTCTCCTCAACTGACATAGGAATCTAAGCCCAAGGTGAAGCATGAATAGAGATCCGAGGTCTCGGGGCTGATGAGGAAGGAGGAACTCCTTTGGGGGCCACAAAAATGATGACCCATGGTCGAGAGGCTGTAGAAGATGATGGATTATCATATTGTTGTGCTCTAGTGGTGATATGAATTGTGTCGATTTGAGAAGGTGGAAGATCATCCGGAGTGGAATTAATAGAATTAGAGGCCTGAGTAGACCATTCAGGCTCAGATGTAGTTAGGATGACAGGAGACACTTGTTCCTCCTCCTCTTCTAGCTAGAAGATCACTTTCTTCCAAGAGGTTGTTAATGATAGATTGAAGGGCTTTACATCCCTCGGTGTCATGACCTAGAGTGCGGTGGTAAGCACAAATCAAATCAGAGTTGAACCAGGAAGGTTTTAATCCTTTAGGATTATAGGTTTTGATCGGAGGAAGAGATATAGATGAAGATTGGATAATTTGGTGAAGAATTTCAGTATAGAATCTAGTAGACAAATATGAGGAAAGAAATGACGAAGGCACCTCTTTATCCTTAACAATTTGCCAAGGTAAAAAAATCTACATATCTAGTTTGTGCAATAGGTCTTTTCTAGGGATTTTTTTACTTTTCTAGACATTGGGAGAAGTAGCCTTAGGTGCTTGAGATGGAAGCAAGTGAGGCAAGATTGATTTTGGTGGAGGAGAAGATCCTAAGATATATTTTGAAGATGACGAAGACATGACAAGTGTTTTGGTCTTAGGATATGGAGAAGGTTGCTTGGCTGAAACAAATGACGATTTAGATAAGACTAATTTAGATGGGGGAGGAGCTCCCAACATAGATCTGATAGGAGGCACAAAGGGTGCCTTAGCTTTTGGTGATGAAGATGATGGTTCTGATAAAAGAGGTGACCCCTTTCTAGTAGGTAAATCCAATTTACAAGGCAGGTGAATATGGTGTTATAGAAAAAGATGCCTTTTCAATGGATAAATCTAATATTTTATGAGGCACAGAGAGGGATTTTTTAGGGAAAGCACCAAGAGTCTTGATGGTCTGAAATATTGGTTTTCCCTTTTAAGGATGGTGACAACTTTGACCGCATAAGGTGATTGTAACCATTTTGGAGGAAGTAAAGGAGATGATATTGATGATGTAACCTTAGGTTTAAACTCCAATTGTTTATGTCTGAGTCTAGGTGTCGGAAGTACAGGTGTCGATGCTAACTCTTTAGATGTTTCCTTAATAGGCAAGGAAGCACTGATGGTGGAAGATATAGGTAATGAAGAGGCATCCTATTATGACAAAGGTACTTCAGCTACGGTAATTGTGGGTGTAATTACTATAGAAAAAGTGACGAGAAGGGTTAAGATTGAGGATGCTTCCGAAGGTATAGAAGTTGGTACAACTATGGGCACATTAACCAAAGGCATGGTCGCGGTAAAAATGGGAGTGACAGAAGTAGAAGTATCCGTAGTGGAAATTTGAAGGGATGTAAATGACTCGAGCATCGGCGAATATCGACATCAAGCTAGATGAAGATGACACTATCTTAGGTTTAGGTGGAAGATTAGATGGTGAGGCAGAGGGAGACGACTCTATTTCTAATAAAGTAAGACTTGAAGATGGACCATCTGAGGATGGTGGAATCTTAGAATTTGAAGGAGCGAAGGATATTTCGATTCATTCGATAGGTTTATGGTTGATCCGATTTAGAAGAAGAATCATTAGTAGAAATGAAGCTGATAGTATGAGTGTTTGGTTTTTGAGTCCCTAAAGCGTCGTTGTTCAGGGAATGATTTGGAAAAGGCTGTTTAAAAACATCAAGCACCTGATTTGGGGGAGCATTTGGGTTATCCAGAATGAGCTCACCTTTGTCAATGATTTTTGGACGAGGTTTTTGAAGGTTTGACATCATTTAATGTCATGGCCTTTGCTTCTATGATAATGATAGAAGTCATTTTCCCTATACCAGAATGGTCGTTCTTGGCTCTCATCAAAATTTCTAATAGGAGGAAGTTCGATCATGTGAACTTCCAACATTTTTTCTAAGATAGAAGCGTATGATTCCCCCAATGAAGTAAAATATCGAGATGATGAGGGTCCTTTTTGAGAAGATGAAGAGTCTCTCCGAGGTGTTTGATTAGAAGTGTTATCAGATCGTGAAGTTTTTAATATGATAGCATTGGTGGACCCCTGATTCTTGTCTTTGTTAGAAGTAGAAGGGTTTGATTTTGTAAACCGAGAAAAATCTGGTTTAGACTTAGAACGAAGTTTTAGCTTCCCTTGTTCAATGGCACGAGACTCAAGTTTGCATGCCATTGTAAAGGCTTCTTCAAATGTATGAAAGGTTTGAATCCTTAAAGTGGAAGAAATATGATTAGTGCAAGATCAAGTAAACAACTCAATTTTTTGAGATTGAGGGAGGGAGAAAGACAATTGATTTATTATTCCTCTCCAATGAGTGACAAAGTCTACAATAGACTCGTCATCGAATTGATGAATGTTATAAAGATATGTAATCGAGATATTATGTGTAATGTTTATTGAGAAGTTTTCAACAAACATATGAGCTAATTGAGAGAAAGAAAACAAAGAATGTTGGGGTATATTGTTGTACAAGTGTAAAGCGGGCCCTGTTAAAGACATAGGAAAGGTATGGAGCATAAGCTCCTAATCCTAGACTATAAGGTAGCAAGCATGCTTGAATGCTCATAGGTGTTGTTGAGGATCCTCCCGGCTATGAAATTTTGAGAACTTAGGAAGTTCCCATTGGGGAGGATAAGGCTTAAAAGCCACTGATGGATGAATCGGTTCATTACATACTTCTTCAAAAGAGTATGATGGGTGAGCCCCTTTGGTGGAGGCTTCTAGGTCTATGATTTTCTTGAAAAGAAGTTAGACGATGTCATATTGAGGAGGGGGCATGTTAGTATGTCCCGCATAAGAAGAAAATGGTATGTTTTGTTGAGGCATTAATGGGGGATTCATCTGTTGATTAACAGGATGATAAGAGGAATAGCCAGGCATTCTAGGTGATGCATGGCAAGGTATTTTTTCTGAAGGAGTCTACATATAAGTAGGCTGTGAGATGACAAGTGGTTGAGAGAAAGGTGGTTGAATGAAAGACAGAGCCTATGATTGGTGGGTTCCTACACTTGCCAACTGAATCGGAATGGATTGAGGAATGTGGGTGTTGGTTTGATTTGATATGGTGGGGAACAAACTCTGAATGAGGATTTTGACTGTTGGATTGGTTATTAGGGGTGCCGACACCAAAGGATGAGTAATGATGACTATCACTAGATAATTAGAAGAAAGACCAATTTGGAGGACGAGGAGGAACCGACTAACCCGTAAGGGTGGGTTGGTTCACGAGAGAATCTTCGACCTTGAGACACAATAGACAACATAGAAGAATTAACAACAATTTATGGGAGCGTAGATGCACTCATCATAGCTAAAGAAGAGAGGGCCTCTCAAAAGTATGCTATGGATTAGCTGAGGTAGCCGTGACACTAGGGATAGGCAAGGTCATTTGAGAACTAGTCGACATGGTCGGTGGAAGAGAAAAAGGAGGCATAGATGCACCACCCTCTTTCGTTGTTCAAGGTGAGAAAAAGCATGCTAACTGCTCTATTAAAGCCTAGGATGGTTCATGAGAATAATCGTAAACTTTCTAGATCGGTGGTCACGATCGAGATATTCAAATAGACTTATGCCTTGGGTAGTCCATAAGGGCTACCGGGTTGTGGTCATGGAGCGCTTGAAATTCAGGATCTCCATGAGGAACATACTCTATATAAAAAGCAGATGATACCTCTGAAGGACTAGGGGAAGCTGGTCATGATGGGATCACTTTAGGATGATAGAAAGGATTATATGACCAAGATGGGGAACCAACTAATAGTGGTCCCGAAGAAGACCCGAGGGGTGCTGAAACATCCACATTAGTGGTGATCTCAGATGAAGAAGAGGCCGGTTGAGCCATTTTTCTATATTGTGACTGGGTGATGACCGTCATAAACAAGTAAAAACATAGAAAGAGATTGACCTAACTAATGCAGACAATTCAAGCAGCGTAGGTGATTATCTCTTTTAAATTTTCATGCTTTTTAAGAAAGAAAATGTTTGGGAAGGCTTTTTAGAACAGGGACTACTTGATTGGCCAAACTAAGGATGGTTTGGGGAATGTTTTTGTGAGGAGTACCGAAGGAACTTTAGTAAAATATTGGTATGTGGCTTGATATAGGGGCCTACCCCCACACTTTACACAATTGTGATAAGGGAGTCGGGTGTTTTGCCAATATATACCAAAACTTTCGTGAATTTATAGTGCGGCCCGAGTACCACGTAGACTCTTCCTCTTGGATGTCACTTCCAAGTAGGTGAGGCCAGGGAAGGAGTTCTTATTTAAATGCTTTATACCTAGTGATTTTGGCTTTGTGTCCAAAGGTGAAAAATAAAAATAAAATAGTGTCAATACCGATTTTGATCAATTTTCCAACCTATTTAGAAAACTAGATGAAGAACATACAACGAAAAATGACAAAGAAAAAGTTCTTTTTAAGTAGTAAAACCAAAGTGTTTTTACAAAAATCCATCATGGGCATGGATAAAAAATGTGCCTTTATCACGAGGCATAATAAAAAACAATACATAATGTACATCTATACCAAAATGTGCCTTCATCAAGAGGCATGATAAAAAATAATACATATGCATCCATACAAAAGTATTCCTTCATATCAATAAGAGAGTCGGCCTCGACTCTCACCCTCTCCAGGAATTCCTAGTCTAGGGCCCTAGGGAGGAAGATGTTGATGTGATGGTCTTGCAAAGGGCGTTAAGCTCTACTGCACTGTAGGTTGTTGAAATGATCTAGCTAATCATGAGGTCCTCTCGGGATCTAGATCTAGACTTGATCCTTTGTCTATATGGAAGGATGAAACATACTAATACCAGATATGTTGTAACTAACTCCTTGCAAATTGGAAAAGGTTAAATGTGCCCTTCTATCCTTATGAAATTATGAAATAATTTAATGACAAGACTTGTTGACTGTTTAATAGTTATTGATAGGATCAATTAAGTCTTGTGGTATAATTATGATGTGGTAGATTTTAATATGATCCCTTCTTATAAGTAAATTTAGATTCTTAATTGTAATCCTTTCTAGATGTTATTTCTTATGATTATCTGCATAATGTTTTTATATTGTTTCATGAAAGAAAAGTTGTTTAATGAAGAAATTAGTGGAATGCACTTTACTTTAATGCTTAGTTCTTATCATGCTCAATTCATTGAACTGACCCATGCTAGCAATTTTGTAGATGGAATTTCGATGAAGACAAGTCAAACAAGTTCTTTCCCAATGTGATTAATTATTTTTAAGCCCCAAAACCGAAGTGTTTGAGTGTGATAAAACAAAAAAACAAGTTATTTTTAAGTTCTTAAAAAGGAGAAAACACCGCAAAGAGAAATACTTGTAGATTTAGCTCTCAAGGTGTGTGGAATTCAAAAGCACGTTGTTGAGCTCTTCCCTCGAACAATCCTGCGAACAAGAAAACCACTCCGCAAGACAAGGTTAAGCAAACCCACAAACAAATCCAGAAAGATATATCCAGATAACTAGATACAATAGGGGACTTTGGTTGGGTCCCCTTTGGCGTGCAGAATGTAGATCAAGAATTTATGTGCTTGTTACTGTCCAAGTCAATGCACCACAATAAACACAAAAAGTCTGAAAAACTCAAATGAAATTGATACACGATAGTTAAGATGGGATCTCAAGACGTAGATGGGAGGAAAGCCAATGTAGACAAGACGGGTGCACACCGGAAATCTTGTAGAGTAGATCGAGAAACTGCGATGCACAAATCCTTGGCGAAAAAGACAACGTTAAAATATATTTGGGTGTAATGCCGAAAAGGCAGGTCTAGGAAGCGATGAGCTTCCTTGGTAGATGTCAGTCCATGTTTTCAATTAAGGAAAGAAGCATACATGATAAAATATGTAGGTAAATGTTTAGATTTTCCAATTAAAAATAAAAGACATAATGTAAACAACGAGATAGAATATAAACAACAAACATGAAACTATGAAAACAATGCTAGACTTATGTTACCTATACTTGGCACTTGTCTGTAGGTTGATCGGCGTCGACTAGATTGTGATCGGCATCAATTTATTTAAGTGGCACTGATTAGGGAAAATTGGTGTCGACTGGAGGCAAGTTATAGAGAGATTGATGGATGATTGATGAGGACTAGATTGTAAACGCCTACAAGAGCTGCAAAGATGCGAGACAAGTTTCACCTTAGCTAGATGCAGGAATAGAGTCACCAAGAGGTCGATGAATCCTCATGATGTCGATGTTGCGAGGGAAGAGTAGTGGTACACCTCTCAGGGATTGATTTGGATAGAATTCTCTCTTCTTCTGATTGATGATTCGAAGGCTCAACACTTAAGATTTTTGTCTCTCTTTTTCTCTAACCAGAACTAAATTTTGGTCCCGTATTTATAATTGGCACCAACCGAGGTACAATCGGTGCCGTTCAAAAAAATTGGCATCGACCGAGTACCAGTCGGCACCGATCAGGGAACAGATTCCCAAAATGGCCAAAAAGGATGAATTGGAAAGATAAGAGTATTATCCTTCCGACTCAAATATGGTAAATATCCCGTTGCACGGTTTGGGGAGAGGAGAAATAGGGGGGATAGATGGATAGAATTGATATGGGAGGTTAGGAATTGATATGGGGTAGATAAGTGGTTAAGATACATGTAAAAAGTATAATTAAATAGTTAATATTTAATTATCCATGGGTAAAATACAATGGGGTATAATAAAATTAGGATAGATGTTTAATTAGATATTTAATTAATACCCTAAAGGAAAATTGGTGATATAAAGGTGCCCGGGTTACGAGAAGGTAAAGCGAATGCGGGGACACTAAATTGGGTAACCAATTTTAGGTTGGGGATGGAATATACGTGGAGTGTAGATAAACTAGTTAGGAAATCTTATGTATCTTGATGCACACTAATGGAATCTACAAATCTAAGGAAAAGAAGGCCCTTCTAAATCGTGAGGATCATTCGGTGAGTGCTCGAAGGCTCCAATCAATATCGAGCTCTGGCGTGATCTGATCTATAGGTTGTGGAATACGTGGAAGATAGCCTATGGGTGCTTCGTATATGTCTCCGATAGGGTCATGAAAATGGATGATGGATATATAGTGGATTCTATGGGTGATTCTCTGGTCTAGTCCAGAAATCCTTAGCTTGATTAGCTACTATGTCTAGTGAGGATAGTTGTGCGATAATGTTTGGTGGAAGTGGAGAGGACCTAAATACTAATGTGTGTAAACCAAGCATCAATGTCGATTGACTTATGGGCCCGTTGGGTTGTGGGACCTGTGGATCATAACCGTAAGTTTGTGGTTGTTGTGGACCTCCTATGGTCATGTGAAGAATCAATCCCTAATCCCTAATACCCTAGTAGTCGTATGCCTTTTCGGCCTCTATGTTTAGAACTAAAAGTTATGCAATCTTCTCAGAGTACCTTACAAGCATTATGCAACTTGAATTCTTAAGCTAGTGTCTATGTCAATGAGGATGTCTCCTGCATCTGGTTGTGGGACCAAAGGATCACAA
This sequence comes from Taxus wallichiana var. yunnanensis, assembly GCA_018340775.1. Classification (NCBI taxonomy): domain Eukaryota; kingdom Viridiplantae; phylum Streptophyta; class Pinopsida; order Cupressales; family Taxaceae; genus Taxus; species Taxus wallichiana. Next base: position 348,024,883 of record CM031240.1, on the reverse strand, counting down.
CCGAACATTTTCTCTCTTTCAAGCCCTTCTACAGTCATGCGGATATCTATTAAGGCAATCTGTAGTTTGGCTGGTTTGACCAAAACGTATGTGCTTTGTCATCTTCTATGTTTAATCCTCTCAGTTGTGCGCTGATTTCTTGTAGGTCTGTTGTTGCTCGGAAGACCTGAATTCTGAGATTTTGGTCTATGTCAGTTATTGCTACAACAATATTGGGTTGAGGCATGATTGGCTCGAATACGTATTCTCTGGGCTCCCTAGGTCCCGTGATTGTCATACAAAAGAAACAATATAAATCTAATTAAAGCAATGTAAACTAATTATGCAAAGTATATCCACAACATATATAAATTCTCTATTTTTGTATTTTTGATAGAATATTTAATAGAATTAAGATAACAACTATTTAATATATCTAGAAAATGACAACTAACCTAATAACAGAATTAAAAACAAACAAGGTAGCCAGAGTATAGCTACTTGTCTGTGTAGTTGTGAATCTATTCTAAATAACTAAATAACTGATCTAATTTAATTGAAAGATTTTTGATCCTACCTCAGAAGTGAGGAATGAATCATAGTTTCTCAGAAACTATCGATCCCCATGACTTCCCGACAATATCAAAAATGAACGTAACTGAAATGAAGTAATTCACTACTCTATTTGGTATATTTTAACTAGAACTTTGAAAGCTTGAACCTGGATTTTGCATAACAGTGGTGAAATCCGATTGTGTGTGGCTTTGTCCCCTCAGTGTGGTCTCCTCATTCCTTCGTGCTCACGTGAATCTAGAAAAGTGTGTAATGCTAGCATCAATAGAAGTAGGTATTGGAACAATGGCAGCTTTGGATGTAGACTGAATACAATGCGAGTAGGAGAGGGATAGCGCAAGAGAACAGAGCTTGGCTTATGTAATTCCTAGCGGGATTTATTGCGAGTCATACAACACAAAACATCCAGAACCTGAAACTATCCTTCTTGATGAACAAAACCTATAACTCTAATGGCTTCAGACTAAAAATGAAACTATCCTACCTCAATTGATTGTATGAAATAGTAATAACACTAGAACAAGAAGATCATGTGGCTTCTAAACAACAAAATAAGACTAACTATGCATGCAACAAATGAAAACTATTGAATTCCTAAGCAAGAACTGAAAGACTAAATTATTGAAATGAGAAGATGAGGGACAATTTTGAGGGGCCATTTTCTTGTAATCAAACCAGCTATTTATAGAATTCCCATTCACCCAAGGTAACTCCAACTAGGACTCTTTTACCATAAACAATGGAGAAACACTATTACAGGGAACCAAAATCATAAATACAAGCCAAGGCGGTGGAAAAAGATGGTAAAAGTTGAAAATTCACGCAAGTCACGATCGTGGAACATCTTTGGAAAAATGTGTTGAAGGACCGCCGCCCTAAGCGGGGGCGTTATGGGACCGCCGCCACTGCACAGGTGGGTCACGAGACCCACCGCCCGAGTAGGCGGCGGTGGCGTTTTTCATCACTGAAACAAACAAAAATGCAAAGAAAAAGAGGGGAAAAGAGAAAAAAAAGCACACGGAGGCTAAGCGGGGCATGCGGGATGTTAACGTACACTTGGAGAGATTTTCTAGATCCGAACACCTTGCGAGGAGACCTGTATCATCATTGGGGCATGTGTAACATCATTCGGTAGTGCAAGTACCCTTACAATTTTGGGTACGTACATATTGCCCCCTCGAGAGAAGCATTTTAGCCATGAAGAGGTGTAAAACGGTGGGTCGAGTATGGCGGTCCCGAAATGGGAAGCTAGAAATTATACCTGACACGTCTGTGTGTCGAAATGACGCCATCCAAAATTCCCTACTACCTGCAAAATGAAAAGAGGACTCAAGTGCTAGATAGATAAAATAAATCAAAAAATAAATACTAAAATAATATGAAGTGAGGACTTACCATTTTGTGGGGATAAGAACTTACCTCGTTGGTGCTCCAAACCTGCGAAAAGGGCATTCAAAATGAGTCAAAATGCTATATATATAAAAATGGGCCCATTTTCCTATTCATTTGTGTGTGTTGATTTGATTGATTTTGAGCTCTGGGACCCACGGTGATGGTTTTTGATGAGAGTATAGTCAAAACATTCGTGATGAGATAGTGATCATGCCTCGTGAGTGGAACATCGACCCACGAGATCTCAGGTTAGTTCTTCTCGATTTACCGTTTTTATACCTAAAATGTAAAAATGATGAAATCTTCGCCATGGGGGGGTAATTTTTGAAATTTCTAGTTTTAAATGTGTCCTTAGGGGGGATGCCTAATGGGTAGGCTCTTGTTTTAGTTGAAATGGTCATTTTTAGCATTTTTGAGCATTTTTAGGGCACGTGACCCATTTTTAAATGCGGGACATGACCACCACCCCTGAGCAAGGTGGTGGTTATAGGACCGCCACCTTTCAAAGCGGTGGTTATGGAACCGCCGCCCTACTCAGGGTGGCGGTCCTTTCCAGAATGAAAAAATAGCTTTGTTTTTAACTTGTTTTTGCATTTTCCATTTTCTGTATGCTTTAATGATTTTTCCAATGTGATTCAAATACTAACTTACTCCTTTTTTGTGTTTTTGGGTGTATGCAGAAGGAGGAATATATCAGATGGAGCCGAGAGAGAGAGTGTGACTGGCTTCCAGTCAGTGTTGGATGCACTTTCTCAGGATGAGTAGGATACTCTTCAGAGGGCCGGCATATTACGTATATCACGGGTTCCTCATGTTGCACCTTCTAGTCACATACTATGTGACCTGTTTTCATATTGGGATGCTTGATCGGAACACTTTCGATTTCTAGGAGTTAGGGGTGAGTGGACTATCACCCTGGAGGATGTCTACCACATCTTGGGAGTCTTGATCATGGGAGATGACTCACACTTGAGACAGTAGGGTCATGGGCTCAGATAGCTCAGTGGGCTACATATATGGGAGATGCAGTTGTCTCCACTGGTTTGAAGAAGGGGGTGAGAGTCCATTCCATTCCTAGCTTGCCTATCCCTTTGATTCGTCAGGCCATTATGGGGATCCTTGCCTCGAGATTGATGGGGACAAGGGAGGGGACACCTTACTCTACTGTTGGTCCCCTATTATTACACAGATTGAGGCACATGGTGGATTTATGCCTAGGGAGCTGATATACTTGGGACCACCTATCACGACTTATACAGGGTGGTTCACTTACAAGGACAGTCTTTGAGCCATCTGACCTTGGTTATGAGTGGGTTTATGAGCGTATCATCCCTTATGGGAGAGGCATAGAGGTGGTGGATCCCGGAGCCGTGAGGGCAGCTAGATGGATAGAGATGTCGGTGCTTAGAGCACCCCACCAGCCAGTTGCTTCCCTGACTACTGATGATATGGAGGCCACACCTTATCAGGCCATGGTAGGGTTGTGGGGTGAGGAGACCTTCACTTTGATTTCCTGCTCTACTACAGGGCAGCTTGTGGATAGGACGGGGAAGGTAGAGACACACCCCTTTGATCGAGTGCCTCAGCAGTTCGGCCTTGCTTATGTTGATATGCTTCCCCAGTGGTGCTAGTGTTCAGATTAGTTTGGGAGGCTAGGGGAGGTCCTAGAGGCCGGGGTTGGACTATTGTTACTCCTGGCATCCCTATTGCAGCTAGGCGGGTGGTACGTGCCCGAGAGAGAGTCGGTGCTCCTCAGGCACCTTTACTTCGGATTGCCATGGTCCTGCCCATAGCAGTGATGACCCTATTGATATAGACTCGAGTCTGAGGAGTTCACGGGGAGAGATGGAGGAGGAGACCGAGGACATGGAGGTTAGTGAGTCGGGTGGAGAGGAGGATAGCGATCCCGAGTGGCATGACACTCAGGAGATCTTACAGGCCGAGAGGGTAGAGTAGAGTGTGGAGAGGGAGACTCTAGTCTCAGAGGAGTTGCCCTCTCAGGACCTAGGCAGAGAGGATGAGTCCGTAGTAGGATGCTATGTTGCCCCCAGGACATAGGAGGAGGACATCAGTCAGTGGTGGCATCTGTGGTAGGCACTGATCCTAGGGATCCCTCTTGGAGGCCAGAGATCGAGTGAGTTGTCACTCTTCTTTTAATATTTGTTTTTAGCTAGGATTGCCTTAGTTTCTATCTCTCCTTTTGTTCATTTTTGTTTTTATCTTTTGATTATTTTCTAATTTTTTTTCTCCTTTGCTTGTAGAGACTGCTGATGAGTGGCGAGACTTGATTCGGGTATGTACTGATACCCTGATGCTCCCCATGGAGAAGACTCGTGCTGAGCTATCCGTGGATGCGGGGGAGCCTTCAATAGCTGGTAGGCATATCGATGTTTTTTCCCCTATCTGGCATGTGGCCAAGATGGTGACATCCCTCCATACCGAGTTAGCCGGGTATAGGACTGCAGAGCACCTGATGAGGAGCCACTCTCATAGCGAGGCTACAACTACTTGCTCGGGACCGTGAGCCCTTAGTGCACTCAGAGCGCCGGCGTAGCTGGAGTCCTAGATGTGGTCGTGTGCCTCTTCGAGGGATCTCATAGGGGTTGAGAGGCCACTTGGCCCTTTTTGTAGTGACTCTTGCTAGATTGTTTATATGATCATTTTGTATTTTCTGGGCTCATTGAGCATTTTGACCATGCCTAGCGCATGATGGCATTGTACACAAAACTTGATATATATATATATATATATATCTCTTTTGGATCTAGATCTCTTTGTACCTAGAGTTTTGTGATTCATTTTCTCATGTATATTAGATGCTTATTAGAATTCTTGTTTTTATATGCTTTTCAGAATGTATGCAATGGAGAACAAATGACACAAATGCTTTCTTTCTTTTTGTATTTCATGATGCTGATGTATGATGATGCAAATGAACTTGTGATCTTGAACTTTAGCTTTCATAAGAAATTTTCTGGTACTTCATATTGTTTTGACAAAATGTAATGATGAACTTGTATGATGAGCAGATGCACTTGCCCCACTCCTAACCCCATGCAACTAGTAAGATGCGAGGGCTCACCACCGAGAGCTAGAAAGGGCACAAGCTATGAGGTGTGTTGAAATGGTAATGATGGGAGATAGACAAAGAGTTGGTGGAACCAAATTAGGATGCTACAAACCTACCCTACTCAAGTGACTCCATAGTTTAGAATGTGACTTGCTTTGTAGTTTATCTAGACTTAGATCCGTAGATGGCCACTTGGTTGACAAAATCTGGTTTTCAGGGTTTTGAACTCTCTTGGAATTTTGGACATCTGATTCATTTGTTTTTGACTCAAGATTTCAAAGGTTTATTTGAACTATTTGCTTATGACCTTTCAATGTTTCTTGTCAAGAGGACCCCCTACACCTTGCCCCATGCTACTAGTAGGAAGCATGGGCTTATCACCATGGACAAGGCATAGGTGAGTAAGGGCATTCCCATCCTTTCCCAACCCTACGTCACTAGTAAGAGATGCAAGCTCATCACCGAAGGTTGGTAGGGCAAGGAAATGTGTAAAAGTAAAATTTTTTGTTTGATCTATATTTGACTTGTTTATTTGAGCAAAATGTCAGTATGTTCTTATTTCCAAAGAGATATATATATATGGGATAGATGTGACACCATGAAGCTTCTAGAATAGACCATAGGAAAGACACCTATCCTAGGAAGAAACAAAAGTGAGAACAAGCATACAGGCCTTGGTATGGCTACCATTAAGACTTTGTCATATCTAGCTTTAATTGATGAAATGATTCTGAAATAGTTGATGATGTTATGAAAATGAAGAAGTATGATTTGAATGCTTCCTTGCAATACCATCAGAAGTTTGTAATGAATTGCTTAAGAAAGTCCCTTGATCACCAAGTTTTACGAAATGAGTGAACAAAATGAACCTATCTAAATGAAAATGTAATGTAGATATAATTATACAAATAGTGTCGATGCTTCATGCGTAAAACCATTTAAGATGCAAGGAATTGATTGATTCACTAAATTCCTCACCCTCTAGTGTGCACAAGAGATACACACCATTACCGTAGTCCTTTATGACTCGATATGGGCCTAACCATTTGGGCCGGAACTTTCTTCCTTCATGGTTTTCTTGTCGATCCGGCTGTCTAGTCTTAAAACTAGGTCTCCTTCATATATTTCTCGCTCATAGGTCTTTTTGTTATACTACCGGCACATCCAGGTCAGCATAGGCTCTATGCCTGCTTTTGGCATTTAACCTAGCCTCATCTAGGCTTTCTAGTTGGGAGAGGCGTGCCTCTCTATAAGCTTCCTCATCCAGAATCCCTTGTAGTGAGATGCGGAGACTGGGTATTTCAACCTCAAGTGGGAGAACTGCTTCTGCTCGAATACCAATGAGAAAGGAGTTTCTCATGTTGGTGTTCTTATTGAGGTTCGGTGGGCCCACAAGGCCGGATATAACTTTAAATGCCAATCTTGTTTGTTTTCTTTTACCGTTTTGAGGAGAATAGCTTTCAACGTCTTGTTTGTTGCTTCAGCCTGCCCGTTGGCTTGAGGATAGTAAAGAGAGGCTGTGTGATGGTTTATTTTGAACTTGCTACATAGCTCACGAACCTCATCATTCTTAAAGGATGTGCCATTATCGAGATAATGACTTGTGGGACACCATACCTATAGATAATTTGGTTCAAAATGAACTTGGCGATCACGGCACCTAGTACAGTGGTAAGAGGCATAGCCTCTACCCATTTGGTAAAATATTCGGTGGCCGTGATTATGAAGTTATGGCCATCCATTGATGAGGGAGAGAATTTCCCTATCAAATCTAGGCCCCATGTAGAAAAGGGCCATGGAGTCGCGATTGGTTGTAGAGCTTGTGCCGGCATGTGAATCTCGTGGGAAAATTCTTGGCATTTATGGCATCTACGTACAAACTCTATTGCGTCGTGTTCTAGAGTGGGCTAGAAATAGCCCATCCGATGTATTTTGTGGGTAGTGGCATGACCACCAAAATGGCCTCCACATATTCCACTATGGGATTCGTAGAGAATCTTCTTGGATTCTTCTGTGTCAACACACCTTAGAAGCATTCCATCAAAAGCCTTACGATAGAGCACTTGTTCTATAATAACGTATTTAGCTACGATAATGCGTAACCACCTTCTTTGTTGTGTGTAGCACCTTCTAGATACGTATGGTCCATGATAAAGTTGATAATATTAGTATACCAAGGACATTAGAGATGGGAGGTCTGGTTTGATGTAATATATGCATTCATCGGGAAAATCTAGATCTACTAGATCACCTTTGTCTAACGGGTTGTTGGCTAACCAATCTGTAATGATTTGTCCCTTAATGGACTTCTGGTTTACAAAAGTTAATTCAAATTCACCCATTAAGGTTATAAAGCATCCACCTTTTTAGACAAGGACCCTTGCGTGAGGAAAGTTTGTAAATGGTTTGTTTTTACCATGACCCTTGTTTCTTGATTTAGCATGTAATGTCTTAAGTGTTTGGTTTTAAAGACTATGGCAAGGCATTCTTGTTCCACTTGTGTATAATGTGTTTCATAATCGAGAGCAACGTTCGGCTAATAAAATAGACCACACGTTCTCGTTTATCATTGTCTTCTTGAGCCAACATGCAAGCTAGCGAGACATCCATAGCTCATGAATATAAGATCAAAGGATGATCTGGTCTAGGTGGCATTAACGTGGGAGGAGACAGTAAGAAGCATTTAACTGCTTTGAAGGCCTCATGGCATTCCTTTGTCCAAATAATGCAGCAATCCTTTTTCAACAAATTGTTGATCGGATGAACAACAAAACTTAAGTCGGAATGAATCTCTGGATTGCACCAGAGCTTTCCAAGAAATGATCTAATGCCAGAGTCATCTGATGGTGGGATCATCTCAAGAACACCCAGATTTTGGCTAGGTCTACATCGATCCCTCATGATGATATAATGTAACCTAGGAGTTTCCCTCCTGTCACTCCAAATACACATTTTTCTAGGTTTAGTGTGACTCCGTATTCGATCAAACGTGAAAGAATGATGCGGAGCACTTTCGGGTGATCAATCTTCTGGCCTTGGCCAACAAGTCATCTACATAGGATTCCATGATTTTATGAATAAGATCATGAAATATGTATGTCATTGCCCGTTGGTATGTAGCGCCAAGCGTTCTTGAGACCGAATGGCATAACAACATAGCAATAAGTTCCCAAGGAGTTATAAACGTGGTTTTGGCTTGGTCTTGTTTAGATATTCTGATTTGATTGTATCCGAGAACCCATCCATGAGAGACAAAAGCTCAAATCTAGTTGTTGCATCAATGATGATGTCAATGGATGGTAATGGGAAGTCATCCTTGGGGCACGCCTTGTTAATGTCTCGGAAGTCTATGCAGATGCGTATCTTCCCATTCTTTTTTAGAATGGGGATGATATTAGATACCCACTGAGAGTAATCGACCGGTTTGATGAACCCTACCTGGAGAAGTTTCATTACTTCTTCCTTCACCATGAGAGCTACCTTGGGTTTCATTGGTCTCGATTTTTGTTTAATTGGCTTTGCATCTGATTTGGTGATGAGGTTATGTACCACGATGTGTGGTGTAATTCCCGTCATTTCTTTATAATTAAATGCAAAAGCCTTTTGATGTTCTTTGAGGATTGAGTGTGTATTTCTATCTCTTCTGGAGTTAACGAAGATCCTAGTTTCAAGATCTTTGGTTCTTCCTCCATTCGATGTTAATATCAATCGTTCCTTGATTAAAGAAGCGTTACCTTCTTCAAACTCAAGGTGGGGCTGGAGGTAGTTCGGATCTTCTCCATTCTCTACCTACGTATATGTCGAGTTCCTTTTTGTGGGGAAGCTCTACCATGGGATTTCCAAAGTAAGAAGATGAATGTGGGATTAAGGATAAATCTACCATGTGATGGGTGAGATGTAACTCTGCATAGGCATTTAGGTAATCAAGAGTGGCTCTATCGCTATCAACGTGACCTAAGATAGTAGATTTATTCTCAGCTATGTGCGTTAGAAGAGGGTTTGTTGACGTTTTCTTTACTAATGGTTCAGTACGAAGGGATACCATGAAATGGGTGTCTTCCAACTCACTGTTTGGAGTGAAACGTGAAGTTGAGGTTGCTATCGAATCTGCGAGAAGGTTTTGTTCTTGTGGGATTGCCTCAATGGATATGAAGTTAAATCCTTTGCTCAAATCTAATATTGTTGTTTTGTAGAGTTGTAAATGTTCAACTCTAGTCTCATATACCTCAGAGACTTGGTTTGCTACTAATTGTGAGTCTCCTAACACTCTGATGTCATTAACACCGATCCTTTTAGCTATGATGAGACCAAGGAGGAGGGCTTTGTACTCAGCACCATTGTTTGTACATTTGAAATTTAATTTAAAGGTGAATGGTAGGATCTTTCCCTCGGGAGAAGTAAAGATCACACCTACCCCAGCCCCATAGTGACATCTAGCTCCATCGAAATGGAGAGTCCAATATTTACTAGGAAAGATGGATGCTGAGACATTCTTCACATCTGTTTCTTCCATTTTGGTTACTTCTACCATGCAAAGTTCCTCTGCTGGAAGAGAACCAACTCCTAGGGTACATCCCATACCTGTGGAATCAAATGGTAGGAAAATTGGTAGATCTTGTTCTAGTAATTCAACAATTTTTGTAGTAGTTCCTAATGATACTTGTTTCTACAATGTTAGCTTCATCCTTGAGGGTTGGGATGCTCTTGACTAGGTTCGTAATTTCTAGTTCTGTTGTAGGTATCAACTTTTCTTCTGGTTTTGAGTCGATTGGTTTGTTAAGTTGGTTTGTTGGGAGTTTGAACTCAGAGTGAATGCCTGGTCTTTTCTTCAGATCTGCTAGGTGTATGTCGAATGGTTTTGGGTCACCTTTTGCTATGAATATCTTTCCTAGGTGTAAGAACCTTATTTCCTGAAATAACGTAGAAGGGATTGCCTTCATACGGTGTATCCATGGTCGGCTGAGGATCATATTATAGTTGGTTTCCCGATCTATAATATAAAACTCAGTGAGGATTTTTTTGGGTCCTAAGGTGACTGGTAGTATTATAGTCCCAATCGAAGTGGCTTTAAGGCTATCATAACCTCTTAGTGTATTTCTTGTTGTGGAACAATTTGTTTCTCCATATCCTAGCTTTTGAAGGAAAGAGAAGGGGACAATGTTAACTGTTGCCCCATCATCCACCATTACACGTTTAACGTAATTGTTATAAACCCATACTTGTAAATGCAAGGTTGGATCACCTCTACGTGTAATTTCAGCATCTGTTGGCATTTTGCTTATGTCGAATATAAACTTGGTATCCCTATCTGGCTGCCCTGGAGGGTGGATATCAAAGTCTATATGGTTTACCTATGTTTTGGGAGGTGGAGTGATGTTAATTAAATGACCTAAACCTAATGCTTCTAAAAGAGCAGCCCTATGGGTAGGAGAGTTCTTCAACAAGTCCAAAAAGGAGATGTGAGAGAAGGTCTTTGTTAGGTCATTAATTAAATCATAGGCACCTACGGGTTTTACTAATGTTTGTTGAATGTTATCTGGCTCTAGTGGGTAACTTGGATTTGGCTGAGAGGAATACTCTCGTGTCCTTGTTATGGCTTCCACATGTAGCTCAGTATCTAACTCCACTAGACCAACTATCTTGGTTCGTGGCTGACTTCCTAATTGCGGTGCGACAGGTGGATTTAGTGAAGTTGAGGCTTCATGATCATTATTTCCTATCATTACACCTTTGTTCATCCCATTTGGATTTAATTTATTATTGTTATTGTGATTTGGGAGTGGATCATTGAAGATCTTAAGAGGTGCGTTTTGAGGGGAGACTGCTCCCATGAAAGTGTTTGGCGCAGGTGATGCAGGATCTGCTAAGAACATATCTATGAAGAGTTGTCTTTGTTCTTCGGAGACATGTTGCATGAACTTATTGTAATCATGGCAAGTCCTAGTGTCATGGCCTCAAATTTTGTGGAAACCACAATACGAGTTGGGATTATAACTCCTAGGTTGTTGGTTTGGCACGTGTTGTGGTCCAAAACTCTGATTAAACCATTGACTATTAGGATTAAAGTTTTGTGTTTGTTGCCTTTGGTTTTGATATCCAGTTGAGTTTTGACTTGGACCCTATGTCTGGATCTGCCATTGTTGTTGTTGTTGTTGTTGTTGTTGTGGATGATTAAAATCCACCGCGTTGATTGTTGGGGTAAAATTGTTGTTTCGTTGATTGTTAACCGGTGGTGGAGCATTTACAATATTTGCTTTTTTTGCTTGGTCAGTTACTCCATCTGTTGTCACCCCACGGTTTTTGTTAAGGATTTTAGGTCCTTGATTGGCATTTGTGGTAGTAGGATAAGTCATAGTATTTTGGTTGGGGATGATTAACCTCCCATTTGTTCCATATGCCTTGTGACCGCTATCTATTGCAGCTTGATCTATCCGGAGAGTGCCCTCGAGCACTTCATCATAAGTTCTTAGTGGGAACTTCTGGACTTCTTCCTTTATCTCTCTGCTGAGAGAATGAAGGAATAAATCACATAGTTCCATCTGATCCATGTTTGGAGTGCTTGCTGAAGAATAGAGGACTGTACGCCATCTTTGGATGAAATGAGCAATAGATTCATTGTGTTCTTGCTTAATATGCAAGAATTCCCTGATTCCTATTCTCAACAATTTGTTCATGTTGAATGCTTTGATGAACTCTGAAATGAGTTGTTTAAATGAATGGATGGAGGCTTCAGGTATTCTATGTAATACCAATCGAGGGCAATACCTTCTAACATTTTGGGGAATATTTTAGCAACAACTCCATCCCAAGGGAGTAGTTCTCGAATGGTTGTGGCATAGGCCTTAATATGTGCATTCGGGTCTCCCTCCCCTTTGTATTTGGGTAGATCGGGAGAGGTCTTGGAAGCATGATGCTTTGTATAGTGAAGTCTAAAGGCTCTTTCAAATATTCTGAATAAGTCCCTATCGCATAGGTTTCGACCATCGATGGTGCTGCTATTGAGGGGGTGGAGGTGGAATGGGTTGTTGATATGGTGTAGCGTATGCATTTGTAGGGACATAAGGAAATCCCTGTGGTTGAGAAAACATCCTAGGAGAAGAGAACATATCTCCCTGTGGTGACTTGGAATACATGTTTAAGTATGGAGGAGCATTGTTCAGAGAATGGATTGTTTTGTACTAAACCGGGAGGTATCATATTTTCCACTGGAGCGGCGTTAGAGAATGTGGTTCTAGTTGGCAGTTTGTTGTGAATACTGAGGAGGCATGCCTAATGTGCCTGTTCCTGTGAGGAGGTCTACTTGGCTAGGATGATGTGGAGGATTGGAAGTTCCTACTTGCATGAACTGAGAATTTTGATTTTGCTTGAGCAAGTTCTAACCCTCTAACTTTTTCTACTAAAGTTGAGATGACTTCATTTGGTGAAGTCACAGTATTTTGCCTTAGTGGCATTTGTTGTATATTTTGAGATTGTATAGGCATATGGTACCCTACTATGAACTGATCATTACCCTGCCAAGTTCCATCGTGGGCATTTCCCATAGGTGGAGGAATGGAGGTGTTTTCTTGAAAAGAGACCTCGGGTTGTGTTTGTAAACCTCCTATAGGTGGGTACATACTTTGAGAGCGTTGTTCACTCCTGGCATAATGTGCTAAATGTTCATCATCTAAAAATAGATATGGATCTGATTGTCTACTGATTTGTGGTCTAAGCAACACCTGAGGAGATGAACCAGATTCTCCAGTGAGCGTCATGTTGTTTGAGCCTGAAGGCTCTGGTTGTTGCGTTTGAGTGAGCTGATCCAACTCCTCTATTTGGAAAGAAGAACTATATCTAGTCCTTTGAGGTGGAGTTTGTGTTGAAAACCGGTTAGTTGAATAGTTGTCACCCCATGCTGAGAGCGAGGGTGATGGTTATCTATTTAGTTGATCGTAGTATGCTTCAAGACCTAGGAGAGGTCTGCCATATGCATCGAATCCCGACATATTGGGGGTATATGAATACCCGTAGAATAATGGGAAGAAGTGAAGGTGGATGAAAGAATAGAAAGAGGAAAACTAGTTTGTTCACGTCGGGTTCACCAATTTTTTGGTTGATGTGAAGGCTAAAAGTGGAAAAGATGAAAAGTATACTAGCGGAAGCATGGGAATCGAGAGAAGTAGGAATTTAACTCGGGTTCACCAATTTTGACCTCCCGAGGTCAAGTAACTCTTCCTCACCTTTGACCTCAGAGAGGTCATGCGAGATAGCCGGTGGGGATGGAATATACGTGGGGTGTAGACAAACTAGTTAGGAAATCTTATGTCTTTGACGTGCACTAATGGAATCTATGAATCTAAGGCAAAGAAGGCCCTCTAACCTGAACTAGCGTGATAGATCATTTGGTGAGGATGACTGCTCGAAGGCTCCAATCAATATCGAGCTCTGGTGTGATCCGATCTATAGGTTGTGGAATACGTGGAAGATAGCCTATGGGTGCTTTGTATATGTCTCCTGACAAGGTCATGAAAATGGATGATGGATATATAGTGGATTCTATGGGTGATTCTCTGGTCTAGTCCAGAAATCCTTAGCTTGATTAGTTGCTACGTCTAGTGAGGATAGTTGTGTGATAATGCTTGGTGGAAGTGGAGAGGACCTAAATACTAATGTGCGTAAACCAGCATCAATGTCTGATTGACCTGTGGGCCCGTTGGGTTGTGGGACCTGTGGATCACAACCATAAGTTCATGGTTGTTGTGGACCTCCTATGGTCATGTGAAGAATCAATCCTAATCCCTAATACCCAGTAGTCGTATGCCTTTTCGGCCTCTATGTTTAGAACTAAAAGTTGCACAATCTTCTCGAGAGTACCTTATAGGTGTTCTGGCAACTTGAATTCTTAAGCTAGTGTCTATGTCAATGAGGATGTCTCTTGCGTCTGGCTGTGGGACCAAAGGATCACAACCGAACATTTTCTCTCTTTCAAGCCCTTCTACAGTCATGTGGATATCTATTAAGGGAAATCTATAGTTTGGCTGGTTTGACCAAAACGTATGTGCTTTGTCATCTTCTATGTTTAATCCTCTCAGTTGTGCAGCTGATTTCTTGTAGGTCTGTTGTTGCTCGGAAGACCTGAATTACGAGATTTTGGTCTATATGGTTATTATTGCTGCAACAATATTGGGTTGAGGCATGATTGGCTCGAATACGTATTCTCTCTGGGCTCCTAGGTCCCGTGATTGTCATACAAAAGGAACAATATAAATCTAATTAAAGAAAAGTAAACTAATTATGCAAAGTATATCCATGACATATATAAATTCTCTATTTTTGTATTTTTGACAAAATATTTAACAAATTAAGATAACAACTATTTAATATATCTAGAAAATGACAACTAACCTAATAATAGAATTAAAAAAACAAGGTAGCGAGTATAGCTACTTTTATGCATGAGTTGTGAATCTATTCTAAATAACTAAATAACTGATCTAATTTAATTGAAATATTTTTGATCCTACCTCGAAGTGAGGAACGAATCATAGTTTCTCGAAACTATCGATCCCCACATGACTTCCGGCAATATCGAAAATGAACGTAACCAAAATGAAGTAATTCACTACTCTATTGGTATATTTTAACTAGAAATTTGAAAGCTTGAACCTGGATTTTTGCAGAACAAGTGGCGAATCATTTGTGTGTGGCTTTGTCCCCTCAAAGTGTGGTCTCCTCATTCCTTCGTGCTCACGTGAATCAGAAAAGCATGTAATGCTAGCATCAAAAAAGTAGGTATTGGAACAATGGAAACTTTATATGTAGACTGAATACAATTTGAGTAGGAGAGGGATAGTGAGAGAAAGAGCTTGGCTTATGTAATTCCTAGCGGGATTTATTGTGAGTCATGCAACACAAAACATCGAGAACTGAAACTATCCTTCTTTGACAAACAAAACCTATAACTCTAATGGCTTGGACTGAAAATGAAACTATCCTACCTCAATTGATTGTATGAAACAGTAATAACACTAGAACAAGAAGATCATGTGGCTTCTAAACAACAAAATAAGACTAACTATGCATGCAACAAATGAAAACTATTGAATTCCTAAGCAAGAACTGAAAGACTAAATTATTGAAATGAGAAGATGAGGGGCAATTTTGAGGGCCATTTTCTTGTAATCAAACCAGCTATTTATAGAATTCCCATTCACCCCAAGGTAACTCCAACTAGGACTCTTTTACCATAAACAATGGAGAAACACTATTACAGGGAACCAAAATCATAAATACAAGCCAAGGCGGTGGAAAAAGCTGGTAAAAGTTGAAAATTCATACAAGTCGCGATCAAGGAACATGCTGGAAAATGCGTTTAGGACCGCCACCCTGAGTAGGGGGTGGTTATGGGGTTATCGCCACTGCCCCTACTGCAGCGGCGGTCACGAGACCGCCGCCCAGCAAGGTGGCGGTTTCATCACTAAAGACAAAAATGTAAAGGAAAAGAGGGGAAAAAGAGAAAAACAAAGCACGTGGAGGCTAAGCGGGGCATGCGGGATGTTAATATACACTTGGAGAGCTTTTCTGGATCCCAAACACCTTGCGAGGAGACCTATATCATCATTGGGGCATGTGTACATCATTCTGGCAGCACAATACCCTTACAATTTTGGGTATGTACAAGAACCAAAGGTCACCATGGAAAATTTTATTCTTTATGGTGGGACCTTTTAAACTTCATGGAGCTTGTGGTGAGAATGTTTTTCTCTTATTACAATTAGATGAAACTACATTAGGATTTCCTATAAGTGGGATATATTTGAGGCTATATCATCGGTGAAAGTGAGTTTTCCCTCACCTTGTAACATAGTTTTGTTTTTTCCCCTTTTCTATTGTGTGTTTCGGTTTTCCCTTTTCTATTTTGGTGTGTTTTTGGTTTGTGTGTCCTCTTCTTCCTTCTTGATTTCCTCGGAAGTTGTACATGAATCTGCAAGGCCCAATGGATAAGGCACTAGTAAATGTTATATGTTTTTAATATTGAGATTCTCGTATCCTCATGCAATGTTTTCTCCCTATTCAATCTATGTCATGTCATTAAGCTAGAGCCACTATTGTCCCCTCAAAAGGTTTCCTCCTTTTTCCAAGTCTAGACTTAGAAATTTTTTGAGTTAGCCCCCTTTGAAAATGGCATAATCTTATAATTTTGATTTCTAGTTCTTTCCAAGGGTCCAAGGATGTTTGTAACCTACTTCATCGGATGGGAAATTTCTTCCCCTTTCCAAAAAGGTAAAGAAGTTGATATAACTCTTTATGTTTTGCAAGATATGTCTCAGTGGACTTTAATTTTAGTTTTTACCCAAGGCAAATTAGCGGAGCGAGGAGGTTCCTTTGTCACTTTGCCTTTTCGATAAAAAAGTGTAAAGGACGATGGTGGTCTCGTGAGCCCAAGCTAGGTAGAGAAAATAATGAGGCTCGAACCCCACAACCAATAGAACGATGAAACGTGTCCCCGTTGATAGGAAAAGCAGGATTCTAAGTTTTCAACCTTCGTGGTTGCATATAAAAAGTTTGACATGACCTCCTTAGACAATCATCATGTACCACGTGTACATGGGAGTACGGGCCGGTGGAGGAGTTTGCATTTTTATTCATTTTTGTAGCTCTGGTTTACAAATTCGTATTCTTTCTTCCATTTAAATGCATGTTATGAAATTTCTATTCAATTTATGTAGGCTTATGATTTTCTACCTTTGTCATTGATTTCCTTGCCTTCATTCCCACTCTCAGACCACTTTCTGTCTTTGTAAGCAATTACAGGATTTTCCATAGGGTCAGTGGAGTGCCCCTATGGATCTTTGGTTGAAAAACCACCTTTGAATCCACTTGATTTTCATGCATAATACGGAAGCTGCACCATTATAAATAGAGGGACTTAGATTCCCATAGTGTTGTTTTGGAAACCCACAATTTTCCCTCGAGACAAATTTCTAAGCCAACATGGTTCTTAACTTGATATTGTTTGTGGATTTGTTTCACTATTACCTCTGCATCACCGAGTCATCTCAGCTTCTTGATTCCCATATCCTCTATAACACTCATGCCCAAAACAAGGGATTCATATTCTACTATATTATTTATGTTATCAAATTGTAGTTTGTAAGTGAAAGGATGTATTTCCTTTGAAGGTGAATACATAACAACACCAGCTCAGAACCTACTCTTGAATGGCTTCCATTAAATTCCATCATCCATATCTGATCTTCCTCTTCCTCCATGAGAATTGGCAGATTTTCATCCTTTTGTGATATAAGGAATTAATTTCCTAACTCGAAGTTTGAAGAAGGATGTTAGCTCTTAGATCATCAGATTTTTTATTGTGAATTTCATCTTCCTAATAGGTAGCAACCTCTTAATTTCACCCTTGTCTATGATAGTACTAGATGACTAGTCCATTTTAATTTCTCCACCTAGATCTCTGCAAAAAATTCTACTCGAAGCATGCCAAATGATGTTGGGATGTCTGCCACAAAGATATTTAGGATCACTTTCTTATCGGGAAATCAGACAAAGTTACTTGTTCATCCTTTATCCTTCTAATCAGTGGCACTTGTTTAGATTCCATGGAATAACATGCTCCATTTACTCTAGTCAAAGTTAATATAAGGGAATTTGTAACTTTGAGTGGCATTACGTTATCAAAATCTTGGAATCAATAATACTGGTTGTTCAACTCAAATCCATTTATGAGGAGGGACAAATAAAAGGCTCAACTCTAGATGTTTTAGCAGCGCTACTGAGAGCTAGCATATTTTGAGATGGAGGTATGGATGGTGTTGGAAGGAGCCCTCTAGAAGTGGAACTTGGAGATACAGAGCTACTACCCCATACCGCATTAATAAATCTATCGAATTAGGTAGGGTGCATTTGCAAGTATTCTAACTCGAGAGTTGGAATTTGGTTTTGCTTGTGTGCTCTACAAAATAAAATGGGGAAATATTGGACGAGGAGGATGTTCTAAACAGAGGAGGATTTGCGTGGAAAGGAATTTGAAGTAACCTTGGATGTTTTGGATGAAGGATTTTCTCCTAAAGTCAAGCAATCAGTTTATTAGATGGTGGAGGTATAACCTTTGACCGAACTATGGGGGTTTTAACAGAGACTCCAATGGAGGGGGAGTACTCTTAATAACTATAGAACTAGAAGAAGAATCAAAAGAATTACTTGGTATGAAAGCACAATCCTTGACGGTGACCAAGTCTGGTTTTTCTTTAGCCGAATCCATGGAGGGAGGCAATGGAGAACCTTTGTTGATGATCCTTTTCGTGTGACCTCATAAGTGGGAACTTCTTTGGTTTTCTTCTCCTTTGTAGCCACCGAGGATGGAGTGTTCTTCTTGAACTATGTTCTAGTGAAAAAATGCATGAAAAGATCTTTGTTTCCTCCTCTTCTTATTCTTCATCATCAATGAATTTGAACGGGCCATTGTGTATATCAATCTCCTCAAGCTCTAGGTAGATCTCATAGTTTTCTTCATCGTCTCCTTCGGGCTCATCAACTTCAACTTCCTCTCTTACATCACAGCACATTGACTGGTGGTGCTTCAAGAGAAATTTGGCGAGGAGGAGGTGTAATACGCTACCTATCATTAAAGTTTGATCTTCTTGGGTTGTTCCTCATAGTGATCTGAGACAGTTTCTTCTTCAAGGCAACCAGATCATTGGCCATTTTTTGAAACATGGGGTCTGTTTGGACTGAACTAGAACTCTGACCTTTTTTCTTTCCACTTGGGCCCTTCACCTTCCCCAAAAGGATTAAATCATCATCGGTTTCAATGGAAAAGTCTTGAGCTTCCCTCAATGTTCTTGGTTGGTCTCTTCTGAGGAAGAAACCAACTTCTGATGGCAGGAACTGATGAAGAATCTCCTCAAATTGTTATTAGGAGGGACTACATCTTTTGGGATTCTTCTCGTTAATATATCAAATGTTGTAATGAAATATCTCATGGACCTAGAGACTTCTTTATTCATCTGGACCAGTTGAACCAACAGATCTTGGCAATCTTTAGTGCTCTTGAATCTATGTTCGAATGCACTTCTTATGTTATCCCAACCCGTGATAGATCTTGGGGGAAATATGTAGAACCATTCAATAGCCTTTTCTTGGAGTGACTCCATGAAAATTCTGACTGATACATCTTCATCTTCAACACCTAACACACCACAAGCAGTGATGAAGGCTACTACATGTTCCTCAGGTAGTTGGGAGCCATCTCCTTTGAATTTGGGGAAATTATTCCTCGAACCTCTGGGAAGATCATGGAGTATTCATGGGAGAGAAAGTGGGCTAGTGTTTCTACCCCATGGCACATTGGGTCTATGTGCTTCACATTCATTATCATCCATTATGTCTCTCGTGTCTAGCTTTTTCTTAAGCAGCTAAGGCTCGCTTCTCTTTCCGCTGCTCAGAGTCTTTCAATCTCCTTGAATTGAGCCCAAATCTCTTCTTCCCTTTCAAATGGAACTCTCTCTTCTTCCTCTTCTCTTTCCAGTTCTTGTTCTTCTCTCTTGAGCTCAAGCAAAAGTAGGATCGAAAAATCCTCCTTGTCTCAACTATCGGGTATACCTTCGTCACCCACCTTGAAGACTTATTGTCTTCTACGAGGTGCTAAGCCTTGTCTTTACTCCTCCAGCTCATGGGAAAGATCTTCTTCTTGGTCCAAGAACCTTGAAGCAATATAGTAATGGTTCACAATCTGCCTATTGTGCCAAATATCCTCCCTCAAGTATGAAGTAATATCCTCTTGAATATGAAAAAGCAAGGTAGGTCTCTCCACAAGTGGGTTTGCTCGAATAGCCATGTCTTGCATCCATGTGGATCACAAGAAACTTCAAGATTTTCAATGATATCTAACTATATTAAATGACCATATGGTCACTTTTAGGGTGCGATGATCTTTGCAAAACCTACCCCACGGTGGGTGCCAAAATTGTTAGCTTGGAAATTTTTCTCAAGGGAAAATTATGGGTTTCCAAAACAACATTATGGGAATCTAAGTCCCTCTACTTATAACGGTGCAACTTTCATATTATGCATGAAAATAAGGTGGATTCAATGGTTGTTTTCAACTAGATATCCATAGGGGCACTTCAATGACCCTATGGAAAATCCTTCAATTGGTTGCGTAAGGACAAAAAGTGGTCTCGAGAGTGGGAAAGGGGAGTGGAAATGAATGCAAGGAAATCAATGATGAAGGTAGAAAATTAGAAGCCTACATATATTGATTAGAAATTTTACAACATGCATTTGAATGGAAGAAAGAATACGAATTTACAAACCAGAGCTACAAGACTGAACAAAAATACATTGTTCACAAAGTACCAATCAAATCCTCGGTCAAAGGGGCATAAAATACATCTTTTCTTATTGTATTTGAAAGGAAACTCGTATAATGAAAGGGAATGGAATAAATTTACATAAATAAGTTGAATAGAAGAATGGTGACTATCTTTTTGTCCTCTGTAAGTGAAAATCATTTATAGTCTTAAAAATTTGATTGCCAACCCTCACAAAGAATTAAAAACCCATGAAATAGCATGCCATGAGTGGTTACAACTTCCCAGGGCAGCCAAGAAGCATTTACAATCATCCCAATCATTTTGCATCGATTCGGATTCCAAAATCAGAGAAAAATGACCATGGCGGGAAATGCAAGAGAATTTCATAATCAAAATGGTTAAAAACTTTCCAGATTGAATGCGGGCCATTAGATCTACATTCTCGTGACTTTTAATCTGAGCCATCCATGTGGCAAAAGGTGATTGGAGTGATCGCGGGTGAGCTCCCTTCGTTTGGTAATTTTTTGGGATTTTGGCAAATTTTCACTTTTATCTTTGTCGGCCCATTTTGACTTCTCAAAGAGGACACGTGTTAGCATTTAATTGGAAATAGAGTTGTGACCTCATTTAGAACATATTGAACCTTTTTGGAAAAAGGTTAACATGTTGTCCCTTCAAAAATTTCCTTCTTCTTCCAATTATGGACTTAGAAATTTTTAGTTAGCCCCTTTAAAAATGGTCTAATCTGAGTATTTTGATTTCTAGTTCTTTCCAAGGGTCCAAGGATGTTTGTAACCTACTTCATCGATAAGAAATTTCTTCCCCTTTCCAAAAAGGTAAAGAAGTTGATCTAACTCATATTTTGCAAGATATGGCCTGATGGACTTAAATTTTAGTTTTGGCCAAGGCGGACTAGCGGAGCTAAGGAGGTTTCTTTGTCACTTTGCCTTTTTGCAAAAAAGCATAAAGGATGATGGCAGACACTGCGAGCTAGGTAGAGAAAATAATGAAGTTTTAACCCCACAACCAATATAATGATGCCACATATCCCTATTGACTACCAAAGTGGGATTCCAAGTTTTTAACCTTCGAGGTTCAAAGTAAAAAGTTTGACATGAGCTCCGCAGGCAATCAAAATGTGCCACGTGTACACGGGAGTGCAATCCAGTGGAGGAGGTTGCAATTTTTAACCTTTTTCCAACAAAGTTTCAAAATGGTCTCAAGGGAGTCATGATCCCATATCTAGTCAAATCTTCGACACATGTCCTCTTCAAAAAGTCAAAATGGGCCGGCGGAGATAAAAGTGAAAATTTTCCAAAATCCCAAAAAGTCATGAAACGTAAAAAGCTCACTCACGGTCACTCAAATCATCTTTTGCCATGTGGATGGCTCCAATTCAAAGGCATATAACATGGATCTAACGGCCTGCATTCAATCTGGAAAGTTTGTAACCGTTTTGATTATGAAATTCTCTGGCATTTCCCACCATGGTTGTTTTTATCCGATTTTGGAACCTGAATCGATGCAAAATGATTGGGATTCGATTATAACTACTTCTTGGCTACCCTAGGAAGTTGTAACCACTCCTAGCATGCTATTTCATGTGCTCAGTAATTTTGCAAGGGTTGGCAATCAAATTTTTGAAGATTGAACGTATTTTCACTTACATAGGACAAAATAAATAGTTGTCATTCTTCTATTTGGCTTCTTTTTGCAATCTTCCTCCATTTTCCCTTCATTTTACGAATTTCTACTTACATTGCAATAAAAAAGAAGGATTTTATCGCCCTTTATGAAGGATTCAATTGGTACTTTGTGACCAATGTGTTTTTATTGATCTTGTAGCTCTGGTTTGTAAATTCATATTCTTTCTTCCATTTAAATGCATGTTATGAAACTTCTAGTCAATGTATACAAAGCTTCGATTTTCTACCTTCGTCATTGATTTCCTTGCCTTCACTCCCACTCCCTTTCCCACTCTCGTAACACTTTATGTCCTCGCAAGTAATTGCGCAGGATTTTCCATGTGGTCGGTGGAGTGCCCCTATGGATCTCCGGTTGAAAAACCACCTTTGAATCCATTTTATTTTCATGCATAATATGGAAACTACACCGTTATAAATAGTGGGACTTAGATTCCCATAGTGTTGTTTTGGAAACCCAAAATTTTCCCTCGAGACAAATTTCGAGCCAACAGTTTAAAATCACAAACTCCTCCATTGGCTTGCACTCACATGTACACGTGGCACAAATTGATTACCTACGGAGGTCATGTCAAACTTTTTTACTTTTAACCCCAAAGGTTAAAAGCTTCAAATCCCACTTTGACCGGTCAACAGGACACATGGCATCATTTTATTGGTCATGGGTTCAAACTTAATTATTTTCTCCACCTAGATCAGGCTCGCAGGTCCACCATCATCCTTTATGCTTTTTTGCCAAAAAGGCATTGTGACAAAGAAACCTCCTCAGCTCCGCTAGTCCGCCTTGGGCAAAAACTACAATTTAAGTCCACCAGGCCATATCTTGCAAAATACGAGGAGTTAGAAAAACTTCTTTACCTTTTTAGAAAGGGGAAGAAATTTCCCATCTGATGAAGTAGGTTCCAAACATCCTTGAGTCCTTGGAAAGAACCAGAAATTAAAATACTCAATTTTGACAAATTTCAAATGGTACCAACTCAAAATTTCTAAGTCCAGACTTGGAAGAAGAAGGAAAATTTTTGAGGGGACAACACAAACATATGGCAAAGAGTGGTGGAAGATTAATCACAAACACATATTCTAAAACCATTACATTTGGGCATGCATGCAAGGTAAGGCTTAGTTCCTTGATGATTCCAATATTTGATACTATTGTCACATCTAATTGCACTACTCCTTTGAGGACTGGCTCATATTTTATGCCCAAGTGATCATCTATCTGCTTTGGCATCACTAAACTACTTGCCCTTGAATCTATCATGCAATTGTGCACCAAATGTTTCCCAAAAATCAATGACACATAGAAGGGTGGGGGCTTCAAATTCTTACCTTGCTGCCCTCCATGGTTTTTCCGGTCGAGTTGCATTGGTGAGTACCTTCTCTTGCACATGAGGTGGCTGATTTGAGGTTGACCAATTCTTCATGGCAGCTTGTAAGAGATCCCTTTGTCCTGGAATGGAAAGTGATTCCCACATAGATATGTTCACATTGGTCTTCTTCATTTGTTCAATGATATTAAATGGGGATGAACCATATCTGTTTTGTTCTTTGGGCTGCACATTTTTTTTCTTACACGTGAGCTGTAACAGTTGGTATTAAGGCAGGTTTAGAAGTTGGTTTAGGCTGGCCTTGCACATTTGGAGCTGCATTTTTCTTGCCAACACCTTGTGGAGTAATGGAAGGTTTTGAATCACTCAAGTTTGGTGGTTGTACCTCTCCAATGTTCCTCTTCTTGGACCTTGTATTATCTACTACATTTTGAGGAGGTATTTGATTCATCCCACAGAAATCTTCAGCATGCCAATTCACAAGTGTGGTCTCACTTGGAGCTGCCCCTTGTTGAGATGTTCCTTGTTGCTGATTTGTTTCTTGACTTGCTTCACTCTCTAAACCAGTTGTTGTCACCATCAAAGCTTGGTTCAAAGAACCATTGAAGCACATAGATTGGTTGTGAGGTTCATTGCATGGGAAACACCAATCATATTCTTGAGCCATGTTGTTTTGTACTGGCACTAGGGCTCTTGATGTAGATGCAACATTAGGATTATAGGGATGGAAAGGTCTATTGGTAGGAGGCCTAACTTGATTCTAATTTGTAGCTTGGAAGGGTGGCCTATTAGGCTGAAATGGTGGTCTATTGGGTTGAGCTTGAGGCTAATAAGAAGGCCTAAAACTTTGAGCTTGTTGCCTCTTAAGTGTAACCAGCTCATTACCCAAATTTTGTAATTGTTTCATGACCTCTTACAGCTCATTTGAGGCACTAGAAGATGAAGTGGAGGTTTCATTTGAACTCTGATTTCTGGGAGTGGGAATGGGAGCTAATGTAGGTGCTTGGCTAGTACTTGGGCTTCCTAAATCTGGATATAGAGGCATGGGTGGTCTAGGTGCAAGTTTACTAGCCTGTATTAAACAATTCTCAGCCCTAATGGAGATACTATAGGCTGCAGGCAAGGTTACACCTCCCATGGATTGAATCAACATTGCAATATCAGAATTTAAAGCTTTGAGAAAGTAAAGGAAAGCACCTTCTGCTGCTGGTTTCATGGCCAATGGGATTCTATCCCAAGTTCTTTGAAATCTGAAGTTGAAGTTAGTTAGTTGCTCATTAGGAGCCCTCTTGATAGTTGTCAACTACTCCAATAGGGACAAGTTATCCCCCTTTTCTCCAAATTGGTCATGGAGGGCTGTGCATAGATTGTCCCAACTTGTGATAGAGCATGCTCTTAGACTTCTAAACCACTGCAAGGCTTTTCCTTTGAAGGAGGATGCCAACAACTTGACAGCAATATCCATTTCAGTAATCTCATGAATTGTATCAGACATTTGCAATGTCCTAGACATGGTCACCAGGAGTGGTATGATTTTCTCCAGTAAAAAATGGAATGCTCTTTAATGCTGCAACTGGTACTGGATTTTGTGCATTGAGAGCAAGTGGGCTACTACCAGTAAAGTTGACATAAGGATTTGGTTATGCCATTCTAATTGGCCTGAGAACTCTTGTTGATTGGATGAAAGGTCTACCAGGTGGAGGAGTTGATAGAGTTCTGTTTGGTGGAGATGGAGATCTTTGAATCCTTCTTCCTCTCTCTCTCTTTTTGGGGACAAGTGGAGATAGACAAACAATCCTTCTTCTCTTGTTCTTGACCTTGTTTGGATTCTTCTCATGAATCTTCAAGCTTGGACTATTGAAACTAGTTGATCTTATCCTTTTGGAGTCGCCAGATGTGTAAATCAAGGCTCTTTTAAGCAAGAAACTTGCAACAAATACACATCAACTTTGTTGTAATGAAGATGAAGACCTCTAAGGTCCCACCGGTGTTCTAAAATTGTTAGTGTAGAATCATGGAACCCCTAAATGAGTTATGGATCTGCTTTTCAAAGGTAATGCCATTTGGTGTGATTTCACAACATTGAATCTTTTCCTAAGTGTGGGACTTACAAAATGGGAAATGAATCTCAGATTAAAGGTTGGTTCCTATTCCTCTATTCAGTGCATGCTTTCATTTTTGTAGAGGATCTATTCTAAGTCCTATTCTAAATATTTGCAAGGGACCAAGGTAAAGAAGAAATTGCAAAAAAATGAAATCTAAGCTAATGGAGGTGATACACCGAGGAATGATGAAATCCAACTCTACTTGTTAAACCCTGCACCATAGAAATAATGCAACTCATATACACAAATAACCAGATTTGTAAATGAAAAGATCATAATGAATGAAATGGAAGTAAGAAAGGGGCTAGAAATCACCCACGGGCTTATTTTATTACTTCACAGAGTTGATACAAAGCATTACAATGGCCAAAAGGCATAAATTTGCATCTACAGATCTATGGCAGGTTTGAAAACTCCAAAACTCACTGCATAATAGGGAGAAAGGGAGGTATAGAGAAAAAACATCCAACCATTACAAAGAATCGATCCTATTCATTTATAGCCAAAGTAAGAGAGAGAAAATAGAAGGGGAAGTAAATCTGATCCTTTCTCTCAACCACCATCCATTAACCTCTTTCAAATCATCCTATAAACCATTAATTTGATTTTTCCTTTTTCACCTACATGCTGGAGAAGCAAAAATGGGAAATGGAATAAAAATGATGTCTTTGAAGAAATCTGATCTCGCATTCAATGCGTGAGAAGATATCTTAGGGTTCTTTCCCATCAAATCGAGTGGATTCTCCATCTTTGGCATGCTGGAGAAGCAAAACAATGGTAGACTGAGCAAAAAATGACTCGTTTAAAGCAATTTAATCTCGCATTCAAGGCATGAAATATGTTTTTCAAATTTTCTCCATTGAAATCCACAAAACATGATATTTTTATGCCTTCAATGCATAGAGCAGATCGAGACCTTTCCAAAAAATCTTATTTCATCCAAATCTAATCTTGGAATCGAAAGATATGTCCTTTGCAATGTTTTAGGTGAAATAGGGCAATTTTAGGTCAAAAATCGGGTCGACGGGCCAAAATTTGGCATTTTCCCTCTTTTTGCAATTTTGGAAAAAATTACAAAAAAATTCCACGACCTGCAACTTCGGGGACACGTGTCACCTTTTGATTGGATGGGGGCCAAAGTCAACATTTTACCTTTGCGAGGTCGAAGAGCAAAATTTTCCCAAGTCTCCCAATGGTCCGCCAAAGATTAGATGATGTGTCTTTGAAATGACACGTGGCGACCTTTGATTTGCCAGGGAGACGTAGTCAAAATTCTTCCTTTATGACTCTTTGCAATTATGGAAAAAATTCCAAAATCCTTCTGCTGCCCCGCTCCCCATTGATGAGTGGACACGTGGTATCTTGTGATTGATTGGTGGAGATGCATTTCCAAATTTCCCTTGAGAAAGTTTTGACCCAAAAGGCTAAAAAACTTGAAGTATTTCCACTACTAGCCACCCCTTTGGACACGTGGCATCATTTGATTCGTTCATGGAGGTGTGAGCTCATTTCTTGCTTTCAAATTTTCACTCAAAAAAGAAAAAAACTTAACATTCTTTCGACTTCACATTACAGCATCGCTAACGTAGACTAGATACGTGGCACCTTTTTGATTGGTCAACAGGATT
Source organism: Taxus wallichiana var. yunnanensis (assembly GCA_018340775.1). Lineage (NCBI taxonomy): Eukaryota > Viridiplantae > Streptophyta > Pinopsida > Cupressales > Taxaceae > Taxus > Taxus wallichiana. The sequence continues at coordinate 347,997,794 of CM031240.1, read as the reverse complement.
TGCTTCTATTTTTTCCTTTGAGAAATTTTGGCAAAAAAGCTAAAAAATTTAAAGTCCTCCAGTGCTCCACCTTGACACGTGGCATTTTCTAATTTGCTTTGTGCCTTAAAAATTTCTTATTCTTACGAGCATTCGGGCCAAAATTTGACCTTAGAATTTTTCCAAAAATGGCTAAGTGTCAAAAACTTCTCCGCGGGCCCGCTTGTGCACCGCTCCTCGGCCACATGTTGCCTTATGATTCGATGCAGGATGCGATGAATTTGTAACCCTAAATTTTTGGAAAAAGAAAGGGTGAAATTCCTAACTTCTTTTCGACCTCCGCCACCCTTTTCATGATGTGTCACTTAATTATTAGAGCGGGGCCTTGACCTTTTACTTCCACCGCCCTTTACTGGGCTCGTGGAATGATTTTTGACTTTAAGTTTTTTTCCCAAAAAACCTAAGTGTTAAAATTTCCTCCTTGGCCCCACGAGTGCGCTTCAATCCTTCTTCGGGCCTATGGGCCAAAATTTGACTTTGAGAACTTTGACAAAAATTTCCTAAGTGCCAAAAATTTTCCCATCACTTCACCGTTCTACCTAGACTTGCCATGTGGCACTTCCGATTAGATGGGGGCACAAATTTTTCCTTCGTGGGCCCACGGGTGCTAAATGAACTTGAGTTTTTTAACCAAAAAACTCTCTAAGTGTCGAAGTTTCCTCCGCATCCCCACCAATCTACCAAATCTCCTTGGCAAAATTTCTCCCTTAGGCCCACCGGTCTACTTTGGGAAAAATTCCCCTGCAAACTCCGCCGAGCCATAACTCAAAAAATACAAGGAGTTTGGAGGACTTCTTTAACAACTTCACTACTCAAAGTTTATTTGTTATTTTTTTTTACATAGAGATCCCTTATCCGGGCTAGTCATTACTCGCTAGACATGAGGAATGATAGAATTTTTTGTAAAAGGAAAGCAAGTTTAAGCCTCAAAAATAAAAATATATATTGTTGTTGGCGAGAAAATTTGTCTTGTGGAAAAATTTATGGATTTCTTGCCAACGCTCAGGAAGTCAAAGTCCCTCTACTTAAACGGTACAAATTTTGTATTTTGCATGCATGAGTAAAGTGAGTTGTTTATCCGAGGTGGCTTTACACCCAAGGATCCAATAGGGGCACTCCACTAACCCTACGGTAAATCTAGCAATTACTTGCTAGAGAGGAATTTGTCAAGAGAGTGGGAAAGGGAGTGATAATATGAAGTAGGGAAACTAATGTTGTAAGTAGAAACTTAGATTCTTACACACATCAGTTATAAAATCTTACTCATGCATTAAAGAGAAGAAAACCACAAGATTTTAATGCTACAAGCTAGAGGAAACCATGCATAAAAAGATGCACACATTCATATGCCATGGAAAATAGAAACTTCTTCCTTAATTAGCATTGAAAATACAGAGTTGTACATAGTATGAGAATGGATGAAAATAGAGAATGAGGGAAATAGAATAATTTGCTATCCTTTTACCTTTTCACAAGGCTCCTATGAATTCACAAAAATAGCTAAGAAGACCCCAAATGAGGAGTTCATTACAATTTATAGAAGAGAAACAACTCTTCATCTTCTTGGTGACTTTTCATATGCCATATTTTTACTTTAGGCTATTCATATTCCTATCAAATATTAAGTCCCTTTTATAAAAACAAGGCAACTTAAATTTTACATCATGTTTCTAAAGTCACTTAAAGACATATCAAAAAGTGAAAACCCCAACATGAAATTAGAATGTTGAAGAGAGAGAACATTGGGAGGGAAGAAAAGAGAGAGAGAGAGAGAAGGAAGAAGAAGAAAGAGGAAGAATCATGTAAAAGAATGAGCTGCTCCATCGGACTTGATCTCACTTCCTGATCGGTCTCCATCTTACGCTACTAAGAAGATCTTCATTTCTCCAAATTTCTTGCTGAAATGAACCACTCTAGGTCCCCCTTTGTCGGTATGAGGAAGGCACACACAACTTAGAGTCTTTGTCCACCCATCAGACACACTTTTGATATCTTTGAACTTTCTGAACCATAATGGATGTTTCTATGCAATGAGTGCAATGGCTTCGAATCTCTTAGAGGAACCCTGTGGTATCCTAATTTAAGGATAATGGAGTTTCTACCTCTTTTTTAACATACTCCTCAAATGGCTTAATCAACTCTTCAACTGTTGTGTCTTCTCCCATTGCAGGCACTCCAAGTTTCTGAATTTGGTGATTAATACTATCGTACAACTTATATGCTTGTTGTTATTTTTCATCCAACTTGGTGATGGCTCGATTGGTTATTTCAAATATGATTGCTAAGGCCCTTTCCCATACATGCGATAAGGCTTCGGAAGGGGTGCTAAAAAATTTCCTATTAATCAACTCCTGAGAGTGAGTGTTACTCATTTCATTCACCACTGGACCCAGAGGATCTCAGTGATCCCTTTCTTTCTCCAAATCTTCTCTAAGCACCTATGTCCTATTTTTAGTTTCACACATGTAGGTGACGAGTTTGATTGCTTCTTGGAGTATTGACTTTCCTTTTTCATAAATTGTGTCAATCTATTCATTATTAGCTTGCCCCTGCACCGTGAGCTCTTGTGCCTTCTTGATGGATTTTGGGTTAAAGCTGTTGATGGGTGTAACTTCCTCGATAGGAATTACTAAGGTACTGGATCCACTAGGTGTTGTACATAGGATGAAATATTTTTCACCTGTTATTTTAGCTCATTAATCCTTTTCTTGTATTCTTTGTTCTTGGTGACCAAACAAATGGAAGTTTTTTGGTACATATGCAAGTCCCTTCATGATTATCTAACCCTAGTTGGAGTGTGCTCATTTCATAATCAGATCGGTGTCATTTCATCCACTAGCTTGATCACCTTCATTCGGGCTACTTCAATATACTGATTACATGTTTCGCCATTGTAGAACTATGAAGACATGTGTGCAAGCTTTATCTTTCTTCCTTGGCCAATGATTTAGTTGTCGATAAATCAAGGACCGCCACTTGTTGAATAGTTTGAGTATTCGGTGTTATTTTATCTTGCATCCACAAGAACATTCCATCGAGACTTAGGCTCCATGAGATTCATATTAATAATTTCCTACTTAGGTGGAGGAGGCATATCTTGGATGGGAGAGGCAATAGTATGATAAGCGGCGAGGCCTCTTGTGGTGGCTTAAGGGGTGGGTATTAAACTATGTACTCTTCTCCTACTTGTGCTTATTCCACCGGGTCTTCCTCTTGCATTTATATAACCGAGTGTTTCCTCTGTCCTAGCTCTCTTTGGTGACTTTTCATGAGAATAAGTCTCTCGATTTTGTAGTTTTTTTGATTTTCACTTACTCCAAAGTTTCTTGAACTTGAAGTAACTTCCACCACTCTTGATGATGAATTCTACAAATCTTGTTTCTAACTTGTAGGGGCACCTCATGGTTGAATGGTCATGACTCTCTTTCTCTAGAACCAATCCCTTGTTCTTCTGACCACTTTCTCGGTTCATTCCCTTTTGTCTCCTAATTCACAAACCTACCAATTGACTTGAGGAACTAGGGAAACCTTGATCACTACATTTTCAGGATCATACATTTTTGTTCCATCATCTTACAAAATATCTTTGTACCAAAATTGGGTCTAATAAAGATAGGAATGTAGATTCAAATGTGCAAAGGTAGCCTCTAGATGAAACACATCATTTGCATTCTTACATGTGAAAACCCTAAGAGAGATGGGAAATGAGATCAACTTCTTTTTCATTCTTCTGAGTCTGTTGTTTACCTATATGAACTACCTTCGAGCTCAAATAGTAGAATCTAGTCACTAGGTTACTTGGGAAACCTTAGGGAGCTTGGTTGAAGCCGAAAAATCACAAGTAGGAGAAATTCGAGAATTGTATGAAATAGGAGCTATATTTTTTTATTAAGGACGCCACTTGTGATGACATCCTTACCTCTAAATCACCCTCCAAAGTTCGGACTATGTACATCGTGAATGCATCATTCACATGAGTGAAGTATCTATGAATTTCTTCCATTACCAACTATAAGAGTTTCTCAAATGAGGGAACCTTGAAAATAATGTCCTATGTGAGATCCAATACCTTGATTGACCTTGAGGTGGCAAGAAAATAGACCAGTAAGAATTCATGTGGAACTTCTTTATCATGAGAACTTGGAGCAATTGTAGATATAGGTTGTCACTAATTATCTCCCCCAATTAATCTATTGTTTTCCTTCAATCACTGTTAGGATGAAAAGGGCCATCTAATCCTAAAAGTCCCTCATACTTGCTTCTCCCATCACTCTACTGAGGAGAGTTATTGCATTCGAATAGCCTTCATAAAACTCACATCTCGAAAGTGTTTTTGGCATCCTTTAGGGATTTCTTCCTATCTTCATCCATGATCCTAATGCAATCCCTTGCACGTATGCATCCATTTTTCCCACTCATGCATGACCTTATCCTTTGTGATGATGACCATGTTGGGTGATGTTGGAATTTGTAGAGCGAGTGAGATGGTTCTAGGGTTAATGACTGTCATTATTGCACCATTTTCAGCTCAAATTATTTTGTTTCGAGGCTCAAAGTGGTCCGAGCAAGCCAATACCAAAGCTTAGCGCTTTGTATGGACACGAGGTGTCCCATAGCTGCAAACAACCCACTTATGAATACTTGATATTCAATCTTCCTCTTTCCTTGGTTGTCATGCGAGCCTTCAAATTGTTGAAATCCATATAGGAGACATCATTATCATCTATCTTGTACTCAGAGGAGAAATTTTACGTTGGTTTCATCCCTAAAAACTTGAACTTCATGATTACTTAGCATCGCTATATTTGGGAAGGGTGACTTCTATTTTTAGTAAGTGACATAAATTACTTCTCTAAAATCCAGCTACAGCTTGTCAACTTGAATGTCCAACTCTCTCGTATGATCCTTTTGTGAAATTCACCCTCTAGAATGGCTTACTATTTTTAGTAAGTGCCTATGAGACAACTTATTATTTTTAGTAAGTATGAAAATTCAGCTCTTTCGAACCTCAATTGGATATAACAACTCAAATTCCTTCTTCTCCCTATGTTCCTCTCACCTTATGAACCAATTTGCTATTTTTAGCAGGTGCTTATGGGACCACTTACTATTTTTAGTAAGTGTCAATTTCGGGCCAAGGTGACCTTTCCGATGATTTTGCCTATGATACTTCCTTTGTGTTCACCACCTCATTTGTAACTTCTTCAGATGGTGCCCGATTAACAAAAATAAGTCCTAATGGGAATTAATGTTAATCTAACTAGGAGGACTAAAATGCTGTAAGTACGCTAAAATAAAGTAAAGTAGCTAAATAATTTAACCTAATAGAGATAAACCCTAAGTATGCAAAAGAGGAAAGAAAGATGACTTAGCTAATATCGTAATTATATCACAGAGTGTAAGATCTAAGACTGAAATGTAGAAGTGCATATGAACACTGGGGACCCTACGGAGACCGGATATGAACCTGTCCAAGCTGACATAGGCATCTAGGACGGCATCTTGGGTGCCCCGAGGCATCATGGTTTGCAATCTGGGTGCTCTAAACACTATAAATACCTTAAACATGATTCTAGTATGGTCACTTTATCTTCGATTCCATCTTTTTGTCGCATTAAATTGACCAGATGAGATGTGTAATGACCTACAAAACTAATAAAAGTATCAAACCCTAGAAAAATAATATATGCAAATGAATAAGTCGTCGATCGACCTCACTACCAAACTAGTGGTCTTATCATCGAGCAAAGGTGCACTACATTTCAGACCTAGATGTAGTTCTTGTGTGTGTGTGTGTGTGTGTGTGTGTGTGTGTGTGTGTGTGTGTGTGTGTGTGTGTGTGCATGTCATGCCTTAGGTGATCTCATGTCGGTCCAACTTTGTTAAGTATTGAGTAATAATGATTATAGAAATGTAAATAACATGTGTGCATGGAATAGAATATAATCCCCCTAAAAGTGTGTGTGATGCATATCTCCTAGCCTTGATGCATGGTGTTATGTGGATGCAAGTGATACAATGGATGCAACTTTAGATGGAGTGATAGTAATAGTTTAGTGCTATGACCTATGACCCTTATTATGGTCTTATAAATTTATATTTATAGGGCTCTTAACCTTAATTTCATAATTAATCCCGACAAGGTTGATTCGAGAAAATGATAAGGATGACCAACAACTAGAAATGACCTAAAAAGGATTGAAATACATTAAGCATAGATCGAGGCACCTTAGGGTGGGACTAGGGCACCCAAAGATAGGTTGGGGCACCCCTGATTTAGGGTTAGAATGTTAAGGAATTTGTGAAAGAGGTTGATAGATGATAGAAAGCATATAGGAAATATGAAATAAAACATAAGGGAAAGATGGCCAAAAGGTAGGATTAATTAGTACTTTGTACACTTGAGAACCTTCTAAATAGTAGTATAAGGTCGGGCTAAATATTGTATAAAGTGCATAATTTTTGTGTACACATTTTCCCCACTTTATGTTGGTGAATGGAACACTCGGTAACATAAAGTAGATAGAGATGCATACCTAATATCCATGTAGAGTGTAGAAGAAAACATGCTGATGGAATAGACTCAAGCATGGAATGAAAAAGAAAAATGTGGAGGACCATGGATTCTAAAGATGAAAAATGTGCATAAAAAGTGATGAGATTAAACCTATGGCAGAACGCATGTGTGGTTGCTACTATATATAGTGTACCGCACACGGTTAGTAAAGACTTGTGGTTATAGTAGTGTGTTTTCATTTTCGTTGTTGATGTTGTTGTTGTTGTTGCCCCCAATTTGACTGCTTGTTTCTCATACGGAGGACCTGCAAGGAGAAAATGATCAAGTAGTCAAATATGTATGTATGTAAAAACAATGTGTAAAATACGCATGTGTAAATTATGCAAATGTAGAATACACTAGAAAAACCGTAAATGGAACATGTGCACATGATCCATGTTGAGAAAAGGGTGTAGAAGGATATCATGTAATGTCATGAGTTTTTGGGTGATCTCACACCACCCTAGATGAAGAAGTATAGGGATGAACCATTTTGTATCCTCCAACCTTTAACTACTTCGCTAAAATATTGAAAGAGATCTCTGATCTTGGTTTTTGGATGATCGATGCTATTGGACGAAGAAGTGTAGAGAGGCACACCCACCGTGACCTCCAAGCCTATAATCTATCCATAGAAATGTTGAAGGACACCATGTTCTATTAAGGCCATTGTGTATGGAGTTTGTAGACTTGTATAAATGCACTCGCTATGTCCGAACCGATGTAAATACACCGTATTAGTAGGAAAACCTCAATGATGCCCTGCCTCTTTAGGGGTGCATGCGACCACTGGAAGGAGATTTGTGTCCCCAAAATAGGACCAACCACACTCGACTTGTAGAACGCCTCCCTACAGAGGGAAAAGAGAAACACTTGGTGTATACTAAGGTACACACAAAAGGGGATGGCTAGCCAAAACAAGTGTTAGGACACGAAAACACATGCATGTAAGAAGACAAGTGTAAAGTACATGATAATGTAAAAACTACCAAGCACAAATGAGTGTAAACACGTAAGAAGATAATTACACCACACAAAGAGGGTTTCAAACATGGGATATCACTCATGATGTTGCAAGACACTCAAGGCCATCGTGGCTACACAGCACAATGCACAAGTGTGCACACAATCAAAGGGCAAACCTCGTAGACAATAGAAAATAATACATACCGGTAGAAATGAACAAGGAGTCATGGAAACATGTAATCCTGCAAAACAAGTGTTGCACATGAAACACCCGTTAGTATATTAGAGCGATAACTAATATGTCAAAGCATGTATGAATAAGTAATATAATATGTTAAGTATAAAATGAAACAATAACACCTATATAAGATGAATGTGGATGCCCTCGGTGACTAATATAATAAGGGTGGGAGGTGAGCATCCATGCCACTTGTAGATTCATGTATCTACAATCACACTAAATAAAGGTGTGAACACACATGTGTGTATGATAATGACATATAAGAAATAATTCTAACATGTGTAGTAAAGTGATCATGCAAAAAACTAGTAAGCAAAATTAAATGCCCCCAAGACAATGTAGTATGCTATGGATGGATGGAATGGAATGCAAAATAAAATGATAGGATAAACGTGCCCCCCGAGTGGATGGAAGTGTGAGTAATGAGGTTCATTTTTTCCCTCGACACCCAAGAATGAACCATAAACAAGAGTACATCATAGGGAGGTGGTCAAGTATTGTTGGTTGTATATAGCGCGTTGCAGGGAATGTGCATGCGTAGTGGTGAGATGCAACATGTGGGAATATGTGTTTGGACCCTATAGCTAGAGCGTATACCATGACTTGGTGAATGAGTGGATGAAAGGAAATTAAATGAGAAGACGTGTGTGGACCCTATAGCCTTAAGCATATACCACGTGATGCAACCTAGAATTCATGTAAATATCCAAGGCACGCCGACACATCACTTAGATTAAACTAAGCACTCACCTGAAATGTGCAAAGGTACTAGGTCCCTCTTTAGAGTTGTTTGTATAGAATGTTAGCATGATTATGCATATATATATCTAGATTCATAACAGATAATTAATTAAATCACAACACATGAACCATATCTAGATCTATACCATATGAAAGATTTGACTAAAAAATTATTATAATAAGATTTACCATACAAGAACCAAATTTAGTCATGTCTAACACCATTATCTAGCCAATATGATCCATTGTATTAAATAATATAAAACACAAAATCTTCATACATTAAACAACATAATCCTACAATAATTAGGATTGTCTAAACCGTGTGTTGGATTGGAAATTTTCTCGAGGGAAAATTGTGGGTGTCTAAAACAACATTATGGGAATCTAAGTCCCTTTACTTATAATGGTGTAGCTGTCGTATTATGCATGAAAAACAAGTGGATTCAATGGTGGTTTTTCAACCGAAAATCCATAGGGGCACTCCATCGACCCTATGGAAAAGCCTGTAATTACTTGCTAGGATAGAAATGAGTCTAAGAGTGGGAAAGGGAGTGAGAATGAAGAAAAGGGAGTCAATGATGAAGGTAGAAAATTAGAAGCATTTATACATTGACTAGAAATTTCATAGCATGCATTTAAATGGAAGAAAGAATACGAATTTGCAAACAAGAGCTACAAGATTGAATAAAAACACATTGGTCACAAAGTACCAATTGAATCCTTAGTCAAAGGGGCATAAAATACATCTTTTCTTATTGCATCTAAAGTAGAAACTCATACAATGAAGGGAAATGGAAGAAAATTATAGAAAAAGAAGCTTAGAAGAATGGTGATCATTGTTTTTGTCCTCTATTCGTGAAAATCATTTACAGCCTTCAAAAATCAATTGCCAACCAATACAAAGACTTGTAGAGGACAAGAAATAGCACACAATGGATGGTTACAACTTTCCCCAAATGGCAAGAAGTAGTTATAATCGAATTCCCATCATTTCGCACCATTTCGGATTCTTATTTTCATAGAAAAATGGCCATAACAAAGAAATGCTAGAGAAAATATGATTAAAACCGTTACATCTTCACCAGTTTGAATGCATCCCATTAGATCTTCCTTCTGTGCCTTTGAATTTGATCCATCCACGTGGCATAATATGATTCAAGTGGCCATGGGCGAGCTCCCTTCGTTTCACGATTTTTTTAGAATTCATCCTTTTGGAACAATTTCCTCCTCCGCCCGCTTTGACTTTTCAAAGAGGACACATGTCATGATTTTATTGAATATGGGATCGTGACTCCATTTATACCATTTTGAACCTTTGTTGGAAAAAGGTTCAAAATTACAAACTCTTCCACTGGCCCATGCTCCCGTTGTCGACGTGACAACATCCTATTGGTGACAGGCTCGAGCCTTGTTCTTTTCTTCACCTCGCTCGAACTCACAGATCCACCATAACCAATTGTACTCTTTTCTAAAATAAGGCAAAATGGAAAAGAAAGCTCCTCACCCCCACTAGTCCGCCTTGTGCAAAAATCGTAACACTTAAGTCCGTCTGGCCATATCTTGCAAAATACAAGGAGTTAGAACAACTTCTTTACCTTTTTCGAAAGGGGGAGAAATTTACCATATGATGAAGTAGGTTACAAACATCCTTGAGCCCTTGGAAAGAACCAAAATTAAAATACTCATTTTTAACAAATTTCAAAGGGTGCCAACTCAAAATTTCTAATTCCGGACTTGGAAAAAGAAGGAAACTTTTTGAGGGGAAAACATTGGCTCTAGCTTGGGAAATGACATGGATTGAAGGAGAAAAAATGGTATGAGTATCAATAATATCAAGTTTTAAAATGTATAACGTTGACTAGTGCCTTATCCATTGGGCCTTGCAGAGTTATGTACAACTTCTAATGAAGGCAAGAAGGAAGAAGAGGACACATAAACAAAAACACACCAAAACGGAAAGGGGAAAACAAAAACACACAACAAAAAGGGAAAAGAATGGAACTATGTTACGAGGTGAGGGACAACTCACTTTCACCGATGATAAACCTTTAAATATTTCCAACTCCTAGGCAATCCTAATGGAGTTCCATCCAAGTATGATAAGAGAAAAACACTCTCACCACATGTTCCATGAATTTGAAAAGGTCCCAACTACAAAGAGTCAAATTTTCCATGACTCCGCCGTTTGGTTCTCTTCTCTTGTCCCAAAGTAGGACAAAATCTCCAACTCTAAACTCTCTTTCCTTAGTCCTTTTATCAAAGAGCTTCTTCACTTTTAGCTGATGTTCTTTGATTTTATCAACCACCCGATATCTTCTTTCTTCCAATATTTCAATAAAAAGGATCCTTTTGTCAATGGGTGTTTTATCGCCATCTTTCATTGATTGAATCAATTTGAGAGTGGCATTTCAATGGTGATAGGGATATCTACCTCAACTCCATAAAATAGTTTAAAAGGTGATGTTCCTATGGCCTTCTTGGGAGTGATCCTATCAGCCCACAATGCATCATACAATCTCGTGTGCCAATTCCTTTGGTTCTCATCAACAAGCTTTTAACAATGGTCACAATGTTCTTGTTACTTGACTCAGCTTGACCATTTCCTTGTAGATAGTAATTAGAAGAATGTGCTAGAGAGATTCCAAAGCCATAACAGAATTCTATCAACTCTCTTGAAGAGAAATAAGTGGCATTGTCTACAATGATCTTTTAAGGCACTCCAAAATGAAAAATGATGTATTCTTTTATGAAACTACGAACTACCTCAGAACTAGCTTGTTTGGTTGGAATGGCTTCCACCCATTTGGTGAAGTAGTCTCGTGGCGGTGAGCACATAAGTATGCCTAGCACTTGAATGAGGGTTTCAACATACCAATGAAATCTAGTCCCCATTATTGAAATGGTTCTTCAATAATCACGGGTCTCGAGAGGTAATGTAGCTAATCGTGGTTTTCAACAAATTGTTGGCATGGCATGCATTTGGAAACCCAACTCGTGTTTTAGCAAAGAGAGAAGGCCAAAAATATCTATCTCTGAGAATTTTGTGGGCGGTGACCATTCTTTGAGAAGTGTCCACCACATGTTTGGTCGGGATAGGATTTAAGAAACTTTCATTGCCGATCTTTATCAAAGCACATCAAAGGAAACAACCATCCATTCCTTTCTTGTAAAGTGTGTGATTCCAGATCACATACTTGGCTACTTTCAGTTTGAGAGTTATTCTTTTCATGTAATCTAGATGAGAGGTACATTCTCCATATGTGAGCAGAAATGCAATATCTCGCATACCACTCATCGAAAGTAGTGATTATAAAGAGAACTTGCGGGTAGTCTTCTACGGGCAAGTTAAACAAGTGTCATCTTTCTCTTTGTGCTGAGCTTTGAGATTTTCATCTTTAGCAATCAACTTTCACAAACCTGTTTCCTCTTACCAAACTAGAGGGCTGAATCTCTAGGTCATATTCTTGAGTCTTTACAATCCAATTCCCTCTTTTGACTCGGGATCTTGCTATCTTAAAATGGATTTTATCACACTTCCTGGGACCATCACCACAAAAGTGTGAGAATTTAGAATGTAAAACGGAAGTTCTTCATGGCCTTAACCACCGCATATGTGTATTTTTCTAATTGATTGTAGTTGAGCTTGTGTTTATTCAATAGGAATATCATGAAAGCAATGGGGGATTCCAAACCTTCATCATTTTTCTGAAACAAGATGGCAAAGAGAGTGTGTTCGAGGCGTAACAATGCATAATGAACTCTTTGTTAAAATCTAGGAATCAAGAGTTAGAGATTTTGCAATAGCTCTCTTTATCTATTCAAATGCCATTTTCCTTCATGGCTCCATTTGAAACTTACTTGAGGTTTCATCATGGAGGAAATATGTTTTGTTAGTTCAACAAACTCGGGGACAAAGCGCGAAGAAATTTTACCTTCCCTGAGAATGAGTGCATCCTTTCATCCTTGTTGGTAGAGATAGTGCTCGAATAGCTCTTACTCTTTCGGGGTCAATGTGTGCTCCATGTTTGTTCAAAATATGTCCTAGCAACTTGCCTTCGGTGACCCCAAAAATGCATTTCTTAGGATTCAAAGATATACCATGTTTTCTACATCGTGCAAGAAGTTTCTCTAAATGATATATGTGTTCTTCCATTTTCTTTGAAAATACCGTGAGATCATCCCGGATAAATGACAATGCAATGCTTCATATATTTGAAGTCTAAGTCCTTTTCTCTTTAGAATGTGGCTCCCGCATTGATTAGGCCAAAAGGAATTCTGCTGTAAGCAAAAAGTTCCCAAGGAGTTTTACTATAGTCTTCCTCTACCAATTTTATTTGGTTATACCCTGAAAAACCATCAAGTGAGAGAGCATCTCGGATCTAGTGATCGCTTGCAAAATGTGATCCATGATTGACAGAGGATAGTTGTATTTGAGTGAAGCTTGATTTAAATTTCAGAAATCAACATGTATCCTTATCTCCCCATTCTTCTTTCTCTCTGGCACAATGTTTGCCAGCCATGTTGAGTGGTGAATGGAAAAAATGATTCGCATTCAAACATCTCTCGCTCACTTCCTCCTTGATGATATCAGTAACCTTTGGGTTATAGGGCCTTTGCTTTTTCCTTATTTAGCACCTTATTTCAAAGGAATGGAATGATGCATTTCCTTTGGTTGAAAAGACTTGAGTTCTTCATAGGAGTAATCTAAAACATCATAATATTTTTTTGTCCCCTCAAAAAGTTTCCTTCTTCTTCCAAGTCTGGACTTAGAAATTTTGGGTTGGTACCCTTTGAAATTGGCATAAACCGAGTATTTTAATTTTTGGTTCTCTCTAAGGGCTCAAGGATGTTTTTAACCTACTTCATCAAATGGGAAATTTCTTCCCATTTCCAAAAAGGAAAATAAGTTGTTCTAACTCCTTATATTTTGCAAGATATGGCTCTCATGCGGACTTAAGTTGTGAATTTTTCCCAAGGTGGACTAGTGGGGTGGGGAGATTTCTTTGCTACTTTGCATTTTTGGCAACAATTTTGAATGGTAGCAAAGTGGATCCACAAGCCCAAGTGGGCAAATAAAATAACGAGGCTCGTGCCCCGCAACCAAAAGGATACTACCACGTTGACAATGAGAGTGCGGGCCGATGGAGGAGATTGCGATTTTAAACTTTTTCCAATAAAGGATCAAAGTTTTCTAAATGGATCCATGACCCCATATCCAATAAAATCATGCCATGTGTCCTCTTTGAAAATTCAAAATGGGTCATGGAGATAAAATTCAAAAATTACTGATTTCCAAAAAAAGTCGTGAAATGCAAAAAGCTCACCCATGGCCGCTCGAATCATCTTCGCCACATGGATGGCTCCAATTCAAAGGCATGAAAAGAATATTTAATGGTCTACATTCAAACTAGAAAATATGTAACGGTTTTAATCATTCTTTCTTGGGCATTTTCTCGCCATGGCTATTTTCTATGAAATAAGAATCAAACGATGTGAAATGATTGGGATTCGATTATAACTACTTCTTGGCCACCTTGGGAAGTTGAACCACCCGTGGGTTATTTGATGTTCTCTGCAAGTTAAGGGTTGTCAATCAAATTTTTGAAGACTCGTAAATGATTTTTACATACGAGAGGACAAAAAGATAGTCATCATTCTTCTATTCTGCTTCTTTTTGTAAATTTCTTCCATTTCCTTTCATTGTATGAGTTTCCCTTTCAGCTACAATAAGAAAAGATGCATTTTATTCCCCTTTTACTGAGGATTCGATTGGTACTTTGTGACCAATGCATTTTTGTTTAGTCTTGTAGCTCTGGTTTTTAAATTTGTATTATTTCTTCCATTCAAATGCATGTTGTAAACTTTCTAATCAATGTATGTAGGCTTCTGATTTTCTACCTTCATCATTGATTTCCTTGCCTTCATTCCCACTCCCTTTCCCACTCTCGACAACTTTCTATCCTTGCCACCAATTGTAGGCTTTGCCATAGGGTCAGTGAAGTGCCCCTATGGATCTCTAGTTGAAAAAACACCATTGAATCCACCTGATTTTCATGCATAATATGGTAGTTGCACCGTTATAAGTAGAGGGACTTATATTCCCATAGTGTTGTTTTGGAAACCAACACTTTTTTAACAGAGCAACACACCTTCTCTTTTCTTCATGTGAGCAGCATTTACCAACATTTTCCATCCTTGGATCTTCAAAAGTACCAATATTTTCTTTTCAAAGTCATATGGACACCGAGAAGATAATTTTTCCTTATCTTGAATGAATCTATTATGCTTTTCAAACAGATCGTCCAAAGATACTAAGCCTTTGGGAATTTTGTTTCCTTTCGGTTTGATCATGCCCTCATCATCAACTTCTTCAATTCCATTAGTTTCTTCTTCAACAACACTTCTCTATGAGGATTGACACTTCCTTCAAAGAAGAGATTATTGAAATTGTCTCTTTCCTCTAAGAAGCTCAAAATTTGATTATCATCATTGAAGACTTACCAATGATTAGCATTATCAGTACACTTAGTCTAGACACCATCTCAATGGTTATTTTATATTTTCCAAAGGAAGGATGAGGTGTCAATAAGGAGGTGACACAACAAGAGAATCATCCCTTGCATTTTGTGCCCTTGAAACGACTTCAATAGAGAAAGCATCAAATGATTCAATGCAATCCCAAACCGATTTACGTAGTGTCTAAGCCTTGGGTTCTTCACTTGATATTCTTTGGCAAATTTACTTCACTATTACCTCTCCATCACCGAGGAATCTTAGCTTTTGATTCCCATATCCTCTGAAACACTCATACCCGAAAGAAGGGCTTCATATTCAGCAATATTATTAATGTTATCAAACTGCGGTTTGTAAGCGACAAGATGTATTTCCTTTGAAGGTGAATATAGAACAACACCATCTCCCGAGCCTGTCCTTGAATAAATACCATCAAATTCCATTGTCCATATCTGATCTTCTTCTTCCTCCATGACAAGTGGTATGTTTTCATCTTTTTGTGATGTGAGGAAGTAATTTCCTAACTCAAAATCTTGAAGAACGATGTTAGCTCTTGGATCATCAAACTTCTTTTTGTGAATTTCATATTTCTAATAGGCAGAACCTCTTCATTTCACCTTTGACTAGGATAGTAGTAGATGACCAGTCCATTTTAATTTCTCCACCTAGATCTCTTCAAAAACGTCTTCTCAAAAGCATGCCAAAAGATGTTGGTATGTACGTCACTAAGATAGTTAGGAGCACCTTCTTGTCGGGAAGTCACCTTGAGTTACTTGTGCATCCTTTAACCTTCTAATCAATGGCACTTGTTTAGATTCCATGGAATAACATGCTCCATCTACTCTAGTCAAAGTTAGGCCAAGGGAATTTGCAACTTTGATTAGCATTACATTACGAATCTCTCGGAATCAATAATACAATTGTTCAACTCAAAGCCATTTATGAGGAGAGACAAATAAAAAGGCTCAACACTAGAAGTTTTTGCAGCACCGAGAGCTAACATATTTTTGAGATGGAGGTGTGGATGGTGTTGGAAGAAGTCCTTTAGAAGTGGAACATGAAGATATAGAGCTACTACCCAGCATCGCAGTAATAAATCTATCAAATTGGGCGGGTGCGTTTGCAAGTATTCTAACACTCGAGAGTTGGAATTTGGTTTTTATTGCATGCTATACAAAATCAAATGGGGAAATACCAGATGAGGAGGCATCTCCTGAAGTGGAAGAGGATTTACATGGAAAGGGCATTGAAGGAACCTTGAATGTTTTGGATGATGGATTATCTCCAAAGGTGAAGCGATCGGTTTAACAAAGGGTGGAGGTATAACCTTGGATGAACTGTGGGTGTTTTTACAAACACTCCAATAGAAGGGGAAGTACTCTTAACAACTATAGACCTAGAAGAATGAGAAAAATACTTACTTGGTATGATAGCATGATCCTTGACAATGACCAAATCTAGTTTCTCTTTAGCGAGAATCCATGGAGGGTGGCAATGGAGAACAATTTTTGATAATCCTCTTTTGTGCGACCTTAGAAGTGGAAACTTCTTTGGTTTTCTTCTCCTTTGTATCCATCGAGGATGGAGTGTTCTTTTGGACTTTGTTCTGGGTGAAAACAACACATGAGAAACTTGGTGTTTCCTCCTCTTCTTCTTCTTCATCATAAATGAATTCAAACAGGCCATTGTGTATATCGACCTCCTCAACTTCTAGGTAGCTCTCGTAGTTTTCTTCATCATCTCCTTTGAGCTCATCAACTTCAGCTTCCTCTCTTACATCACAGCCGAATTACATTATGTGGTGGTACTTCAAGAGCAAGTTGGTAAGGAGGAGGTGAAATATGCTACCTATCATTAAAGTTGGGTTTTCTTGGATTGTTCATCATAGTGATCTGTGACAACTTCTTCTTCAAGGCAACCAGATCGTTTGCCATTTTTTGAAACATGGGGTATATTGTGATTGAGCTAGAACTTTGACCCTTTTACTTTCCACTTGGGCCCTTCACCTTTCCAGAAAAGATTAAATCATCATCAGTTTCAATGGAAGAGTCTTGAGCTTCCCTCAATGTTCTTGGTTGGTCTCTTATGAGGAAGAAACCAACTTCCGATGGCAAGGCACTGATGAAGAATCTCTTCAAATTGTTTTCAGGGAAAACTACATCTTCTGGGATTCTTCTTGTTAATCTGTCAAACCTTACAATGAAATCTCTCATGGACTCAAAGACTTCTTTCTTCATCTGAACAATTTAAACCAGCAGATCTCGAAATCTTCAGTGCTCTTGAACCTATGTTCAAATGCACTTCTTATGTCATCCCAGCCCATGATAGATCTTGAGGGCAACATGCAGAACCATTTGGCAGCCTTTTCTTGGAGTGACTCAAAAAACGTCTAACTGATACATCTTCATCTTTGACACCTAACACACCACAAGCGGTGATGAAGGATGCTACATGTTCTTCATGTAGTTGGGAGCCATCCCTTTGAATTTGGGGAAATTATTTCTAGAACCTCTTGACAGATCATGGATTATTTGGGGGAGAGCAAGTGGACCGGTGTTTCTTCCCCATGGCACATTAGGCCTATGTTCTTCACATTCCTTATAAGCCATTCTATCTCTTTGTTTAGCTTCTTGATCAGCTAGGATTGCTGTTGTTCTTTATTCTTCTTGGAGTCTTTCAATATCCTTGAATTGAGCCCTAATCTTTGCTTCTCTTTAAATGGAATTCTCACCTCTTCTTCTTCTCTTTCAAGCTCTTGTTCTTCTCTCTTGATCTCATCAAAAGTAGGATCAAAAATCCTTCTTGTATCAATTGCCGAGTATACCTTCTATCACCACGACTTGAAGGCTTATGGTCTTTCTAAGATGCCAAAATTGGTCTATTCTCCTCCAACTCAAAAGCACATTCTTCTTCTTGGTCCAAGATCCTGAAGCAATATAGTAATGGTTTGCACTCTACCTATTGTGCCAAATAGCCTCCCTTAGGTCGAAGTAATATCCTCTTGAATATGAAAAAGCAAGGTAGGTTTCTCAACAAGAGGGTTTCCTTGAATATCCATGACTTGTATCCATGTGGATCACAAGAAACTTCAAGATTTTCAATGAACTCTAGTGATATTATATGACCTTTTGGTCATTTCTAGGGTGTAGATCTTTGCAAAATCTGCCCCACGGTGGGTGCTAAAAGCTGTTGGCTTGGAAATTTGTCTCGAGGGCAAATTATGGGTTTCAAAACAAAACTATGGGAGTCTAAGTCCCTCTACTTATAATGGTGCGGTTTCAGTATTATGCATGAAAAATAAGTGGATTTAATGGTGGTTTTTCAACTAGAGATCCATAGGGTCACTCCATCGAACCTATGGCAAAGCCTACAATTTTTCTTGCTAGGACAAAAACCAGTATGAGAGTGGGAAAGGGAGTGAGAATGAAGACAAGGGAGTCAATGATGAAGTTAGAAAATCGAAGCCATCATACATTGACTAGAAATTTCATAACATGCATTTAAATGGAAGAAAGAATACAAATTTGCAAACCAGAGCTACAAGACTGAATAAAAACACATTAGTCACAAAGTACCAATCGAATCCTCCATCAAGGGGCATAAAATCCATCTTTTCTTATTGTAGCTGAAGTATAAACTCATACAATGCAGGAAATGGAAGAAAATTACGAAAAAAGAAGCTTAGAAGAATGAAAACCATTTTTTTTGTCCTCTATTCATGAAAATCATTTACATTCTTCAAAAAAATTGCCAACCAATACAAAGACTTGAAAAGGACAAGAAATAGCATGCAAGGGATGGTTACAACTTCCCAAATGTCCAAGAAGTAGTTACAATTGAATTCCCATCATTTTACACCATTTCAAATTCTTATTTTGCAAAAAAATGGCTATGACGGTAAATGCTCGAGAAAATATGATTAAAACCATTACATCTTCACCATTTTGAATGTAGACCATTAGATATTCCTTCTATGCCTTTGAATTTTAGCCATCCACATGGAAGAATATGATTCAAGTGGCCGTGGGTGAGCTCCTTCGTTTCACGACTTTTTGGAATTTGTCCATTTGGAACAATTTCCTCCACTTTGCCGGTTTGACTTTTCAAAGAGGACACATGGCATGATTTTATTGAATATGGGATCACGAATCCATTTAGACCATTTTGAACCTTTGTTGGAAAAAGGTTCAAAATCACAAACTCCTCCGCTGGCCCGCGCTCCCATTTTTGACGTGGTAGTATCCTATTGGTTGCGGGGCTCGAGCCTTGTTATTTTCTTTGCCTCGCTCGAGCTCGCGGATCCACCATCACCAATTTTAATCTTTTCAAAAAGAAGGCAAAATGGAAAAGAAAGCTCCTCACCCCCGTCGATCGCCTTGGGAAAAATTGTAACTTATTTCCACTGTGCCATATCTTGCAAAATATAAGGAGTTAGAACAACTTCTTTACCTTTTTGGAAACAGGAGAAATTTACCATCGATGAAGTAGGTTCCAAACATCCTTGAGCCCTTGGCAAGAACCAGAAATGAAAATACTCAGTTTTAACCAATTTCAAAGGGTACTAACTCAAAATTTCTAAGTCAGGACTTGGAAAAAGAAGGAAACTTTTTGATGGGACAACACCGTGCAATTCAATACATATATAAAGGGGTTGGGACCTGCCCTTCACCACCTATTTACCTTCAAAAATATTCTACATGTTAATAATAGCCACGCTCCTTTACAAGAGAATATACAAAAGCATTCAAGTACTCTAATAATAGATTTCCTATAGTTAACTCTAAGTAGAAATTGTAATGCCCGCTTCAAACTACAACTTGAGACCAAGAAACAAATTAGGATTAGCTATGAAAAATTATGGAATAATTTTTTTTTTATTGAGAGTGTTTGCAAAGAGGGTTAGAAGATCACAGTTAGCACAAACTAGATTTAGATTAATAATCAAAGTTGACTTGTAACAAATACTTCTAGCAGCCATTATCAACAAGGCACAAGGTCAAACCAAGAGTTTAAATTCATCACATAAGTTAGGAGGGTAAATTCCCTCTCAACCCTACTCTAACAGGATTATATGGTTCAAATTGATTTTTCACACACTTAGATTCATCAAACATTTCCTAAATCATGCCTATTAGATAGAAAATTTTCTCACCTTTCCAACCATATAAAGAAGTCCTCTTAACTCCTTATAAATCTCAAGTTATGGGCCGGTGGAGTTTTGGGAGAAATTTTCCCTTGGGAGGATCCGTGGGTTTAGGGAGAAATTTTTTCCTTGAGCGGGTCGGCAGAGCAAGGAGGAAAATTGAGAATTTTCCTCCTTGAGCGCAAGAGTGCAAAACTCCTCCACGCATTGGGTCCATCCCGGGAAAGACACATGGTGCTTCCTGATTGGCATGGGAAAATGCGGACTTGCGGAGCACATTAGGATTTGCAAATTTTAGGCCAAAAGCCCAAGGGAAAAATTCATCGCGTGCCTCTCGCCAAGGAGAAAACCCATGCCATGTGTCAAACTCCTATTGGTTGTGGGGGTCGCGGACCAATGGAGCAAAAAGGAAAATTGAGATTTTAGAAGTTAAAATATCAATGGTGAAAGAAACTCCATGCTCTGCTAAGGTCCAAGTTACCACATGTCGCACGTGATTAGACACGGGTAAGCGAAGTGGCAAAGAGGTTTAAGACTTTGAGCCAAAAGGGTTAAAAAGTACAAAATACTTGCACGGGCCCGCGTGTTCGTTAGGACACGTGTCAACACCTTATTGGTTGTGGGGGTGCAGGACCATGGAGGAAAAAGGAAATTTTTCCCAAAGGGTAAAAAAGTTAATTTTTCAAATTTATTTCACGCGCCCGCCAAGCCATGTGTCAGCATGTGATTGGTTGCGGGGCCGCAGGGTTGCGGGGAAAAATGGGAAAATTTTCCCAAGGTCAAATTTTCAAAAGGTTAAGTTTTCAAAATGAGTCTACCCTCCGAAGTGCCATGTGGCAACATCTGATTGGTTGCAAGGGTTGTGGGGCCATGGAATTTTTGGGGAAATTTTTCCAAAGGTTAAATTTTGATTTTTAAATAGTTAGATTAATTTTTGGATGGCCATTTTGAAGTAAAACTTCAAATGGCCATAACTTTTGATAGAAAAGTTATTTGAGTCCTCTTTACACAAAGATCATAAATTTTGGATTTTGATGAAGTTTTGAGGGTAAATTTTAAGAAAGAAATCTGCAGGGTTTACAATTCAAAACTGGCCATTTTCCAGCTTGTAATATTTTGATCAAATTTTGATTTTCTTCTTCTCAACATGTAAATTGAACATGGAAGATTGATATTGGGTAAGATTAAGATTATTTTCAAGGTTCAATTTGTTCATTGAGTGTAATTTTATAATTTTACAACTTTTGACAGGGAAAATGGTTATGCAAGTTGAAATTGGATTTTTGATGAAGTTCTAAAATGTCTTTCTTGGTGTTGAGGTCAAATTGAGTTCATTAGGGTATATTGCATCTAAGTTATAATGTTTCATATCTTATTACAAGTTATAATTTCAAACTGTACATTTATTTGATAAACTTAATTGACAGATTTATAAATGAAACAGAGATCTCTCACTAACGAGTTTGCAAATTAATTTACAACTTTCAAATATGGAAAGCATGTCAAATTCCTATCTCAGGCATTCAATTGATTCAAACAAACACTTACATTCAATATGTAAAGTTGATTTCCAATTTTAAAACTCACTTCAAAAGATCAAAAGACTGTCATTTCTTTCCTACGTGTTCTTCTTCCCAAAATAGAGATTACAAACACAACAACAATTAAATTGCAATACAACAATGCAAGTTGAGAAAGGGATGTAATTCATTATTGATTTCCAACAATAACTTAACTTATTTCTTTCTTTGAATTTGAATTTACAAAATACAAAATGTATCTCATTCTTTCACATTATTATCAAAATAGAGTATGAAATAATGACTCTTTACATTTTCCAATGAATCTCAATCTTTCCTTTGCAATACAAGGTTCCTTTTCATTATAATTAATAATACAATTCATCCAATTCAAAGTGGGAAGATAGAAATGAAATTACTCAAAGGAAGGGACTATCAAACTATATTTTCTCCAAGCTCCAAAACAGTAGTATGCAAGTTTCTTCAATGCTAAAAAAATGCAGTCCAAAACAACAATCTCTTCAATGACCAAAAAGAATTCCAAGAACAACAACACCAAGCATGCAAATGAATTTCCAAACTCTCTCCACAAGGAAACACTCCAACAGAAATAAAATTCGACCCAAGAAGAAAGAGAAAAGTTTCAACAACCATAAACAAGAGAAGAATTCAAATTTTAAAGGAGAGGGAGAGGAGAGGATGATGTGGATTCCAAGTGGGATGCCACATCATTCTTCCTCAACCCCAAAATGAGAAAGTCAACATCACAACTAATCACAATAAATGGAGATGACAATCAACTTACACACTCAAAATTAACCCATACTTTAACAAGGATTGAATTAAAAGCTTGTAAGGGAAGTGCAATAAAAACTTACACATAGTCATTTCAAAATATATTTAAAAAGGCTAATTTTGACTCCCAAACCATAGGTATGGTTGGTGGATGATTTTAAGAGGTGTGGGACAAGTTTAACTTGTCCCACAAGCCTCAAAATGTAGCCCTCAAGGACAAATTCGAATTCCTTTGAGGATGAAGTGTCCTACACTCCAAAATCTGACTTACACAATCTTTCACATCACTTACACATCTCTTACATCTTCTTACATGTTTCTTACACATTCTTACAACATGCATTAATATCTATGACTTCATTTATTACATTCTTTTGACATAATGATTTATTTATTTAACACATGGTTATTTATAACATAAACCCAAATCAATTAACAACTAATGAAAGGGGTAACACATTAAAGTAATACATGAAATCCCTTAGTCACATTTTAAAGGTGATTCCCCTCATGGTAATCCCTAAAAACACAACATACAAACAATTATAGTTGCCATGGTGACCTTGTTGAATACATATAGAATTCTAATATGGTTAGTCTTCAGTCCCCCGACATTGTTGTGATATTTTAACCTGTAAAATAAAAATACCTCCTTCGGCCTCGTGGCCATATCAGAACATCCAAAATGATATAAACAACATATAAAGATCAAATCCAAATCACAACAACATCAAGAATTCAACATAATCATTTAAATTCAATTTATAACCATATCATCATCCAATGAATCTCTATACTAGAGTTACTCTTAATATCAAATGTCACATGTCTAAAATCAATATCAATACTATATCCATGTCAACAGTATATCATCATCCATATATAATAATGTCTCTAATAATCATCATGCATAATGATTGAATCAAAATCCACAATAAACCATGGTCTAACATCTACACATCATACTAAATCAAAACATAATAATATCCAAAATGAGATCAACAAGATCAAGATCAATATCTAAACAAAGTGTCAAAGGGAAGTGGGCACTACAGAAATCATATTATTAGACCAAAATTTACATGGCGCTCAAACTATTATACATCCCAAAATAGCCTTGTGTGATCTGCAAGTCTCCACATCATTGTGTGCTCAGCACACTAACTCCAAAAATAGCCTTAACA
Organism: Taxus wallichiana var. yunnanensis; assembly: GCA_018340775.1. NCBI lineage: Eukaryota > Viridiplantae > Streptophyta > Pinopsida > Cupressales > Taxaceae > Taxus > Taxus wallichiana. Next base: position 347,974,093 of record CM031240.1, on the reverse strand, counting down.
ACAAAATGACTAAGTTCGATCCAGACGCTTAACCTTATTGTATTATCGTGCTCTCTTCGCTTGCCCTACATTTTTACACCCAACACTTAGGCTATTTCTGTCAACCCAACATTACCCCACACTAAAATGGATTGCCAACATGACAATGGGTAATTGTCTTGTCACTCCAAAGAATATAGAATAATGAATGAAAGAATATATAATTGTATTCAAAGAACAATCCTTCCGAAGACTAAGTCGGCCTACTTGGTATCCCTTTCTTCTTCTAGAGAATTAATTCTAGATATTCACTCTAAATTTCTTCCTCGAATGCATACCAGTCATTTAGCATTGCATTTGTGTTGTCTGGGATGTCCACAACTATGCCGTCCAACTCATCTAGAGTCATTTTTCCACCCTCATTCTTCAAAATCCTAAGTATATTTTCCATACTTGAGACCATCCCTTCCATCACATCCATATTTTTGGCAATAAGTTTCTCGATGCTCTTAATTTGGTCCATGTGTTGCTTCCTACAAGCATCAAGCGCGTCACACTTAGTCTTTACCAATGTAATTGTTTATGTGCGCCCTGAGTGTTTCATCCTTCACCACCTACAGAACTTCATTTTCTTCTATCCTTTTCTATACCATGTTATCAGATGATGTACACATGACTAACAAAAAATCTACCTTCTTCATTTCATCCTTCAAGGCTTGCAAAATAGCCTCATAGCTGGATATTTTCCTAGCAACTACAGCCTTGGCTCTTGATGCTTCTTCTGTAGCATCCTTTGGTTTTAGTAGGTGCGCTAGTCCTTCTTCTAGAAGAAAATGAATCTGTTGTGCGAAAATAATGAAGAGCATATGGGAAATCCTTGGCACTTTATCTTGAAAATTAGGCCTTTTCTGCATAATTTCGTCGACGCTATCTCGCTAGACCATCTTCTTAATATTTTGTGCCTCTGCCACCACCTTATCCTGCTCCTTGGTAAGTTGTTTGAATTTAGTGTCCTTATCCTTTTTATCATCTAAAGCACCCTGATAGTTGTCGCCTTATCAATATTCTAGTACACTACCTCTGTTGACACCTTAACAAGTGCATTACTAACCTGTTCATCCGAGAACTGTGTGGGCTTGATGGTTATATGGCAGGTATGAGGCACCTTTTTCATCTTCTTCGAACTACATGCCTCCTCACAAACATCAAAGTTAGGCTCATCCATGTGAGTCTGCATACTCCATGATAATTGTTTATGAGCACGTATTCGCCATGTCTGGGTCCATCCAATCCCAACCATACAACTACTTATTGGGTAGGGTACCTGAAAGTGGGTGCAAATAATTTTAGTTTGGTCATCCACGTAGCCCAATTTCGAGTCCTTACCACCTCTTCTTCCTCATGTTGACTTGGGTGCCCCCAATGTTTCTTATAAACAAACGCACCTTCATCGTGTTTGAATTTGACATCTACATCTTATTACACCGCACCACCCACATTCTATTTTACCTCCTCCTCATTCTCTCCTTCTCTAGGTGTAGGGTATAGTATGACCTTGGTGTCGCCACCAACGGTGCTTTCATCCCCACTTGAGAATTGTTCATGGGAACTTATACTTTGGTCAATGACCTCATAAACTACTTGGTCCCCAATGTCCTCATCATCTTGCATTTCAACACTTGGAGTGGCCTCTTCTTGTCTCTCTTCCATACTTGGAGTGGCCTCCTCATCTTACGCACTTTGCTGAGGGGACTTCTCCTCCTCACTATCCTTCACTAGAACATATCTTATGTGCTTCTTCCTCTATTCTTCCTTATTCGTCATCAAAGTGATGCAAAAATATCTCCTCACCAACCGTGAGGTCCCTATGCCAGTGTCCCTGGATGTGTGCCTCTTGTGTACAAGACTCTCCTTGTGTGATCCAGTTCGGTGCTATCTTTTTGTTCCTCCTACTCCAAGACATTCTCTAAGCCTATAGGCACTGGATCCTCTTGAGTGGGTGGCACAGATGCAACTAGCCTTGATGTTCCCACCATCTGCCCCTTCTTCAAAGGACCTAGAAGAGCCATATCCTCACCTTTCACCACCTTACCATCCTTGAACCATGGCCTCAAGTAGATATATACACGCATTGGTTCAATATTTCCTACGTGAATAACTTCTCCGGTGTAATATCAACATTGTCAGACTCCATTGTCTCTACATATGCCTCTTTTCCCAACCATACATAAGTCTTGCATCAGAATGTGAATATTTGTGTCTACTTTATCTGCGTCAAACTAAAGTTTTCACATGTTGTGGAACCTATTCATAGAATCTCTAAAATATCTTGCAGTGAAGGAAAACGGTAACTTACACCAAGGGATTTCTTGCCTATATTCATGTGGAAGTGCCCCAAGCTAAAATGCTAGTAGAATGTGAATTCGGATTCTCCATCCAACACTTTGGGAAGTTCACGTGGGATGTGCCATTCTCCTTCAAAATTCCTATATAACCTCCTAAACCACTTCTCTAGGCGCTCCTTATATGCATTAGAAATAGTTCCACGTAGAGTATACTTCAAAAATTTCTTTGTTGGAGATTTTTTTTCCAAAGGGAACTCCCAGACATTCTCCCTTGATCCATTAGGCATGCTAATTTCATTGAATACAATTAATAAAAAAGGATGGTGCCCCAAGTTATCTTCTCACCTTTATCTTCCTGGATGTGTGCTTCATTCACCAGGATCTCCGCAATGTGCCTAACAATGTTATAGTATGTTTTATTCACCATCTTGTGTGCTATGTGTAACCAACACATATTCACCTCATTCCACCACTCAGTGGCACCCAACCTAATTCTTTTCATGCGTGCTAAAATCTTGGTGGCCATGTCTTCAATGTTGGTCACTTTAAAATCTCAGCCCCCCTTCTTATACTTATACATGGTGGTTGTTGCATCGATGCCCTCATCATCTGATAGATCACCGGTAATCTTTGAGCCAGAGTCATGCAACCCTATCACATTCCCAATTAACTTGGCAGTGATTCATCCTTCTTCCCGTGAAGTAGAAGAAATCCTCATGTATGTGTGACATAAGCCATTGATATAATTGCTCGGGCTTCCCAAAGTAGGGTAATTCAAGGATCTGCATGACCCCCATGTTGTCAAGTAGCTTTTTCATAGAGGCATCCAAAACCCTAGTGCCATCTACCAACCACCAGTTAGTCTTCTTGTAGACCTCTACTGCAATATCCTTCATGCACTTATCGATTTGGTGGTTGATATCAAAACCCTACACTATGTTATTTTTGATTTCCATGGCTGTCATCCTTAATCACTTCTTACGCTAAAGAATTTCTACTAACCATTCTTCTTGGGTTTCGGCCTCTTTCTCCATAACTAGATCCCTCCACAGCACCATTTCTCCTTTCAATTATGTAAGTGCGAACAAAACCCTAGTTATTTTCTAACTTCCTCACACCCAATTCACACTTAAACCCTTTGACATGCACATGCACCACCACTCGAATATTAATTCTTTATCTAAATGCTCAACCATGAGCTTTGATTCTTAATAGGCTTGGTCAATCTACTGAGTGCTCATTGTCTCAGCCTCTTCTTCTCACTTATCACTTCTCTTAAAAATCACAAGGTAACAAATGACGTTTCATACGCCGATTTATAACAATTTTCAAAAATCCCTTCATTAATTTCTCCACCTACCACCATACGCTACATTAATTCCACTTTCATGTGTTTTGTGTTTCTTTGTTTCGTGCCTCAAACTTTCCTACACCTCAATTTGTCGTACCTCGGTCATAACTTTTCGGAACACCTACTACTTTTCTCTGTCACAAATATCCTTTACCCATGCTTCCTTGTGCCAAATTACTTATCCAATGTGACTCATCCTATGTAGTCTCCAATGTTGCATCCTCCTTTGTGTTATACTGAGTGCCCATCTCCTTATGCATGGTCTCAATTTTGAGCAATCTTCTTGAAGTTTTCTTATTTGAAAGCATGTCCCTTTTATGGTCACCCATGAGTTTTTTTCTCTTATGTACCAGCTTATGTACTAGTCGATCCTTCTTTTCCACCCCACACTAAAGGTATGCATGGTCCTCTATGCATGAAAAACTTTAGATAGTAATAAGCTTCCGTGCTCAAGCGCGCTTCTTACAAAACACTTTGAATTAAATTGACAACATATCAATGATGAAGGAAACACATATAAAGAAAGTACATTACGGGAAACCTAATCTAAGTGGAAAAACTACCTTATTACAAACACCAAGAAGACTTATTTATAGTAGGGCTTTCAGCCTACTCCTGTTGAAGTAACCAGGAAACCATGTTCCATCCAACAACTTTAATCGGCAAGCGCCTAATTCAAGTATATAAGTTAGAACATACGGTCCCAACCAATACACCTTAAGCTTTCTTGGATGGCATAAAAACTTGGAATCATATAGAAGTACAATCTACCCAACTTCAAGCTTCTTTTCCTTGATGTGCCTATCATGCCATGCCTTTTCCCGGCTTTTTTTTGCTTCCGACTCCACTATGCTATGATGCGCCTCTCATCCAATTGCATCAACTTGTCAATGTGTTCTTCCAACACTTGCTCATCATCTGGACCTCCTGGGCATGCATGTAATACGCAATGAAGGTAACACAAATTCCATTAGGAGGACTACCTCTACACTAAACACCAACCTGAAAAAGTGTTTCTTTATTCAACCTTTTGTAGTTTTTTCGTATGCCCAAAGTACAACAAAACTTTATCATCCCAGTCTTTCCTTCCAATATCACAATTTTTTTCAAAGTTTGGTTCGATATCTTTTTGAAAGCCTCAATAGTTCCATTTTCTTGAGGATGATAGGGTGTTGTCTTATGATGAGCAACCATAAATTCATCCAATAGTATCCTGATGGTTTCATTAAAAAGTGAGTACCCCTATCACTTGTCAAACTTAAAGGACATCCATACCTAGTAATAATATTTTCCCACAATAACCTTGTTGTTGTAGCTGCTGTGTAATCCTTTGTAGGTGCAACTTCCACCCACCTTGTAAGATAATTTTTACAAGTGATTATGTAGCGTGATATAGTTCTACGCGCGGATGGGGAAATAGGACCCAAAAAGTCAATTGCCCACTTCTCGAAAGGTTATGCACTAACAATGGGTCTCAATGACATTTCATCTCTCTGACTAGGTTTTCCTAGGCACTGAAAGTGATCACATGCCTTACAATATTCTTTGCAATCCTTGTACAAGGTTCCCTACCAAAACCAACTAGTAGAATCTTACACGTGGTGACATATCTTCGCATAGTGTCCACTTGTAATACCGTAATGAGCCTCCTCCATAATTGTCATTTGCTTATGCTCAAGTACACACCGGTGTAAAATTTCATCTCAACCTAACTTATATAAGTCCTCACCGATCAATATGTAAGGTGCGGTGCGAATGACAAGTTGTTTCTTTCTAAGGCCTTCATTCCTTTTGCGGTTACACTGTGTGTAAACATACAACAATATCCATTCTAAGGGTGCTTGGTTTAACTCGAACAATGTGCATTTTACATTGTATTTTCAATACTCTACGTGTCCTCTCCTGATTGAATCCTTGATAAATGGTCTAGACCTGAAAGAAATTTTACCTAGCTTCGCCACAATCAGTAAATTCAAACTCCTTGAATAACATAACCCATCAGCATATGTGCCCCTGTCAAATGGGCTTGTTCACCAATTATTTCAATTCCATGTGATCGAATAGAAAATGAAAGGTATCATCAGCAAGTATTGTTTAAACTTATATAGCATGTAGATCATGGAAAAAGCCTCACATTTTGTGGTTGTATAATTTTGTTCTTACTGGAGTCAATTTCCTACTAACGAAGAAAATAGGATGATATACAATACCTTCTCCAAGGTGGGATAGTACTACGCTAATGGCCATACCGGAGGTGTCCACATGTACATGAAAAGGTATATTCCATGAAAAAACACATAATAAGCACTGTAGTAAGCCTTTCCTTTAATGTTTCAAACGTGCGTTGCTACGCTTTTCCCCAATAGAACTTGTCTTTACCTTTTAATAACTCCTCCGGGGCATGAAAATATTAACATATCCTTTGATAAATTTTACGTAGTACCTGTATGGCCCAAGAATCCACACACCTTGCTATGACTAGTAGGCTCCTTCTAGCCTAAGATGATTGCAACCTTAGTGGATCTACTAACAAACCCTCCTTACAGATAATATGTCCTAGTAGAGTTCCAAAGGGTGTAGCGAAAACACACTTCTTAATATTTAATGAGATGCTCAACTACCCGCATCTTTTAAGCATTAGCCTCAAATTTTCACAATTATCCTTGTGAGCCCATACACTGTCCAATCATCCAAGTAAACTTGTAGGAACTTGTGAATAAAATCCTGGAAAGCTTGAACAAAAATGTGTGAAAATACTCCGGATGCATTCTTCAATCCAAACGACATCACCGTGTATGCAAAAATTCCTCATTTAGTGGTGAAAGTTGTCTTTTCTCAATCCTCTTTAATTATCCTAACTTGATTATACCCAAAAACCCATCATTGGAGGAGTAAACCTCGCACCCCGCAACACCTTCATATATTGATTCAGTAAATGGTGTAGGAAAGGGATCAATCACACATGCAACATTCAGCTCCCTGTAGTCCACACAAATTCTAATTCTTCCATCTTTCTTTATACTAATTACCATAGGGATAACCCACTTTGATTCCTCCATGGGCTCAATGATGATAGATTTCAACATCTTGTCAATTTTTTCTTTGAATTTGACGCATAGGTTAGGGTTCATCCTGTAAGGCCTCTTCCTAATTAGGTGTGCACCTTCCTTTAACTTAACTTTTGTTTCACCCAAAGATTCATGCACTCCTTTTAATTTAAGAAAGCCTCTAAAAAAAAGATCGTGGAAATTACATAGTAAATCAATGATCTTAGTGACTTTAGAGTCATACCAAGTAATCTCCAATGATGGCCTCCTTAGGTTTAACATCCATTCCAATGTTCACTTTCTTTGTCTTCATAGGCTCATGGTAGGTGAGTGCCTTCTCATCTACACTATTTAGGCCCTCACACATACCATCTGAATGCTCCACATCCAAATTTTCCACTTCCTCATCATCCATCATGTAGACCATCTTTCCTATTTCCTTTTTCCTTCTCTAGACAAACACACCCAAGTTGTTATGTATCTCATTTCTTCCACTTCTTCAAAACGTACCTCTAGGTCTAACTCACTAAGTAACTCTTGAATAAGTTCCTCAACTTTTGCACTATCTCCCATAGTCAAGCACTTCATAACCTGTAATGCCTCATTCACCGAGGTTTAGTGGAAAAATAGTCAAAAGTCTGGATCATACCTGTAGTCAGTTCTTGCCAATTTCAGTCTCTCTATTCAACTCCGCATAAACACATACTATGTGCATGCACAACCTCGCAGGGTGAAATAGAGTTTGTGCACTCACAATGAACTTGGTATATCTTCCTACTCCTCTATCCAGAGTCTCTCACACTGCTTTGAACGTGGTGCTAAACAAGATTATTACCATGATATGCACATATTTGAGTAGGTGCATTACTTATGAGGAACCTTCTTTGAGAAGCAATTATTGCTTCTCTCTATTCTATGAGGTTATCCCTATGAACCATCAACCAACGCGCTATTATCCCACTTGTTAGGAAATAAGGGATTAAAGACGGAAGTATCCCACAAAGAATCATAATAGTAGAAACTAATATGCAAAAATATTACTGATTTGAAATAAAAGTGCGAGAATAAAAAAGAACACAAAGAGATGTATTCAACGTGGTTCACCCAATTTGGACTACGTCCACCAAGAAGCACTTTCTCGGATTTTATTTCAAGCCACCACTCTCTCAATACAATATCCAGATATGTTTGGAGATATGCTCAACAAACTCTACAAAATTCACACCTGAATTCACACACATATGCAATGTTACATCAACCCTAACATATGCACAAAACTACATAAGGAGACAACCGATTAAGTAATTTTACAATACCATGGGTATCAAAACCATGGGCCAAAACCATCCCATAATCCTATGGGTCAAAAATCCCACCCATATGAGAAGAGCACATTTCCCTAAATATCAAGCAAATTTTTTGAGGTAAACACAAATTTTCTCGGGTTGCACCCCCCAACCCAAACATCGGGACTACCATCCCTAGACCTCCATTTGGGGCCCGAACCAGCCTCAAACCTTGGTAAGACAACTATTGAAAGTGTATAGTACTCTTCTGTTTAGTCTTCAACACTTTCACATATGAAAACAGGCTCTACAACCTAACAATCTCCCACTTGGAGACTAGTTTTCCTTTGAGTGAACATCTTAACCCTTAATCTTGTCATTAGTGAAGACCAACCAAAGATGAACATAGCTTCATTTTCTCCTTTTTGACCACCTTTGTCATCATGTCGAGTAGGATTTTGACTGGTATGAATCTTATCCATCTTTAACTTCTCTTCCTCTAAAGTTGTCCTGATGAAAAGGTACCTAAGTTGTATATGCTTCATCCTAGAGTGGAAAGCAGAGTTCTTAGCTAGGTGTATAATACTCTAGATATCACTATGTAACTTAACTTACCCCTTCTTATGCCCCAAATCTTCAAGAAATTTTTGTAACAAATCATCTCGTTTCTTTCCTTTGTGGCAACAACATACTCACCTCCGTGGTTGACAAAGCCACTAGCTTACCGTAGACGTGAAATCCAACTCAATGTTGTACCACCTATAGTGTAAATATAACCTATCATGCTCCTCCTGTTGTCTACATAGCCATCCATTTATGAATCTACATAACCACGCAAAGTGGTGTCTAATCCATTGTAACACAAAATCTGTCCCCATGGTCCCTCTCAAATATCGAAGGATCCACTTTCATCGCTTTCCAATGCTTTTTACCTAGATCACTCTTAAATCTACTCACAACTCCCATTTGCATGGTAAATATTAGGCCTAGTGCACACCATGACATACATAAAACTTCCAACCACCGATGAGTAAGGTACCTTAGACATTTGGTTTCTCTTCCGATCTGTCTTGGGACACTCCTCCTTTGATAACTTGAAATGGACTACCAAAGGAGTCCCAACCGGTTTAACATCCTGCATATTAAACCTCTCAAATACATTCTTAAAGTACTCTTCCTAAGATAAATTCAAATTTTTTTCCTTCCTATCCCGATATATCCTCACACTAAGGATTTGTTTGGCTTCCCTAAATCCTTGATAACAAAGGAGTCACTTAGTTGCTTCTTGAGTACTTTTATTTCTGAACATTCTTTCATGCAACCAACATGTCATCCACATATAGTACACAAAAGAATATAATTTCCATCCTCAAATTTATTTATATATACGCAATGGTCGAATGACATCTAATATAATCTTTCTCTATCATAAAGCTATCAAATTTCTTATACCATTGACATGGAGCTTGTTTCAAGCCATATAAGATATTTTTCAGTTTACATACCATATTCTCTTTACCTTTGACCTCATAGCCCTCTGGAAATTACATATATAGATCCTCCTCTAAATCACCATGGAGAAATTCAATCTTTACATCAAGCTACTCTAAGTGCAAGTCTTGGTCGCCTGCCACTATTCCAAGAACAGTTCAATAGAAGTCATTTTACTATAGGAGAAAAATATCATCAAAATCTATACCTTTTTTTTTTTTGTGCAAACTCCTTGACCACCAACCGAGCCTTGTATCTTTTCTTACCCGCTTCCTCTTTGAATGTAAATACCCACTTTTTATGTAATGATATTTTACCTTGGTAGCTTCATCAAATCCCATGTCCGGTTCTCCATGAGATCCCGATGTTCCTCATCCATGGCTTGCTCCCACTTCATCGACATCTACCTATTGTGGCAAATCGGTAGCACTCACGGATGTTGATCAGATTTCTAGTTTGATCATACTAGCATCCAGTGTGATTGCACAACATTGAATCCTTTCCCCAAGTGTGGGACTTGCAAAATGAGAAAGGAATCTCCAGTTTAGAGGTTGGTTCCTCAGTTCCTCTGGTCAGATTTATCACTTACAAGTTGTAGAGGTCTATATTCCTAACCCTACCCTAAATTCCAAAGGAGACAGAGATAGAGAATGCAAAAAAGCTAAAACTAATGCTAATAGGTGATGCACCAAAGGAGTGGTGAGCATTTTTTACTTCTGCAGATTGACACAGTCCATAAAAATGCAACAAAGAACCTCATGCACAAACTGATAATTGTAATGAAGGATCATAAATTAACCAAACAACACAGGCAGAGGATGAAAACTAATCACAGAGGCTGTATTGTTATTTTAATCATCAAAATCACTTGCATTACAACACCTGAGAGGAAAAATAAAGTTTCAGCTCTTAGAAAAGGTCTGATATTCCACCAAAATCACTTCCAAGGTGAGAAAGGGGACCTGCAATACACAAAGAATGTTCCACCTTTGAAAATGAGCCAAATCTAGCTTTTACAGTGCAAGGGACGAGCCCAGGAGAGAGAAACATGGGAAAACGTGGGAGAGGTTCAATCATTGACCAAAATGCATTCAAAACAGCATGGGCATCCTTACAGACCCATTCCCTGACATTTTTAACCATGCTGGGAGAGAATGCGAGCCATTCTTCATTAAAAACGGTGGTTGAAACATCATTTTTGCTCATCACCACGTGCCAGAGATGTTTTTCAATTTTATCTCTCCAAAATCCATCAAAATGCAAAATTGACCCTAGAATCTTGTATAGAATTTCACCATCTTTCCATTTATATAAAGAACGTGAAAAACCAAGCTCTGGATTGAAAGATATGGCCATTTGAAGTTTTAGGGCAAAACAGGGCCAAATCGGGTTGGCGAGCAAAAATTTGAATTTTTGCACCTTTTTGGTCATTTCGAAAATTTTCCAAAATTTCCCCATGCTCGACCACTCTAGGTGCCATGTGGTGGCATCTCATTGGCCACGGGCCTTTCAGGGGAAAATTTTTCCAAAAAAACTCCGTCGAGCCATAACTTCAAAAATACATGGAATTAGGAGGAAAACTTTACCTTTCTGGAAAGTCGAGAAAGAGCTCTATCCAATGGTGTCATTTCTAGAAGGTTTTGAGTGCCTGAAAAGAAAAATATTATGACTAAGGCACAAGAGAGGAAAAATGAGAGGAGTTAGCCACAAAAAATGAGCAGGGGCACATTTTGGATAACAATTTTGGCGACTCAGAGGGGTCATCTACCTGTTGGATGAAGTTACCAGTTACTTGAAGCAATCCATTGGGTATGGAGTCATTGAATTCTCTGTTTGATACCCCAACTGACTAGAACACTACAAGGAGGAAGATGGAATATCACCTGATGGAGCAAGGCCTGCAAACACATCTCCAGGAATAGCAAGCTTGTGCCAAAGCACTTAGGGAAAGAAAAACTAATCTACAGCAAAAACAATGTGCACAAGCACTTGGAGGAATGAAAAACCTAAACTAATATGTACAGGGTGAAGCATTTCCTTTTATCAATGCTTTAGATGGATTCCATTGACTGGAATCTACAGTTCTTCGCCATCCAATGAAGACAATTGGAAGGCATTGTTGTCCTTACACTTTGTGACCATGTATGGGCCACTCCAAATGACATCAAATTTTGAATGCCTTCCTGGTTTTCTCTGTCTGCATCCCATTTTAGCACTAGATCTCCAACTTGGAAGGATCTATTCTTGGCCTTTCTATCAAAGGTCTTCTTTATCAAATCCTGATCCTTCTCCATTGCTTGGGATGCCTGATTTCTGATTTCTTGGAGCTCCATCAATTCTGCATATCTAACCTCCATGGGCTCAAACTCCAACAACTCCAACTGTTTCATGAGTTCCAATGTTGGCAACTCAAGAGACATGGGTAAAATTGCCTCTCTCCCATAAACAAGCTTGAATGGAGAGTTACCTGTAGATCTCTTGGGAGTTATCCTATCAGCCCATAAAGCTGATTTCAATTTAGTATGCCAAGACCTCTGATTTTCATCAAGATTCCTCCTAATGATCTTCAACAAGTTCTTGTTTGTAGACTCATCCTGGCCATTACCCTGGGGGTAATAGTTTGATGAAGTACTTAGGTAGATCCCATTCTTGACAGCCCATTCAGTCACCTTGGACCCGATGAATGCCAATGCATTATCTGATATTATTGTAGTAGGTACACCAAATCTGGTTGCTATTCCCTCATAGAAGTCTAGGATACTAGATTCATTTGCTTCCTTGAGTGCTACTGCTTCAGTCCACTTAGTGAAGTAATCTGTGGCTGTTAAAATCCACTTGTGCCCTTGGCTTGAATTGGGATTAATGACTCCAATGAAGTCTAAACCCCATTGCATGAATGGCTGGTCAACTGAAATTGGATGCAATGGAAGGGCAGCTAGCCTCTCTTTACCTGTGAAGAATGCACAATTCTTGCACCTCTTGATCCATGCATAACAATCATTGAAAATCTTGGGCCAATAATAGCCAGCCCTCATGATCTTTAGAGCTATCACTCTTGGTGCAAAATGACCACCAGCTGGTCCACCATGGAACTCTTCCAACATCCTATGAATATGATTTGTACTAATGCATCTCAGTAGTACTCCATTCACATCTCTTTTGAACAAGACACCATCAACAAGGGCATATGGGACAGCCTGCAATCTAAAGTGTCTTCTTTGGGTCTTGTTCATCTCTGGAGGGCATAGGCCTGTGCTTAGGAAGTGCATTATACTTTGGGTCCAGCAAGGAGTGGGGACACCATTATTTTCCTCTTGAGTGCTTCCTTGCTCATGGCTGTCTTGCAACTTCAAAACAATCTCTTTCTCATTGCATGCTTCCTTTTCCTTGTTCAAAATAAGCTACTCACACAATCCTTTTCCTCTGACCAACTTGGTGACCTTGATCTCTATGTCATACTCCATGACATGAGTAATCCAACTTGCTCTCTTTTCATTCAAGTCTTTGTTGAGGAGGAAGTCTTTAACTCCCGCATGAGAAACCAGCAATTGGACCTTATTGTTTGAAACTAGATGCTTGAATTTCTTCAAGCTCCTGATTACTACAAGAACATGCTTCTCAATGAAATAATATCTCACCTCATAGTCCTCTAGGATTTGGCTGAAGAAAGCAATTGGCTGCTCATCATTGTCCTTGTTCTGCTGTACCAAAATTGCAGAGATAGTGTCATCACCCCCAAATGCATAGAGGATGAAATCCTTGGAGAAATCTGGGTTGATGAGAGCTGGGGCTTGAGAGATGGCTTCTTTGATTGCTTCAAAACTCTCCTTGCCTTCTACTGTCCATTTGAAAGCCATGCTTTTCTTTAACATCTTGGTGATGGGCTTGACAAGGGCTGTAAAATCTGGGACAAACCTCCAAACAAAATTTATTCTCCCCAAGAAACTCTGGAGGGCCTTCTTGTGGCTTGGCAATGGTAGTGCTCTTATGGCTTCGACTCTTTCCGGATCAATTGCTAATCCTTCTTTGGAGACAATGTGGCCAAGGATCTTTCCTTCATGGGCTAGAAAAACACACTTTTTAGGATTCAAGGAGACTCCAAATATTCTACACCTTTGGAACACTTGTCTCAAATGAAAGAGGTGGTCTGCTGTATTTTTTGAAAAAACAGTGATATCATCAAGATATATCAGTACAATGTTGTTAATCAAACCTTTGAACGCCATGTCCATTTCTCTTTGGAAGGTAGCTCCAGCGTTGGACAACCCAAATGACATTTTCCTATATGCATAAGTTCCCCATTTAGTTGTAAAGGCTGTCTTGAACTGATCTTCTTCCTTCACCATAATCTGATTATACCCTGAATAGCCATCAAGTAGTGAAAACCTCTCGGAGCCAGCAACAACTTGTAAAATATGCTCCATGGAAGGAAGTGGATAATGATCCTTGAGAGATGCTCTATTCAAATCTCTGAAGTCAACACACAATCTGATTTCCCCACTCTTCTTTTTGACTGGAACCAAGTTGGCAACCCAACTAGAATGCTTGATAGGGAATATGATTCTTGATTCTATCAACTTATTCAATTCTTTTCTCATGAGAGGCTCCATGTGGGGGTTGACTGGCCTTTGTTTCTACCTGATGGGCTTAGTATTTGGATCCAATTCAATGGTGTGTTGAGCTAACTCGGGATTGAAACCTTTCAAATCTTCATAGCTCCAAGCAAACACATCAGGGAATTCTTGACAAAGTTGTATAAACTCATACCTTTCTTGCTCAGTTGTCATCTTGCCAACTTGGAGTGATTTGCCTTCTCCTACCGAGATGGACACTGAATCTTCTTCCTTCACTTGGATGTTTGCTTTCTCCTTCCTAAACTGATCATTAGGATTGAAAATGGACTCCAAAGTAATAAGCCCCTTTGGTAGTTTGTTGGTTCTCAGCTGCACCACCTGGTCACCATACTGCTGCTCCAACTTTTCCTGATTTTTGGCTGAGAACTCAGCCTCTTCTTGCAAGAAATGGATGATTTGCTGATCATTTTCAAATACTTGCCAACTTACATTGTTGTCCAGCACTGAAGGCCTCACAATCACATGGATGTTTGGCTATACCTTGTCCTTTTGAATGCTCTCCACAACGTCAAAGGCTGCCCCAACTGCTGCAAGCCTGTCAGCAGCTTGGTTCTCTTTTCTAGGAATGGATTTTATGCTAAAGCCCTCAAAATCTTCAATGAGGTCCCACACCCTATTCTTGTAGCACTTGAGTAGATTATTCTTGACAGCATGCTGCCCCTTAACTTGGTTGACAATCAACTCACTGTCACCAAAGACTTGCAAGTTCTTTATCCCTCTCTTGATTGCCCAATGCAGTCCTTGCACCAAGGCTTCATATTCAACAGTGTTGTTAGAGCATGCAAACTGAAATCTAAAAGCTGAATAATACTTAACTCCTTGAGGTGAAACCAGCATGGCTCCCCCTCCTGCACCTTGTCTACTCCTTGATCCATCAAAAAACAACTGCCATACCTCATTGTCATCCTTGTGGTCTGGCTTGGTGATGCTAGGAATAGGCTGATTTTCTTCATGCATGCAATAGACTCCTAACTCAGATTCTTCTATTTCTTGATAAGGATCAAAAGCATGCACCTTGCTTGCCCATTCATCAAGAGTCAAATCTGGGATGCTTCCTACCTTGGTGTCAGCTTCATCAGTGCTTGGATAATCTTCTTGATCAAATGTTGAACAATTGGTATTGATCTGACTTGGAGTGTAAGGCTCAATGTGAAATTTTGCAATAGGTTCAGACCTGATTGTGGCTTTGGTTCCATATCTTGTTCTGAACAACATGTGTGACCAATCAGTAGACAAGTAACCTCCAATCTTAGCTGTGAAATCCCTTGACAAACATAGGGCAAAGAGTGGTGGAAGGTCTATTACTGAGACATCTTGCAAAACAACCACGTTGGGATAGGCATGCAAAGTAAGACTCAAGTTTTTAATCACCCAACTGTTATTTTCGTTGTCCCATCCAATCGCACCACCCCTTTAGATATGGTTTCATACTTGAATTCCTAATCGATCAGCCTATTTGCTTGGGCATTCTTGAACTACTTGCCCCGGAATCAATCATGTAATTGTGTACTAATTGGTTCCCAATGATCAATGAAACATAGAATGGAGGGGGCTTCAATATTTTACCTTGTTATCCTCCATGATTCCCCTCAAGTTGGGCAGCATTTGTGAGCACCTTATCTTGCATTTGGACTTGCTGATTTGAAGTTGACTAGTCCTTCATGGCAGCTTGTAGCAAATCTCTTTGGCCTGGGATAGATAGTGATTCCCACATTGATATGTTTACATTTTTATTCCTCATCCGATCAATGATATTGAATGGAGAAGAAGTATCCCTCTGCTGTCCTTTGACCTAAACATTCATTCCTTGTATATGGGGCAGCAACAACCGGCATTTGGGTTGGCCTAGGAACTATTTTAAGCAATCCTTGTGTGCTTGGGATTGCATTTGCTTGCCAATAGTTTGTGGAGTGAGAAGGTCATGAATTACTTGGGGCCAATGGCTGTTCTTCACCCAAATTTATTCTCTTTGACCTTGTGTTGGTTGCAACACTTTGGGAAATCATTTGATTCATGCCACAAAAATCTTCGCCTGCACCGGTTTACAAGTGTGGTATCATTTGGAGCTCATTCTTTGTTGGAATGTTTCTTGTTGTTGGTTATTTCCTTGACTACCTTCACCCTCCACACCAGTTATTGTCACCATTAATGCTTGATTCAAGGCACCGTTGAAGCACATGGATAGTTATGAGGTTCATTGCATGGGAAACACCAATCATACTCTTGAGCTATATTGTTTTGTACGGCACTAATGCTTTAGATGCGAGATGAAGCATTGGGATTATAGGGCTGAAATGGTCATTGGCAAGGAGGCCTTGCTTGATTTAGATTTGCAGCTAGATTGGGTGGTCTATGAGGTTGATATGGCTGCCTGTTAGGCTGAGCTTGAGGTGAGCTTGAGGCTGGAAGGAAGGTCTAAAACCTTGAACTTGATGCCTTTTGAGTGTAACCAGCTCATTACCTATATTTTGCAATTGCTTCATGACTTCTTGAAGTTCATTTGAGGCACTAGAAGATGAAGTGGAAGCTTCACTTGAATTCTGATTTCTAGGAGTGGGAATAGAAGCTAAATTAGGCACTTGGCTAGTACTTGGGCTCTCTAAACTTGGAAATAATGGCATTGGAGGCCTAGGAGCCAGCTTTCCAGCTTGAATCAAACAATTTTCAGCTCTAATGGCAATGATATAAGCAATGGGGATAGTTTTTCCTCCCATGGACTGAATTAACATAGAAATATCAGAATTTAAAGCTTTAAGGTAATAAAGAAAAGCACCTTCTCTTATGTTGGCCCGACCGCCACTGGAATTCTCTCCCAAGTCCATTAAAATCTGAACTTAAAATTAGTCAATTTGCTCATTGGGAGCTCTCTTGATGGTTGTCAACCTGCTCCAAAAGGGACAAGTTGTCTCCCTTTTCCCCAAAT
The DNA here is from genome assembly GCA_018340775.1 of Taxus wallichiana var. yunnanensis. Lineage (NCBI taxonomy): Eukaryota > Viridiplantae > Streptophyta > Pinopsida > Cupressales > Taxaceae > Taxus > Taxus wallichiana. The sequence goes on along the minus strand of CM031240.1, from coordinate 347,957,037 downwards.
CGCTCATGGAGGGCTATACATAGCTGATTCCAATTTTGAATAGAACACGAGGCAAGACTCTAAACCATTGCAAAGCTTTCCTTTGAATGAAGATGCCAGTGAGTTTGACAAAGAACTTGCATCTCATTGATCTCATGGATTGCACAAATGTTAGCAATATCCTTAACATGATCACCAGGTGAGGTCTGATTTTCTCCAGTGAAGTATGGAATGTTCTTCAATGCTGCAACTGGGATTGGATTTTGTACATTGAGAGCAAGTGGGCTGCTGCCAGTGAAATTGACATAGGGGTTGTTTTGTGCCATTCTGATTGGCCTTAGAACCCTTGTTGATTGAATGAAAGGCCTACCAGGTGGAGGAGTGAGAGAGTTCTGTTTGGTGTAGATGGAGACCTTTGGATTCTCCTCCCACTTTGCCTTATTCTTGGAGATAACTACAGATATTCAAACAACACCTCTTCCTCTCTAGCTCTTGACCTTGTGTTGATTCTTCTCATGAGTTTTCAGGTCTGCACTGCTAAAACCAGCTGATTCTTCTTCCTTGGAGTCGCCAGATGTGCAATTTATAGCTCTTTTAAAGCAAGAAACTTGCAAAAAATGCACATCAATTTTGTTTTAATGAAGATGAAGACCTATAAGGTCCCACCGAGCGTGCCAAAATTGTTGTGGAAAATCAACAGCACCCCCTAGATGTTGATCAGATTTCTAGTTTGATCAGACTAGCATCCAGTGTGATTGCACAACATTGAATCCTTTCCCCAAGTGTGGGAATTGCAAAATGAGAAAGGAATCTCTAGTTTAGAGGCTGGTTCCTTAGTTCCTCTGGTTAGATTTATCACTTACAAGTTGCAGAGGTCTATATTCCTAACCCTACCCTAAATTCCAAAGGAGACAGAGATAGAGAATGTAAAAAAGCTAAAACTAATGCTAATAGGTGATGCACCAAAGGAGTGGTGAGCATTTTTTACTTCTTTAGATTGACACAGTCCATAAAAATGCAACAAATAACCTCATGCACAAACTGATAATTGTAATGAAGGATCATAAATTAACCAAACAACACAGGAAGAGGATGAAAACTAATCACAGAGGTTGTATTGTTATTTTAATCATCAAAATCACTTGCATTACAACACCTGAGAGGCAAAATAAAGTTGTAGCTCTTAGAAAAGGTCTGATATTCCACCAAAATCACTTCCAAGGTGAGAAAGGGGACCTATAATACACAAAAAATGTTCCACCTTTGAAAATGAGCCAAATCTGGCTTTTACAGTGCAAGGGACGAGCCCAGGAGAGAGAAACACGGGAAAACGTGGGAGAGGTTCAATCATTGACCAAAATGCATTCAAAACAGCATGGGCATCCTTACAGACCCATTCCCTGACATTTTTAACCATGTTGGGAGAGAATGCGAGCCATTCTTCATTAAAAACGGTGGTTGAAACGTCATTTCTACTCATCACCACGTGCCAGAGACATTTTTCAATTTTATCTCTCCAAAATCCATAAAAATGCAAAATTGACCCTAGAATCTTGTATATAATTTCACCATATTTCCATTGATATAAAGAACATGAAAAATTGAGCTCTGGATCGAAAGATATGGCCATTTGAAGTTTTAGGGCAAAACAGGGCCAAATCGGGTTGGCGGGCAAAAATTCAAATTTTTGCACCTTTTTGGTCATTTGGAAAATTTTCCAAAATTTCCCACACTCCACCACTCTAGGTGCCATGTGGTGGCATCTCATTGGCCGCGGGCCTTTCAGGGGAAAATTTTTCCAAAAACTCCGTTGAGCCATAACTTCAAAAATACATGGAGTTAGGAGGAAAACTTTACCTTTCTGGAAAGTTGAGAAAGAGCTCTATCCAATGGTGTCATTTCTAGAAGGTTTTGAGTGCTGAAAAGAAAAATATTATGACTGAGGCACAAGAGAGGAAAAAATGAGAGGAGTTAGCCACAAAAAATGAGCAGGGGCACATTTTGGATAACACTACCTACATTGCTTCATCAAATCTCTCTCGGCTCTCACTTTGTCGGTGAGTAATAAATAAGAAAGAGAAGCATAAAAACATTCAGGTTCTGTTCTTACCTAGAAGACCTCCTCAATATAGGAGTTTGGGGTTCTGTTGAGTAGGTTCTGAACCGATTCATGGGTCACTTTTCCATTTGGAAGATCCTCTACCACTTTGCATATTCTTTCTTGGATTCTTCCTGTTTTCCTACAACTATTGCTTATACATGGATTTTTCATTAAAGACCACATCCCTATATTGAATGATTTTCTTGTCTTTAATACTCCAACATTTAAATCTAAAGTCATCACCACCATAACCAATGAAAGTGCATTTTTTCGATTTAGCCTCTAGCTTGGTCCTTTCATTCTTGTCTATATGGACAAACACCTCACATCCAAAGACTCTAATAAATGAATAATAAAATTTCTTACCATGCCATGCCCCCTCGGGTATGCCTCCATCCAAGGCACTTGAGGGTCCTCTATTTATTAGGTACATAGTAGTGCTCACTACTTTTTCCCAAAAATAAAGAGGCAGTCCTACATATAACCTCATACTCCTAGCACATTCCATTATTGTTTTGTTCATCCTTTTGACACCACATTCTACTACAGAGTTCTTGGAACCATCTTTTGCCTACATATTCCATTATTAGACCTCAATGTTGCATTACTCCCCTCCATTATATGACTTGATAAATTTTAGTGAAGACCTATTTCATTCTCTACCAAAGCTTTCCATTTAACAAAAGTGTCAAAAACATCGATTTATTTCTAATACAATATAATCAAACTTTCCTTGTTGCATTATCAATAAAAGTAACATAATAATTGAACCCCAAGAGATGATACCTAAGTTGGACCCCACACATCGAATGTATGAGCTCAAACTTACTCTCTTTCTTCGTAGGTCCAACCTTGAGAAACCTTACTCTTTTTTTTTTTTCCCATATACGCAGTTCTCACAAAACTCAAACCGATTTCTATATATTCGGTAAAATTCTTCTTTATGATCTCCATGCCCTAATGGCTCATATGACCTGAGTCTATAGTGCCATAATGTTGTATATGTGTTTGAAGCCAAAAATTACAAGTATTAGTACTATCGGTGGTTAAATACAAGGTTCCAACCTTCTTACCTCTTGCCACCATAAGAGCACCCTTGGTAACCTTCCAAGAGTCTAATGTAAATATCTAATATAACCATCACTTCCCAACTACCTTGTCGATATCAAATTTCGTCTTATCTTAGGAACATGTCGACATCCTACAATAGCCAAGTATTCCCATCAAAATCATAGCACCCTTGGATGTTTCTTAGATTTCTAGTTTGATAATGGGCACCCAGTGTGATTGCACAACATTGAATTTTTTCCCCAAGTGTGGGACTTGCAAAAATGGGAAAAAAACTCTCCAGATTAAAGGTTGGTTCCTATTCCTTTGTTCAGGTGCATGCATTCATTTTGCAGAGGATCTATTCTAAGTCCTACTCTAATTTTTCCAAGGGACCAAGGTTAAGAAATTGCAAAAATTGAAATCTAAACTAAAAGGTGATGCACCAGGAATGATGAACTTCCACTCGATATTAAACAAAGACCATAAAAATAATACAACTCACATGCACACATTACGATTTGTAATGAAAATATCGTAAAGGATGCAATGGAACTAAGAAAGGGCTGAAAATCACCCATAGGTTTATTTTTATTGCTCCACAAAATTGATACAAGGCATTATAATGGCCGAAATGCATCAAATTGTATTTACAAATTTATGGAAGGTTTGAAAATCCACAAATTCTCTACAGAGCAGAGAAAAAGGGAGGATGTAGAGCAAAAATGTCCAACAGTTATAAAGATTGAATCCTTTCCATTTATAGCCAAAGCAAGAGAGAGAAAACATAAGGGGAAGTAAGTATGATCTTTTTCTCAACCACCAACCATTAATCTCTTTCAAATCAGCCTGCAAAATCATTAAATTGATTGTTCTTTTTCTGCCTGCGTGCTGGAGAAGCAAAAAATGGAAAATGGAATAAATTGTTGTCTTCAAAGCAATCTGATCTTGGAATTATGGCGTGAGAAGAAATTTTAGGGTTTTCCACCATCAAATCGATCTAATTCTTCAGCCATAGCATGTTGGAGAAGACAATCATGGCAGATTGAGCAGAAAATGACTTGTTCAAAGCAATCTGATATGCATTGAAGGCATGAAAGGTGTTTTTAGAATTTTCTCCATTGAAAACAGTTGGTTCGAAAATCTGTGGCGAGCGACGGATCTATGGATAGATAAGCCAACAGTGTGCAGGGCATAGCCCCTCTTTGAGTCAGCAAAGCGAAAATGGTTTATTGCTATTCTACTAGCAGGAATCTTGTGCAAGTCTCACAATATTCTGCCTTCGAGGGTTTGAGATCTCATCCCAGTAGATGTATTTCGACTACGAAGAGAAAGGAATGAAAGAGAGGATGAAGAAAGATCAGGTCCGAAGGGAGAAAAGAAATGAATTCCAAAGCAGAAAGGTCAGAGGGTTTATGTTTTGGGATTGGTAGTAAACAGAGCCAAACCTACTTGCATAAACGAATAAAGCAATACTGATGAATAAATGACAAAAAAGTAGAGATAGATTCAACAGAATAAACGCATAGATCTGACATAAGAAAGATCAGATGCCCATAACACACATATTCAACACAAAGTCTTAATATTTGCATTAATATCTTCTTCTGTTACAAAAAGTACAAAGCCTTTTCTTCTCACTTCTATTTTTCATCTAAAATATATCCACCCTTGAATACAACAAGTATTCAAGTATATATAGAAGGAGAGACGAAAAGAAGACAAAAGCAAACAAACCACTTATTTACATACATATCTTACAATAGATTACAAATTCATTTGTTGAATTTTGACAACTTTGGTGGATGACATCATCCCATGGTGCAACATGGATGATGCCATCATTTGTGTCAACATGACTTGACTTAGATATTCGTCGTCATCCAAATGTTGGAAGGGGGTACCACTTTTGCCGCTGCTGTGGTTGACTCCATGATCCTTGAAAGGATCCTTGTGTCTATCACCGATAGCTTCGCAGTCTCCCACTGTCTATGATATTTTCAGGAGTTTGGAATAATCATTCTCTGCCTCTATCGGAATCCATGAAGTCATGACACACCAACAAAGTTATTAATGGATTCGGCGTCGAAAATGACCTCGGCCCAAGTCACGTGAAACGATCTCCTTGAAGATCCGAATAGTTTCCTCCACCTTTCTTAAGGTGAAAGAAGGAGTGAGCAACCACGGAGACATTCGAGAATGATCTATTCAAATTGATGCATTGCATCCGTGGCTACCTCCTTTACCTTGTTGATCTTTTCCAGGATGAACTCTAGCTGATCCACCCGATAATCCAAAGTGGAAAGGATTTTATTCAGTGCTCTAGGGTGTCCAAAGATGACAAACTTGACAAGATCATCGATTGAATAGTCGAGAATTCTCTGAAAGGTCTCGTGTTGCATCTTGGCATGATCAAGCTCTTCAGAGATGGGTCCCGCTATTGCCTGGAGTTCTCTGTTTGTTCGATTGATATTCTGATACAAATATGTGAACTTAGCGATGACTCCCTCGCTTTCTTTAAGGATTTGGCTACTCCAGTGGAAACACCATGCCCCCTTTCGCCAATTTTAGAATATTCATTGATTTTTTCCTAGCTCGGGAGTTTCGGCTGCGGTTGTGGGAGATGCACTTCCCATTTTCGCAAGGCGCGGAGAAGATATTTATTTTGCTCCTTTAGCTGCCTTTTCTCTTCCTTTGCTTCTTGGAGTTTCTTGCAAAGGGCGTCAACTGCAAATAGGGCCTCTCCTTGCAGGCTTTCTGAAGATGTCCCCATTGTGACCTGAGTCACCATGTAATCTGTCGAAGACAGATCCTTCTTATCCTTCAAAGGATTGGGGTATGCGATCTCCATCACTCTCTCCCCTGTTGCACTCTGAGAGAAGCGGGTTATGGGCTTTTGCTTCTTTGCCCCTTTTGACGGGATCACGGAGAAGTCCATCGGTGCGATGGGAACTTTCCTTTTTTGCCGACTCAAAGTCTTTGGGAGATCCAAGTGGATGGACTTATGGGAGAAGGACCAGAAATAGAAAAGGGGGCAGCTGCTTTGCCCCTTTTGAGTAGTAGAAGGGAAAAATGTGGAGACAAGTGGCGGCGGCATGGAGAGGAAAGTCGAGGAAGTGCTCACGGGAGGAAGGGATACTGCAGAGGAAGAAGACATAGGAAGGGAAGGGAGCTCAGAGATGAGGGAAGAAATGGAGGGGTATAGCTCCATGAGAGAGGAGAAGATGGACGAAGAAGCAGGAGGAACAAAAGAAGAAGGGGGAGAGGACACGGCCAAAGGAATGGTCACTTGAGTCACTTGAGGAGGGGAAGGAGGAGGAGGAGAAGGAATAGAAGGGACCTCAATTGTTACAGTCATGGCCACATCCTGAGTGGATGTGCCTATTGGAACATCTTCCGCCACTTCTTCTTTTGAGATTTTGGGATTACAACCCATTCTTGTGATGCGAAGGAAGGAGGACTCTCAGAACTTCCTCTTGGGTGGAGCTGGATTCACCCTCTATTCCTTTTCCCTTGCCTTTTGGCTGCTGTTTTGATCGAGGAGGTACGTTTCCCAATGGAGAGGTTGTGAAATTGACTCGAGGTAGATGAGCCCGTTCATTCGGCACCAATGCTCTATTCTGCGCAGAGTTTCCTTGACTCTCTCCTCGATTGTTTGAGGAGCTTTGGTTCTATCAATCACCACAAAAGGCCAATCATCCCCACCCGTGTCAAGATACACTTGATCAACTTCTTGCTCAGTAGTTTGGTAGCCTTTTGGGATGATGGCCACCCCGTCTTGGATGACTTCTGCTAAGGCCAAACAGAATGATCCTTCCTTCCGAGCTCAACCTCATGATATATGTCGATGTAGATATCTTTGATCTGAGGGATGTGGATCGGGTCGAGCTTGGCCTCAAATGAGACAATTTCTCGGGTCAAAGGTGGGTCTTCTGGGAAGTTATGTTTCAGATTTAGCAGCTCCAGTTCTGCAAACATGTCTTTCGCCTTGTGGTGAGTGAGACACGTATACCTACCCACTGTGAGGGGGAAAGGAGTTCCACCCTTCTTTCTCTTTAGACACTTTTCATGGTAGGTGATTATTTGTCTTGGACAGCTCTAACGAGATCAATTTGGGACCGGCATACCTTGGCGGTTTAGTTGGTTCTCCCAAAATTTGGTCGCCCTTAGATAGGTGAATGTGGGGAATTGAGTGAACAGGGCCCCCCATTTCTCTTTAGCTGTTATGATGCTCTTGGTCATATGACCGTGAGTCATATTCGGCCTCAACAGGAAGATGATGAAATAGAAGAATGCATCGTTGATTTTTGTGAATTGGGGGATGCTATTTTCCAACTTCAGTTCTGGATAGTATTCGTAGATTTTAACTTGGGGCCAAACCCCGCACCGCATCAGAGCTGGATAGTCCCTTTCTGAAGCTGCAGCATAGACCACGTAGGAGTTCATATAGAACCTCACCATTGTGGTAAGTTGTTGGAGCTGCTCGTAGATTGTCTTTGCTTATGATCTCCGCCCACTCAAAGCGTTGATCGGGCACATTTTTGTTCATTCTTTCTAGGTATCGCAACATCCACTTGTGAAAGTAGTGGGCATCAGAATCCCAAACACTCGCTCAGAACGTGATTGTGTCGTTGAGTTCCTCCGAAAAGTCTTTGCGATGAATGACTTGTGGCCACCGAGTCACAACCTTTTTGTTCTTCACGTAAACTTCGTTCATCAGCTGCATGCACTGATCTTCATTATCATCCCAAGCCTTGACACATTCATCATGGCTTACGGACATGAAGTTCGGTGGTGAGGGATGTTGAGCATTATTTCGAAGTGTCGGGTAGTGAGGTTGATCACGACCTCGCCCTTATCATTCACGACACATCTTGTGTCTTTATTGTAGCATCGGGCAACCACCATTATAAACTCATTGTTTACGGCACTAACAGGGATCCCCCACAAAATGTAGTGCACTGCCCATCAATTTGTCCATCCATGGACTTCTTGTGACCCTCTGGGTTCTGACCCAGAAATCCTCCATATCAATATGACCCAGTTCTGAGTCTCTGATGTCTAGGTCACACTCGGCTTGGGACTCGGGCATCCTGACCCTCTGATACTTGTACTTCATTTCTTCTTCTGTAAGCTTTGCTTTACCCTTAGATCTGGTAGGTCTCTTGCTTGATGTTGACATATGTAACTCGAGCTCGGTTTTGAGCTGCAAGAAGAAGAAGTGAAATCCAACGCAACAAAGTCATATCATCTATTTGATCTTCCATTAAAGCGTTGTGACGATGAAGAAAGAGTTAGAGATTTTAAGGCCTCGGGCGCAGGGCGCATGAATACTACTGGAGTTACTGAGGGCTAAATAATAAGGCGCACATAAAAGGTTTGTTGCAAGGGATAAATCAATGCCAAAGGGCGCATGGCGCATGGACACTGCAAATTGCATTTTTGTTGTTGTAAGGACAAGTGCACCTGCGCCATGTGTATACATTTTATTAAAGGGGCGCAAATATTTTTCGTGTTACACAGGTATAGGATGCACCAAAGGGCACGAGTCTAATGCGTGTAACATCATTTTTTCATGCACCATAGGAGTACTTGGCGCGCGCATGGAAGGTCTGCACAACATGATGTTGTTGTAACAATGGATGCGCCTGCGCCGATTTAACAGTTGTACTTGGCGCATATAAATTTAATGTTGCATACATGCAGGGTGCGCCAAAGGGTGCATGGTTTTGTAATGTTGCATGCAAGTTTGGTGCGCCAAGAGGGCACAGGGAAAGTGGTTGTAACAAGTGAAGGAAGTGCGCCTTGAGGGCGCAGCTGTTCTTTATGTAACAGGCATGGTATGTGCGCCATTGGCGCAACTGTATATTATGTTGCAGGTGCACCAATGCACCAAAGTAGGAGAAAAACATAGTTTCTTTGTAAGCTTTGATTCCTTCTCGAGAGGATTTCATTCATTTAAACTTCTTTTTGAGGGTACCTCATTTGGGTGATGAAGAGGCCTAAACCAAGATTTTTAAGTAATCATTTCAGATGAGTTTCCCCTACCACAGATCTCGGAAAGAGGGGGAAAACATGGGGAAGAATGGAAAAGACAGCAACAGGGGGGAAATCATGATTTCACATCTTTCTAATCCAAACCATACCAGCAAAGAGCCAAAAAAACCTCAAATACAAAACACACAAAAGAAAGAAGATCACTTACCAGATTTAAACAATGAAAAGCGTGAAAACAAGTCCACGACATGATTGAAAGTGACAAGGCGGGTGTCTTGTGAGTTGAGAGAAAATAATAAAAATAATCATGTGATTCGCTCTGGTGACAATGATAGTCAAGTACGCGCCTATATATAGGTGAGGTGGTATTAAATGCACCACGAACTTTTTCAAATGGCGCATGAGAAGCGCTTGTTGACATAAGAAAGCATACGCCCTGGCGCACCAAAGAACTTACCAAAATGAAGTTATGTGCGCCTTAGGCGCACCGAAAGTGATGTCGACACAAGAAAATGTGTGCCTTGGCACACCAAAAAGTGGCACAACAAAATTATTGTTGGCATGAAGGCACATGCGCCATGGCACATACAAGAAAGACTCAACATAGTAAGGCACATCAAAACGCCTGTTGACACCTCAAAGCATGCGCCAAAGGACTTTAAAGGGGCACATGAAAACTTGATGTTGCATAGTTATTATGTGCACCCAACCAAAAAGACCAAAAATGGCTAAGTTCAGAAAACTAGATTTCCTGGGGAGGGATTTTGCAACGTTCTGAACGCAAGGGGTCCCTAACGAGGGACCAGAACAAAATTTCGGTAAGGTTATCTGTAAAATTTCCCTTGCCAATTTTACGGGATAACAGCTAGCTCTTTCTAGGGACTATCTCTGAGTGAACCTCAGGGGTAGAGAATCCCAGATCTCAAGTGCCTATCCATTGGGCTATAGAGTCAAAAACAAGGGCGACCGAAAAGGGAAAACACACAACCAACAAAAGCAAACACACGACAAAAACAAACACACAACTGAAGTAAACTATACAAAGAAGAGAGCAAGCTCTACTTCCTTAATATTTTTAGATGTTGCACTTATAGGAAGCAGAGCTCGGTTCCATCCGGATACGAGAGATAGAAACTATTCTCTCCGTTGAGCGCTTGATCTTGAAAGGCCCTCTCCATAGGGAATCAAACTTTCCGTGCATACCTTTCGACTCTCTTCATTTGTCCCACAAAAGGATGAGGTCTCCCACCTGGAAATATCTTTTCTTAGCTTTTTTATCCAACAATATTTTGACTCGATTCTGATTTTCGGTGATCTTGTTGACCACCTTTACTCTCTTTTCTTCGAGCTCTGCTAGATACATGATCCTCTTTTCAAGGGAATTTTGAAAAGTTTGATCTTATTGCCGTGTCAAGCGCATGCAGCGGGGAGTTCGGTGGAAATGGGAAGCTCGACATCGGTGCCATATAACACTTGAAAAGGTGACATACCGAGAGACCCTTGGGAGTAATGTGGTCCGCCCACAAAGCGTCATATAATGATTTATGCCACATTCATTGATTCTCCTCTACTAGCTTTCGTATGATGGTCAAAAGTTTTTATTACTGGATTCAGCTTGACCATTTCCCTAAGGGTAATAATCTGAGGCGTGAGCCAAAGTTATTCCGTATTCATAGAAAAAACTAATAACTTCCCGTGAAGAAAATTTAGAAGCATTATCAAGCAACAATCTTGTTTGGGATGCCAAACCCGACAATGATACTTTATTTGAAGAAATTGCAAACAACTTCGGAAGTGGCGTGTCTTATAGGTATGGCTTCCACCCACTTGGTGAAATAATCTGTTGCTGTTAGGACATAACTGTGTCCGGAACTCGATTGGGGATTGAGTACACCAATAAAATCAATTCCCCACTGCTTGAATGGTTCGTCGACAATGACCGACCTGAGGGGAAAAGCAGCCAACTTGGGCTTGCCGACGAACTACTGACAAGGCTCACATTTTGCTACCCTAGGTAGCTATATCTTGGAAGAGCGTTGGCCAATAGTACAGCCCTGGATGATCTTGTGTGCTGTCATGGAAGAGGAGAAATGGCCTCCACAGCCGAATTATGAAAACTCTCAAGTAACTTCACCTGCCGTGGCTTGTCGACACATCGCAAGAAGATATCATCTATTCCATGTTTGTATAAACCGTCATCCCAGATGAAATATTTGGCTGCTCTCGAGATTTATAGTGCGTTTTCCTTTGCGTAGTTAGGTGAGTCGGGCATTCACCATAGGTGAGGAAGAAAGAAATATCAGAATACCATTCATCGCTGGTTGCGACAAATAGGACCATAGGTAGTGAATTGGGTTTCTCCAACCTGGCTTTGTGCTTCATTGGTACAATCATCCTTTTCTCTGGAAATTTCTAACCCTTGGTTTTCAGCCATAAGTTGACATAAGCCTTTTCCTCTTACCAACTTAGTTGGTTTTATATCCAGATCGTACTCCTGGACCTTTGCAATCCAATTTCCTCACAAGCTTCCTAACTCCTATTGAGTTAAAATTGACTTGACTGCCGTGTCAGGGACCAGCACCACTGTATGAGAATTTAAAATGTAATACCTGAAGTTTTTGACTGCTTTGACAACGGCGAAGGCATGCTTTTCCAATTGAGACATTTTCAATTCATGAGGCTTGAGGGGAGAGCTCATGAACGCAATTAGGGATTCAACATTCTCAGAATTCTTTTGCATCAAGATGGCAGATACAGTATGCTCAGATGCATAGCTATACATGATAAAATCCTTGGAGAAATCAGGACACACCAGGACTGGTGCGTGAGCGACAGAGGCTTTTATTTCCTCGAATGACTTCTTTCCTTCTTCACTCCATCGGAAAGTTGGTGACCCTTTCATCATGTCTAATATGTGGCGAGTCTTTTCGGCAAAGTCGGGAACAAAGCGCCTGAGAAAGTTCACCTTTCCGAAGAAAGAGTGGATGTTGGTCTTGCTTGTAGGCAAAGTAAGGCTCTAAATAGCCTTAACTCTTTATTTGTCTATCTTCATTCCTTCTTTGCTAACAACATGTCCTAGCAATTTCCCTTCGTGACTCCAAAAATAGATTTTTTTGGGTTAGGGAAATCCCATGCTCTCGGCATCTGGCCAATACTTTCTCCAGATGATCACAATGATCACTTCGTTGTTTAGAGAACACAATTAAGTCATCTAGATAAACCACAATGACCTTCCCCATCATACCTTTGAATGTAAGGTCCATAGCCCGCTGAAAAGTGGCGCCAGCATTGGTCAAGCCAAAAGGCATTCTGCTGTAGGCAAACGTACCCCAGGGAGTAGTGAATGCTATTTTAAATTGATCTTCAGGTGAGACTTCAATCTGATTGTAGCCTGAAAAACCATCAAGCATGGATAGCATTTCTGATCTAGTTACTGCTTGTAGAACTTGATCCATTATAGGAAGTGGGTAGTTGTCCTTCAAGGATGCCTGATTCAGGTTTTGAAAATCTACACATATGCGTATTTCACCATTTTTCTTGCATCATTTGGTACAATATTTGCCACCCAGTCTTGTGATGGATAGGAAAAATGATTCTCGCATCTAGCATTTTCTAAATCTCAGCTTGGATAGTACCTGAGATCTTAGGGTTATAATGCCTCTGCTTCTGGCGAAAGGGTTTGACGTCCTCTTTCAATGGAATGTCATGCTGGACGTCCTTTGGCCTAAAGGACTTTAGATCAGCATAGGACCATGCCAATACATCCATGTATTTCTTCAGTAGTTTGATAAACTTCCACTTCTCTTCAGGTGTGCAACATTTTCCAATGTTCACAAACTGCGGATGTTCTACTGAACCTAAATTGACGGCTTCAGTTTCTGGGGAGGAACCGGTATCATCTCGCCTTTTCTTTTTTACAAAACGGTCATGCCTGTTGAAAAACCGCTCCAAAGAAACCAGGCCCTTTGGAATTTTATTTCCTTTGAGCTAACATATGTCGTCGTTCCCTTCGGATTCATCCTCTTGACCGGTAACTAATTCATGGCACGTAGAAGTGGATCCTTCAAAGTGAAGTTCCTTAAAATTTTCCACCTTTTCTAGAAAAGTAATGAGTTGATTGTCATCATTGAATACTTGCCAATGCTGAGAATTGTCCAGCACACTTGGGTGGAAAACCACCTCAATGGTGTATTTGTCTGTTTTCAAACCTGGGTGAGGGAGCATGAGGGATGATGAAATGGCCAATGAATCGACCATATCGTTCCGAGCTCTTGGAATGGATTCTATTGAAAAAGCGTCAAATTCCTCGATGTTGTCCCATACCGCATTACAGTAGTGCCTGAGCCTCTCGTTCTTCACTTGATATATTCTCTTAACTCGATTCACGACTAGCTCTGCATCACCTTGCACTTTCAGATTTTTGATTCCTCTTTCCTTTGCGGCTTGCATGCCAAGTAGCAGAGATTCATACTCAGTAGTATTATTTGTATTGAAAAAATGTAGCTTGAAAGAGAGAGGAATAATCTCTTCTTCAGAGATATTAACACAACTCCGGCGCCAAATCCACTTGTTGCGCAGCTACCATCAAACTGCAAAGTCCAGATCTTGTTAAGATCTTCTTCTTAGATGAGAACAACCATTTTTTCAGACTCGGTAGACAAGAAATAGTTCCCCATCCCTGATGATTTGAAAATAATTTGAGCTTTGGGGTCCTCAGAGTTAGTAACCAAGTACTTATTTTGTGATTCCGGCTCCAATGTCTGCATTACACCTTTGACGGGGATTCTAGCCTTGGACCAGTCCATATGAATTTCCCCACCAACTTCGCTACAAAAACTTCTTCCAGAAAAAATTCCATAAGCACTGGAATGTCGGCAACAAGGATGGTCATCTTTACTCTTTTCTCGGGAACGCCGCAAATACGAACTGCGCGTCTTTAATTTGACCAATCAACGAAACCTGCTTGGTTTCCAAGGAATAACATCTGCCAAAAGGCTTGGTAAGGGTGAGGCCCAAAGCATGGGCGAATTTTTCCGGCATGATGTTGTCGAAGCCCTCTAGAATAAATTATGCAATTACTTAACTTGTGGCCATTGATTAGGAGGGATAGATAGAAGGGTTCTATCTTGCCCGATGCGATGTTGAGGCGATGTTTATGCGAGATGCGGAGGAGTGGAGAGGATTCCTTTAGGGAAATATGGGGAGATAAGATGACTTGACTTTGAATATACTTGGTCAACCTTACAAGTTGTTCGGGGTTTGACTGAAGATATTCGGCTTCATACATTGGGATCTTAGTCTTTTTAGCATGATCTATGATATCAAATGCGGCTAAGGGTTCTTATTTGGTGAAGGAATGAGTCCCTCACTTCGCGATGGTAGAGTAGGATTATTGGTCTTCATGGAAATAGAAGAAGGTTGATTCGGAGGAGAGATCAGGGGAAAAGCTTTCTTTGTAAAAGACCTAACAGGGGGTTGAGTAGGAAGAGGATTACCTCTTTTAGCAATGGTTGGAGGCGTGTTTGACACGGCCTTCTCTTTCTGCATATGGGCAGCGACCTCTACTTCTTTTCCTTGCGAGCAGGTAAAAACAACATATGACTGTCCATTTGCATACCCTTGTGTACCCTCCTCTTCATTAGATTCTTCCTCATCAAATTCCATATACCTGATAGTAAAGTCGCCAGTCGGCTCACCGACATCTTGATCATCTTCACCTTGAGACGAAGGTTCTTCGTAATCTGGTTCCTCTTCTTCAATTTCGACTAAAGCGTTGATCGGGGGAGCCTCAAGCGCCAAATGTGGAGCGATTGCAGTAAGCGTGGCCTATGTGGGATCTTTGTTGGGAGTGAAATTTCTTCGTGGAATATCCCGGTACGAGGAACTGGGGGAAGCTTGGGCTAACTACTTCTTTAATGCGAGAAAGTCCTTCACCATCTTTTGAAATGCCAGATCAGACAAAGTAGTGGGAGAAGGGCCCGAAGCTTTGGGCTTGGATGGTTCCCTTTTTAATTCACCAGATATGAGCAAGTTTTCTTCAATCCGTATGGCAGCAGCTTGGGCAAGAGGCAAGTAGCTACTTGTTCTTGCGGGCAGAGCAAGAAACTTACTTTCGAGCTCATAGCGTTCACAAAGAAACACTTCTAATTTTCCGGTGTTGGAAGCATGACAACAGGAACATGGTTGATTAATGCATTGAACCTGGTGATAAAATCATGCATGGTCTCATTGGCCTCCTTTTTTAGGTGAGTAATATGTGATAGCAGAGTAAACGCATCTTTCGAAGGCTTGTACCTGTCTTCAAAAGCATCCTGCAAGGTGGCCCAACTGGTAATAGATCCGGCCGGCAAATGCTGAAACCATTCATGCGGGCCCTTGTAGAGTTTCCAGAAAAAGGTGAACCGACACATCTTCATGGGTTACATCTAGGATACTGCATGACATAATGAATGTATATATGTGTGAATCCGTGCTTTGGTTTCCGCTCCCATCAAATTTGGGGAAATTCTTTCGGTTTCTATGTGGGAGCACGTGAACTAGATGTGGTAATGCGAGAGGGCCCATAATATTTCCCCATGGCACTGCCATTTGAAAGGCTAGAAAAAGAACACGGGCCGGGAGTGCGGTTCCGCTAAGCAATAAAGCATTGCAAAGGGATGTGGACGCCGGTTCGAGAGATTCTTCCTTCGTGGAGGTGAGACACTCCTTGATGACCGGTCACCAAGCTTAGTGATGAGAAGCGTCTTTGGTGTAATACTGAAGTTATGCCTTTAGAGCAGATCAAAGGTAGGATCGAATTCTCCACGAGCTCTCCTGCTACGATTAAATGGTTCACCCACCAGTGCACCTTTCGGTTTTACAATATTGTGAAGCAAATTAAAAACTCTTTTTGGTTGTACTTGCTGATTTTTTTATTTTTATTTTTTCGACAATAATCAAAGTATGTACTTTTCTGAATATTTAATTTTACCCTCTTTTGAAAACCAATTGCGGTTTAATGACAAAGAACAATGAGGATAAAATGATAGTGAAGCTTAGCAAGCTGATTTTCAGATCTAGAGTTGACTTTTTCAAAGAGTTTGAAAATTTTGGTAAACTATCAAAAACTCAGATCTACGGAAAAATACAAATTTTTATAAAAACTCAGCGAACTAAAGATCTCCAACTAGGCCAGATCTATGGATCTCAGAAGAAAATTTTCAATTTGGAGCACTTTTTGCAAAAAAATTAGATTTTGAACAAAAGTTGAAATTTGCAAACAGTAGTAGTTTTTCTCGATTTTTATTAATTCTTTATCATACCACCATCATAGATTGGATAGATCTATTCGATCCCTAGTAGAGTCACCAAAAACTGTTGGTTCGAAAATTTGTCGCGAGCGACGGATCTATGGATAGACAAGCCAACAGTGTGCAGGGCATAGCCCCTCTTTGAGTTAGCAAAGCGAAACTAGTTTATTGCTATTCTACTAGCAGGAATCTTGTGCAAGTCTCACAATATTCTACCTTCGGGGTTTGGGATCTCATCCCAGTAGGTGTATTTCTGACTATGAAGAGAAAGGAATGAAAGAGAGGATGAAGAAAAATCAGGTCCGAAGGGAGAAAAGAAATGAATTCCAAAGCAGAAAGGTCAGAGGGTTTATGTTTTGGGATTGGTAGTAAATAGAGCCAAACCTACTTGCATAAATAAATAAAGCAATACTGATGAATAAATGACAAAAAAGTAGAGATAGATTCAACAGAATAAACTCATAGATCTGACATAACAAAGATCAGATGCTCATAACACACATATTCAACACAAAGTCTTAATATTTGCATTAATATCTTCTTCATACAAAAATTCAAAGCTTTTTCTTCTCACTTCTATTTTTCATCTAAAATATATCCACCCCTTGAATACAACAAGTATTCAAGTATATATAGAAGGAGAGAGGAAAAGAAGACAAAAGCAAACAAACCACTTATTTACATAAATATCTTACAATAGATTACAAAGTCATTTGTTGACTTTTGACAACTTTGGTGGATGACATCATCCCATGGTGCAAAATGGATGATGCCATCGTTTGTGTCAACATGACTTAGATATTTTACAACGAGAAAGTTAGGAAGAAAGAAACTATTTATCGTCGTCCATCAGCTGGAAGGAGGTATCCTGCTTTTGTTGCTCTGGCGACGAGATGTGGAACTGGGCACGGTACTCTATGAACGTACTGATCATGGGTTGAAGTTGATCCTCGAAAGGATCCTTGTGTCTATCTCTGATAGCTTTGTAGGTCTCCCGCTCGTCTATGAGATTTTCTGGGAGTTTGGAATAATCATTCTCTGACTCTATCAGGAATCCGATGAAGTCACGACACGCCAACAGGTTATTGATGGATTTGGCGTCGAACGTGACCTCTGGCCCCAGTCCCTGTGAAACGATCTCCTTGAAGATCTGAATAGTTTCCTCCACCTTTCTTAAGGTGAAAGAAGGAGTGAGCAACCCTGGAGACATTCTGAGAACAATCTGTTCCATTTGATGCATTGCATCCAGGGCTACCTCCTTTACCTTGTCGATCTTTTCCAGGACGAACTCTAGCTGATCCACCCGATAATCCAAAGTGGAAAGGATTTTATTGAGTGCTCTAGGGTGTCCAAAGATGCCAAACTTGACCAGATCATCGACTGAATAGTCGAGCATTCTCTGAAAGGTCTCGTGTTGCATCTTGGCATGATCAAGCTCTTCGGAGATGGGTCCCGCTATCGCCTGGAGTTCTCTGTTTGTTCGATTGATATTCTGATACAAATCGTGAACTTAGCAATGACTCCCTCACTTTCTTTGAGGATTTGGCTCCTCCAGGCAGAAACTGCCATGCCCTGCTCGCTGATTTTAGCATATTCATTGATCTTTTCCTGGCTCAGAGGCTCAGGAGTTTTGGTGGCAGTTGTAGGAGGTGCACTGCCCATTTTCTGCAAGGCGTGGAGAAGATATTTATTTTACTCCTTTAGCTACCTTTTCTCTTCCTTTGCTTCTTGGATTTTCTTGCAAAGGGCGTCGACTCGACTGAGATAGGGCCTCTCCTTGCAGGCTTTCTGAAGATGTCCCCATTGTGACCTGAGTCACCATGTAATCTGTCAAAGACAAATCCTTCTTATCCTTCAAAGGATTGGGGTATGCGATCTCCATCACTCTCTCCCGTGATGCACTCTGAGAGAAGCGGGTTATCATTTTTGCTTCTTTGCCCCTTTTGATGGGATTATGGAGAAGTCCATCGGTGCGATGGGAACTTTCCTTTTTTGCTGACTCAGGTGCTGGGAGATCCAGGCTAGCCTTATGGGAGAAGGACCAGAAATAGAAAAGGGGGAAGCTGCAGTAGTAGAAGGGAAAAAGGTGGAGACATGTGGCGGCGGCATTGAGAGGAAAGCCGAGGAAGTGCTCACGGGAGGAAGGGATACTGCAGGGGAGGAAGACATAGGAAGGGAAGGGAGCTCAGAGATGAGGGAAGAAATGGAGGGGGACAGCTCTGCGAGAGAGGAGAAGATGGACGAAGAAGCAGGAGGAACAAAAGAAGAAGGGGGAGAGGACACGACCAAAGGAATGGTCACTTGGGTCACTCGAGGAGGGGAAGGAGGAGGAGGAGAAGGAACAGAAGGGACCTCAATTGTTACAGTCGTGGCCACATCCTGAGTGGATGTGCCTATTGGAACATCTTCCGCCACTTCTTCTTCTGAGCTTTTCGGGATTACAACCCGTTCTTGTGAAGCGGAAGGAGGACTCTCAGGAACTTCCTCTTGGGTGGAGCTGGATTCACCCTCTATTCCTTTTCCCTTACCTTTTGGATGTTGTTTTGATTGAGGAGGTGCGTTGCCCAATGGAGAGGTTGTGAAATCGACTCCGAGGTAGATGAGCCCATTCATTCGGCACCAATGCTCTGTTCTACGTAGAGTTTCCTTGACTCTCTCCTTGATTGTTTGAGGAGCTTTGGTTCTATCAATCACCGTGAAAGGCCAATCGTCCCCACCCATGTCAAGATAAACTTGATCAAATTCTTGCTTAGTAGTTTGGTAGCCTTTTTGGGACGATGGCCACCCCGCATCTTGGATGATTTCTCGCTAAGGCCAAGTGGGAATGATCCTTCCTCCTGAGCTCAACCTCATGATATATGTCGATGTAGATATCTTCGATCTGAGGGATGTGGATCGGGTCGAGCTTGGCCCTAGGTAGACAATTTCTCGGGTCGAAGGTGGGTCTTGCTGGGAAGTTATGTTTCAGATTTAGCGGCTCCGAGTTACGCAGACATGTCTTTCACCTTGTGGTGAGTGAGACACGTATACCTACCCACTATGAGGGGGAAAGGAGTTCCACCCTTCTTTCTTTTAGATGCTTTTCATGGTAGGTGATTAGCTATCTTGATACAGCTAAGGATCAATTTGGGACCGGCATACCTTGGCAGTTTAGTTGGTTCTCCCAAAAGTTGGCCGCCCTTAGATAGGTGAATAAGGGGAATTGAGTGAACAGGGCCCCCCATTTCTCTTTAGCTGCTACGATGCTCTTGGTTGTACGACCGTGAGTCATATTCAGCCTCAACAGGAGGATGATGAAATAGAAGAATGCATCGTTGATTTTTATGAATTGGGGAATGCTGTTTTCCAGCTTTAGTTCTAGATAGTATTCGTAGATTTTAACTTGGGGCCAAACCCCGCACCACATCAGAGCTGGATAGTCCCTTTCTGAAGCTACAACATAGACCACGTAGGAGTTCATATAGAACCTCCCCATTGTGGTAAGTTGTTGGAGCTGCTCAGAGATTGTGCTGCTTATGATCTCCGCCCACTCAAAGCGTTGATCGGGCACATTTTTGTTCATTGTTTCTAGGTATCGCAGCATCCACTTGTGAAAGTAGTGGGCATCAGGAAGCCCAAAGACTCTGCTCAGGAACGTGATTGTGTCACTGAGTTCCTCTGAAAAGTCACTGCGATGAATGACTTGTGGCCACCGAGTCACTACCTTTTTGTTCTTTAGGTAAACTTCGTTCATCAGCTGCATGCACTGATCTTCATTATCGTCCCAAGCCTTGACGCATTCATCTTGGCTTACGGCCACGAAGTTCCAGTGGTGAGGGATGCCGAGCATTATTTTGAAGTGTCGAGCGGTGAGGTTGATCACGACCTTGCCCTTATCATTTACGACACATCTTGTGTCTTTATTGTAGCATCGGGCTACTACCATTATAAACTCATTATTTACGGCACTAACAGGGATCCTGCCCACAAAATTTAGTGCACTGCCCATCAATTTGTCCATCCATGGATTTTTTGTGACCCTCTCGGGTTCTAACCCAAAAATCCTCCATATCAATATGACCCATTCCGAATCTCGATGTCTAGGTCACACTCGGCTGGGACTTGGGCATCCCGACCCTACGATACTTGTACTTCATTTATTCTTCTCGTAAGATTTTCTTTACCCTTAGATTTGGTAGGTCTCTTGCTTGATGTTGACATATGTAACTCTAAGCTCAATTTTTGAGATGCAAGAAGAAGAAGTGAAATCCAACGCAACAAAGTCATATCATTTGATCTTCCATTAAAGTGTCAACAGAAGAAAGAGTTAGAGATTTTAAGGCCTCGGGGCACGGGGTGCATGAATACTACAAAGTTACAGGGGCTAAATAATAAGGCGCATAAAAGGGTTGTTGCAAGGATAAATCGGTGCAAAGGGTGCATGGCACATGGACACTGCAGATTGCATTTTTGTTGTTGTAAGGACAAGTGCGCCTGCGCCATGTGTATACATTTTATTCAAGGGCGCATATATTTTTCGTGTTACACGGGTACAGGATGCACCAAAGGGCATGAGTCTAATGCGTGTAACATCATTTTTCCATGCGCATGTAGGAGATCTTGATGTGCGGTGCATGGAAGGTCTACACAATATGATGTTGTTGTAACAATGGATGACCTTGCACCGATTTAGCGGTTGAACTTGGCGCATATAAATTTAATGTTGCATACATGCAGGGTGCGCCAAAGGGCACATGGTTTTGTAATGTTACACGTAAGTTTGGTGTGCTAAGAGGGCACAGGGAAGGCGGTTGTAACAAGCAAAGGAAGTGCGCCTTGAGGGGGGTACTGCTGTTCTTTATGTAACAAGCATGGTATGTGCGCCATTGGTATTGATCTTGTATATTATGTTGCGGGGGTGCACCAATGCGCCAAAGGAGGAAAAAAACACACTTTCTTTGTAAGCTTTGATTCCTTCTCGAGGGATTTCATTCATTTAAAATTCTTACCGAGGGTACCTTGGGGTGATGAAGAGGCCTAAACCAAGATTTTTAAGTAATCACTTTTTAGATAGAGTTTCCCCTACCAAAGCAGATCGGAAAGAGGGGGAAAACATGGGGAAGAATGGAAAAGACAACAAAGAGGGGGGAAATCATGATTTCACATCTTTCTAATCCAAACCATACCGGCCAAAGCAACCAAAAACCTCAAACACAAAACACACAAAAGAAAGAAGATCACTTACCAGGGATTTAAACAATGAAAAAGCGTGAAAACGGGTCCACGACGTGATCGAAAGCGACAGGGTAGGTGCACTGACAGGTTCAGAGAAAATAATAAAAATAATCACATGATTCACTCTGGTGACAATGACAGTGTAGACGTGCCTATATATAGGTGAGGTGGTAATAAATGTGCCACCAAATTTTTCAAATGGCGCATGAAAAGCACTGTCGACACAAGAAAGCATGTGCCCTTGGCGCACCAAAACACTTGCCAACACGAAGTTATGTGTGCCTTAGGCACACCGAAAGTGATGTCGACACAAGAATATGTGCGCCCTTGGTGCACCAAAAAGTGGCGCAACAAAAGTATTGTTGACATGAAGGCGCATGCACCTTGGCGCATGCAAGAAAGACTCAACATAGTAAGGCGCATCAAGACACTGTTGACACCTCAAAGCATGTGCCAAAGGACTTTAAAGGGGTGCATGAAAACTTGATGTTGCATAGTCATTATGTGTGCCCAACCAAAAAGACCAAAAATGGCTAAGTTCGAAAAACTAGATTTCCCGGGAGGGATTTTGCAACGTTCGAACGCATGGGTCCCTAACAAGAGGACCGAAACAAAATTTCGGTAAGGTTATCTATAAAATTGCCCTTGCCAATTTTACGAGATAACAAAATCCACAAAAATGATGTTTTTATACCTTCAATGGATAGAGGAGATCGAGATCTTTCCAAAAAATATGATTTTTCCCAAATCTGATCTTGGAATTGAAGGATATGGCCATCTAAAGATTTAGGGCAAAACAGGTGAAAAAATAGGGTTGGCGGGCCAAAATTTGTCCCCCTTTTTGCAAATTTGGAAAATTTTCCCAAAATTCTCCATGGCCCCACCAATCCAAGGACATGTGGCACTTTCTAATTGGTTCGTAGGTCTCAAAATCACATTCTGCCCATTTTTCCCATGCAAGGGAAAATTTTTCCAAGGCCTTCCAGGTGATGAAATCCCCGCCACTGATGTGGACACGTGGCACCCTCTGATTGGTTGTAGAGATGTGGCCCCATTCTTGCCTTTTGTGTTTTTACAACTTTGGAAAAATTTCCAAAATCCTCCCGACGCCCTGATCCCCACCGATGAGTGGACACATGGCACCTTTTGATTGGTCAGGCGGGGTTGCGTTTATATTTTTCCTTTGAGAAATTTTGAAAAAAAAGCCAAAACTTTAAATGCCTTCGGCCACCCGCCGCTACGCCTTGACACACGGCACATCCTAATTGGCCATGGGGATGTGGTTCCATTTTTTCCTTTGAGATTTTCACCACTTTGACAAAAATTCTAAAATCCTCCCGATGCCCCGATCCCTATCGATGAATGAACACATGGCGCATTTTGATTGGTCGGCCAGGATGTGCCTCTATTTTTACATTTGAGAAATTTTGACAAAAGCCAAAAACTTAAAATCCTTCCACCACCCACCGCTCGCCTTGACACATGGTGCATCCTGATTGGTTGTGGGCCTTAAGTAACTTCTTTTTCTTCGCGGAATTTCAGGCAGAAATTTGACCTTAGAATTTTTCCCCAAAAAGGGCTAAGTGCCAAAAATCCTTCGCGAGTCTACTAGTGCTTTGCTCCTCACCACGTGTCACCTTTTGATTAGTCATTGTGGGATTTCAAAGAGGGATTTTACTTATGCCTTTTAGCCCAAAAACACTAAGTATCAATCTTTCCTCCGCTTCTCTGCTAACCCGCATTGACATGTGGCATCATTTCATTCACTTTGTGGGCCTTCCTTGGGAAATTATCCCCTCCAAACTCGCCGAGCCATAACTTTACTAATATTTGGATTTATGAGGAATTCTTTACCTTTTCTCGAAAGGGGAAAAATCCTATACGATGAAGCCATCTCCAAAAACTTTTAGATGTGAAAGTTGAAAAAACATGATTGACGACAAGGAAGGAGGACATGAAGATAAGTTAGCCAAAATAGCAGGGCTCATTTTGGATAACAATTTTGGTGACTCAAAGGGGTCATCTCACTGCTAGATGAATGATCAGTGGAATTTTGAAGCATCCATTGGGCATGGAGTCAAGCCTGATAACCAAATTTGATCTGAACTATGAAAATCTGACCTTTGAGCCACTTGGAAACCCACTAAAACTTGGAGTTGATCTTCACCAAAATCCAGTGAATGTATTGTGCAAGAGCAGAACCAAACAACTATGTACAAAATTGAAAATCATACATACCCTAAGTGGAATATGCAGAGTGTGCACAAGAACTTATTCTACTAAAAACAAACCTACCTATACTACTCTAACCAAGAGCAAAGGGAGCTCAAACAAATCCTACAACTGGCAGGGAGAAATAGATTCCCTTCCTCAAAAATGGTAGCCATACAACTGATTTGGCACTGAACATGGCTGGTTGGATGAGTGAAAAAATAAATATAAGTTGATCTTCCACCCAAATCATCAATGTGTCAACTGAAAACAAAAACAATACCTCTTTTAGTTGCTTTGCATTTGGACTGAAGAGGAATTGTAGTTGATCCTTGGTACTTTGCATAACATCCTCATGCTTAGAAGCAAGCATGACTGGTTGTGGCTCCTCTTTTGGCTCCAATGAAGCCAAATATCTTATTGGGCAAGGTCTTATCCTTGAAGTTTTCCCATTGCTTTGAATTTATACTCCAAAAATGGAGTCTTTTTGCAGATCCTTTTAGATGAATGGTGTGGAAGGAATGATGAAAATCTCTTTCTCTTTCTCTTCCTCTGCAGGTGGTATGGCTCTTAGAAGATCAAATTCTTCCAACTTTGATTCAAGAGGCATGTTGCAAACTGCAGGTTGTTATCCTTGAATGTTCTCCTTCATGGCAACAGGCTCTTGTGCTTGGATGGTGGATGATGAAGGAGAAAATGATGTGATATCCACGGGTTCCTCCTCATCAAAACATTCTTCTAAGTTTGATAGTAAATCAAACTCTTCAATGTCCTACTGCTACAAAGTCTCTCCTTCATGCATGGTGTCCTTCAAATCTGCATCTTCTTCACCATGTGTAGCTTCATCTTTAAACATGAAGCTTGTCAGCTTTAACTCATCCAAAAGATCATATTTTTGGATAGATGAAGTGGGAGAGAAATATGAAGTGTCTTCTAAAACCTACTCATGATTCAATGCCTCTCGAATCTGCTTTTGTTCACCTCCACAACCCGAATGTATTACTCCTCTTTTGGATTTGGAGTTACTTCCTTTTTCTTTGCTTGGTGTTGGCTTGGAAATTTTTCTTTGGGACAAATTTTTGGTTTTCCAAAACAACGCTATGGGAATCTAAGTCCCTCTACTTATAATGGTGCAGCTGCCATATTATGCATGTAAAACAGTGGATTCAATGGTGGTTTTTCAACCATAGATCCATAGGGCACTCCATCGACCCTATGGCAAAAGCCTGCAATTTCTTGTAAGGATAGAAATTGGTCTAAGAGTGGGAAAGGGAGTGTAATTTAAGGAAAGAAGATCAATGATGGAGGTAGAATATTAGATGTCTCAGTATACATTGATTATAAAGTTCACAACATGCATTTAATTGGAAGAAGAATACAAATTTGCAAACCAGAGCTACAAGAATGAATAAAATTACATTGGTCACAAAGTACCAATCGATTGCTCCATCAAAGGGGCATAAAATCCTTCTTTTCTTATTGTAGCCAAAATAGAAACTCGTATAATGAAGGGAAAATAGAAGAAAATTACATAAAGAAGGGAATAGAAGAAGATTTACTATCATTTTTATCCTTTATTTGTGAAATACATTTATAGTCTCCAAATTCAATTTCCAACCCATACAATGACTTACAGAGCACATGAAATAGCCCACAAGGGGATTACAACTTTCCAAGGCATCTAAGAAACAATTTCAATCAAAATCAATCATTCGGACCATTTCTGGTTCTTGATTCGCAGAGAAACAACCATGGCGGGAGAAAAGCCAGAAATCATAATTAAAACCATTACAAACTTTCCAGATTGAATGTGGACCATTGGATCGACCTTTTGTGCCTTTAAATTTGAGCCACCCACATGGCAGAAGGTGATTGGAGTGGCCGTGGGTGAGCTATTTTTGTTTTACAACTTTTGGGAATTTTTACAATTTGGAACAATTTTCTCCTTCGGCCCATTTTGACTTTTCAACGTGGACATGTGGCATTATTTGATTGGATATAGGGTCATGGCTCCATTTAGAACATTTTGAACCTTTGTTGGAAAAAATTTCAAAATCACAAAATCCTCCATCGGCCCGCATTCCCGTTGTTGATGTGGCACAATTTCATTGGCTGCGGAGGTCACATTAAACTTTTCACTTTTAACCCAAAAGGCTAAAAACTTGAAATCCCGTCGAAGGCCTCGAAAGGACACGTGATATCATTTCATTGGTTTTGGAGCCACGGGTAGGTTAATCTTCTCTAAATTTTAACACCAAAAAGACTTAAATTTTTAAAGTCTTCCATCAACCCATGCTCCCGGTTTGACATTTTCAACTCAAAAATGGACATGTGTCAGCATCTGATTAGTTACAGGGATCAAAACTTTTTATTTTCTCCACTCCGCTTGGGCTCACGGATCCACCATCACCATTTACACTTTTTTACCAAAAATTCAAAGTGGCAAAGAAATCTCCTCAGCCCGCCAATCCACCTTGGGCAAAAATTTCAACTTAAGTCCGCTGAGCCATATCTTGCAAAAAACAACGAGTTATAATGACTTCTTTACCTTTTTGGAAAGAGGAAGAAATTTCCCATATGATGAATTAGGTTCCAAACCTCTTTGAGCCCTTGGAAAGAACCAAAAATCAAAATACTCATATTAGAACATTTTCAAATGGGGCTAACTCAAAAATTTAGGATTTGAGTTGGAAATAATGAAGGAAATTTTTGAGGGGAAAAGCTTGATTGGCTCTAGCTTGGGGACATGACATGGATTAAACAGGAGAAAACATGGCATGAGTATCCATAATTTCAAGTTTTAAAACATATAACGTTGACCAAGTGCCTTATCCATCGGGCCTTGCGAGTTATGTACAACTTCGAGGAAAGCAAGAAGGAAGAAGATGACACAACCAAAAACACACCAAAATAGAAAGGGAAAAAAAAACACAATAGAAAAGGGGAAAAATCAAAACTATGTTACAAGGTGAGGGAAAACCACACGTTCATTGATGAACTTTTCATTTCTGAAAAGTTACCCCTGAAGAGGCAACACTGAATGATTATGTTCTACGAAGCCATTGACAGGTTCTAGAAAGTAGACTCCCCTCCTCACTACTTATGAAATCCAGGTGCTTCCACATTTATCTGTGTACTTGGTAGGATTGAATCCATGTGAGATTCTTAATGCTCATGTCCTTGCTTGGAAATTCCATTGCCTTCATGTTCTTTGAAATCAGTTTGATAGTTCCAGTTTCCTTCCATGTTTATCCATATAGTTTATTCTCCATCGAGCATCTCATTGCTGCCCCAAAGCTGATTTTTGTTCCAATTCATTGGATATTTTGAGTTACTTTCTTTTCTGGGTCTATGCTCATTGGAATACTCTCCATGAGAAACATTTGATTCATCCTTTATCTCTACTCCCATTGTGGGGAATTTGAGTATTGATGGGAGGATTGGAGGAAAACTCATTCTTGTCTTGTATGTCCATGACACAAGTGAAGAGATCAAGAATCAGTTCAGGGTATTCCTCAACTTGAACCGCATCCAATATGTCTTGCACAAATTTATGCTTCATCATTTCGTAGCTCATCTTTATATCCCTTTGAAGAATTCATCTCAAGGAAACTATCTAGAGGGGTTACCGATCATCTTTGGAATCACCGCACTCTAACAATCCTTCATCAAAAGAGATACATCTTCGAGAGGCCTCAAAACTCCTTGATTCAATTTCTTCATCATGGAAATAGTCTTCATCCTCAAATGGGAAAGAAAATAAATCCATTTAGTTATTCCATCCATGACTCATTAGCTCTAGAATGGCATCGTATTTTTAATATGGCTTTAACTCAATGTGACCAACCTTCACATTGGTTAAGGCTTCCAAATTAGCTTCACGCTTGTCTTGCAGATTTTTGACTTGCATCAAGAGGTCGAGATTGAGCTCAAGATCTTTAGTTTCTTCTACGGCTTCAAGCATTTCTTGTACAAATATTTCTTTCAATCCTTTCACAGGACCATCACAAGCTGATTTTGTATAGCCATAGATGGCCGACCGAGATCATCTTCATCCCCAAATGGAAATGAGAATAACTCCTCATCCTAGAAAAACACATAAGATTATTTATCTTCTTGAAATTTATTGAGAACCATCTCCTCTTCTTTTGGGTCTACATCATCTGGTGATTCGGGGATGCTTTATTGTAACTCAAATCTCCTCAGTGCTTCTTCAAAATTCAAATCTCTACGGGAAGGAACATCTCGACCCTATCAAGATTGTAATATCTTCCTCCTCCTCGTTTTCACCTAGTGATTCATTTTCTTGGTATTTTGGTACAAAATTTTATCTTCTAGGCTTCGGACTTTTGCATAGTGTATTTCATTTTTGTTATGGGAAAAACTTCTTCATTTCACCTTTGAATGGGATAGTTGTAGATGACCAATCCATTTTTATCTCTCCACCTAGGTCTCTACAAAAACTTCTACTCAAAAGCATGCCAAAATATGTTGGGATGTCTACCACTAAAATAGTTAGGAGCACTTTCTTGTCAGGGAAGTCAGCCAAGGCTACTTGTGTATCCTTTATTCTTCTAATCAATGGCACTTGTTTACATTCCATTGAATAACATGCTCCATTTAATCTAGTCAATGTTAGGCCAAGAGCATTTGTAACTTTGAGTGGCATTACATTATCAGAAGCTCCATAATCAATGATACAATTGTTCAACTCAAAGCCATTTATGAGGAGAGACAAATAGAAAGGCTCAACCCTAGTTGTTTTGGAAGCACTGAGAGCTAACATGTTTTGAGATGGAGGTGTGGATGGTGTTGGGAGAAGTCCTTTAGAAATGGGACTTGAGGATATAGAGCTACTACCCTGGACTGCATTAATGAATCTGTCAAATTGGGTAGGGTGTGTTTGTAATTACTCTATCTCTGAGAGTTGGACTTTGGTTTTTCTTGCATGCTCCAAAAAATAAAATGGGGCAATGATAGTTGAGGAGGTAGTTCCTAAAGTGAACGAGGATTTACATGGAAAAGGATTTGAAGGAACCTTGGATGCTTTGGATGGTATATTCTCTCTCAAAGGTGAAGTATTCAGTTTAAAATAAGGTGAAGGTGTGGCCTTTGGCTGAACTTTAGGTATCTTGGCAGAGGCTCCAATGGAAGGGGAATTTATCTTAACAACTTTAGAACTAGAAGAAGAAGAAACAAAATACTTACTTTTTATAACAACACGGTCCTTAGAAACAACTAGGTATGTTTTTTCTTTAGTAGAATCCATGAAATGTGGTAATGGAGAACCTTTGCTAATGATTCTCTTCCATCCGACCTCGAAGTGGAAACTTCTTTGGCCTTCTTCTCCTTTATAGCCACTAAATATGGAATGTTCTTCTTGGATTATGGTCTGGTTAAAATGGCACATGATAAGTCGAGGGCTTCCACATCTTCTTCTTCATCATCATCAATGAGTTCAAATAGGCTATTGTTCATGTCAACTTCCTCAACTTCTAGGTAGCTTTCATAGTTTTCTACATCATCTCCTTTGGGCTCATCAACTTCATCGTCCTCTCTTATCTCTCTCGGTATCATAGGCAACATTGATGGTGGTGTTTCAAGAGCAAGCTGGTGAGGAGGTGGTGCAATCCTCTACCTATCGGGAAAGTTTTTCTTCTTGGTATTATTTCTCATTGTGATTTGTGTGATTTGCTTCTTCAAGGCAACTAGATCATTTGCAATTTTTTGAACATGGGATATGTGGTGACTTAACTAGAACTCGACCCTTTTTCTTTCCATTTGGGCCCTTCACCTTTCCGTAAAGGATTAGATCATCATCAATCTCAATTGTAGAGTCTTGAGATTCCCTCAATGTTCTTGGTTGGTCTCTTCTGAGGAAGAAACCAACTTTCGATGGCAAGGCACTGATGAATAACCTTTTCAAGTTATTTTCAGGAGGAACTACATCTTCAGGGATTCTTCTTGTCAATCTATCAAACCTTGCTACAAAATCTCTCATGGGCTCAAAGACTTATTTCTTCATCTGAACCAATTGAACCATCATATCTTGCCAATATTTAGTGCTATTAAACCTATGTTCAAATGCACTTCTTATGTCATCCCAACCAGTGTGTTTTCCCCTCAAAACTTTCCTTCATTATTTCCAAGTCTAATCCTAAATTTTTGAGTTAACCCTCTTTGAAAATGGTCTAATCTGAGTATTTTGATTTATGGTTATTTCTAAGGGATCAACTAGGTTTGGAACCTACTTCATTAGATGGGAAATTTCTTCCCCTTTCCAAAAAGGTAAAGAACTTGTTCTAACTCCTTATATTTTACAAGATATGGCTTGAGACTTAAGTTGCAATTTTGCCCAAAGCGGTAGAAGTGGGGAGATTTCTTTGTCATTTTGATCTTTTTTTGGAAAAAGTATAAGTGGTGATGGTGGATCTGTGAGCCCAAAAAGAGTGGAGAAAATATAAAGTTTGATCCCCGTAACCAATAAAAGGATGCCACGTGTCCCTATTGACCGGTCGGAGCGGGCCGATGGACCTCCGATGGGATTTCAAGTTTTTAACCTTCAGGGTTAAAAGTGAAAAGTTTAATGTGACCTTTGTAGCTAATGAAATTATGCCATGTCCACAATAGGGATGCGGGCAGTTGAGGATTTTGTGATTTTGAACCTTTTTCCAACAAAGGTTCAAAATGTTCTAAATGGAGCCGTGACCCCATATCCAATCAAATGATGCCACATGTCCTCTTTGAAAAGTCAAACCGGGCTAGTGGCCAAAAAGTGAAAAATTTCCAAAAATCCCAAAAGTTGTAAAATGTAAAGGGCTCACCTGCGGATTCTCTAATCACCTTCTGCCATGTGGATGGCTCAAATTCAAAGGCACAAAAGGTCGATCTAACAGTTCATATTCAATCTAGTAATGTTTGTAATGGTTTCTCTAGCATTTCCTACCATGGTTGTTTATCTACGGATCATATCATTAGAGTTTATTGAAAATTTTGAATTTTCTTATGATCCACATGGATATAATTCATGGCTATTCAAGTAAACCCTCCTGTTGAGAGAACTACCTTGCTCTTTCACATTCAAGAAGATATGACTTCAGACCTAAGGGAGGCTATTTGGCACAATAGGTAGAGTGTAAATCATTACTATATTGCCTCAAGAATCTTGGACCAAGAAGAAGAACATTCTCTCGAGTTGGAGGAGCAAAGACAATTTTTGGAACCTCAGAGAAGACAATAAATCTTCAATTTGGATGATAGAAGGTATACGGAAGTTGAGACAAAGAGGATTTTTGATCCTACTCTTGATGAGCTTAAGAGAGAATAAAAAGAACTAGAAAGAGAGGAAGAGGTGAGAGTTCCATTTGAAAGATAAGAAGAGATTCAGGCTCAATTTGAGGAGATTGAAAGACTCCAAGTAGCGGAAAGAGAAATACTGGAAAGAGATGCAGCCTTAGCTGCTCAAAAGCTAGAAAAAGAGATAGAATGGGTGATAAAAATGTGAAGCATGTAAACTAAATGTGCCATGGGGAAGAAAGACTGATCCACTTGCTCTCCCATGAGTACTCCATGATCTGTCGAGAGGCTCAAGGAAGAATTTTCCCAAATTCAAAGGAGATGACTCCCAACTCCATGAGGAACATGTAGCAGCCTTCATCACTTGCTTGTGGTGTGTTAGGTGTTGAAGATGAAGATGTGTCGGTCAAAATTTTTATGGAGTCACTCCAAGAAAAAATTTGTTGAATAGTTATACATGCTGCCCCAAGATTCTCATGTGATTTTTTCACCGAACATAGTCCAAGAAGACCACTTCATCCTTGGTGGTTGCAAAAGAGAAGAAAACAAAAGAAGTATCCACTTCATAGGTCGCACATAAGAGGATCATCAACAAAGGTTCTCTATTTCCACCCTCCATGGATTCTACTAAAGAAAAACTAGACTTGGTTGTTGTTAAGGATCGTCTTTGTCATACCAAGTAAGTCTTTTGTTCCTTCTAGTTCTCGTAATTGTTAAGAGTACTTCCCATTCCATTGGAGTCTCTACAAAAACACCCATAGTTTAGCCGAGAGGTTATACCTTCATCTTCTTCTAAACTGATTGCTTCACATTTGGGAGAAAATCCACCATCCAAAGCATCCAAGGTTCCTTTAAAGCCCTTCCATGTAAATCCTCTTCCACTTCAAGGATTTCCTCCTCACCCAAGTATTGCCTCATTTGATTTTATAGAGCATCAAGCCAAACCAAAGTCCAACTCTCAAAGTTAGAGTACCTGCAAACACACGACCCAATTTGATGATTCATTAATGTAACTGGGGTAATATCTCTATATCCTCAATTTCCACTTCTAAATTACTTCTTCCAACACCATCCACACCTCCATCTAGAAATATGTTAGCTCTCGGTGCTTCCAAAATAACTAGAGTTGAGCCTTTCTATTTGTCTCTCCTCATAAATGGCTTTGAGTTGAACAACTGTATTATTGATTTCGGAGCTTCGATAACGTAATGTCACTCAAAGTTACAAATTCCCTTGGCATAAATTTGAATAGATTAAATGGATCATTTTATTCCATGGAATCCAAACAATTGCCACTGATTGGAAGAATAAAGGATGCACAAGTAGCTCTAGCTAACTTCCCTGACAAGAAAGTGCTCCTAACTATTTTAGTGGCGAGACATCCCGAGAATCCTTTGGTATGCTTCGAGAAGAAGTTTTTATAGAGATCTAGGTGGAGAAATTAAAATGGACTGGTCATCTACTACTATCCCAGTCAAAGGTGAAATGAAGAGGTTGATACCTATTAGAAAGATGAAATTCACAGTGAGGAAGTCTGATGATCCATGAACCAACATCCTTTTCCAAGATTCTGAGTTAGGAAATTACTTTCTCACATCACAAAAGGATGAAATTTTTCACTTCTCACAAAGGAAGAAGGAGATCAGATCTGGACAATGGAATTTGATGGCGGTCATTCAAGGGCAAGAGCTTTGGAGATGGTGTTGTTCGTATTCACCTTCCAAGGAAATGCATCCTTTTCCTTACAAACTACGGTTTGATAACACAAACAATATAATAGAATATGAAGCCCTTATTTTGGGCATGAGTGTTGTAGAGGATATGGGAATCAAGAAGCTAAGTTGCCTTGGTGATGCAGAGGTAATAGTGAAACAAATTCACTAGCAATATTAAGCGAAGAACCTAAGGCTCATACACTATAGAAATTGGATCTAGGATTTTTGGCTTGGAAATTTGTCTTGGGGGACAAATTGGTGGTTTCCAAAACAACACTATGGGAATATAAATCCCTCTACTTATAATAGTGTAGCTTCCGTATTATGCATGAAAATAAAGTGGATTGAAAGGTGGATTTTCAACCCGAGATCCATAGGGGGCACTCCACCTGACCCTATGAAAAAGCTTGCAATTACTTACAAGGACAGAAAATGGTCTGAGAGTGGGAATGGGGAGTGAGAAGGAGGAAAAGGAAATCAATGATGAAGGTAGAACATCAGATGCCTTCATACATTGATTAAAAAATTTATAACATGCATTTAAATGAAATAAAGAATACAAATTTGTAAAACAAAGCTACAAGACTGAATAAAAATGCATTGGTAAGAAAGTACCAATCGAATCCTCCATCAAAGGGGAATAAAATCCATATTTTCTTATTTCATATGAAGTAGAAACTCGTACTGACAATGAAAGGAAATGGAAGAAATTTACGTAAAGAAGAAGCTCCAGAAGAATGGCGACCATCATTTTTGTCCTCTCTTCATGAAAATACATTTACAATTTTCAAATACGATTACCAACCCGTATAAAGACTTGTAGAGAACAAGAAATATCCCACAAGGGGTGGTTACAACTTCCTAGGGTGGCCAAGAAGTAGTTACAAATTAAATCCAATCATTCGAGACCATTTTGGATTCTTCATTCATAGAAAAATGGCCATGACAACAAATGCTAGAGAAAAAATGATTAAAATTGTTACATCTTTGCCATTTTGAATGTAGATCATTAGATCTTCCTTTTGTGTCTTTAAATATGATCCATCCACATGGTAGAAAGATATTGGAGTAGCCACGTGTGAGCTCCCTTCATTTCATGACTTTTTGGAATTCAAAAATTTCGAACAATTTCCTCCGCAGCCCGGTTTGAATTTTCGAGAGAGGACGTGTGGCATGATTTGATTGGATATGGGGTCACGGCTCCATTTAGAACACTTCAAGCCTTTGTTGGAAAAATAACAAAATCACAATCTCCTCCACCTGGTGACACTCACATTGTCGACGTGGAAGCATCCTATTGATTGCGGGGCTCGAACTTTGTTATTTTCTTTGCCCATCTGGGCTTGTGGATCCACCATTGCTGATTACCCTTGTTACCAAAAATGCAAAGCGGAAAATAAATCTCCCAAGCCCCGCCTAATCCACCTTGGGCAAAATTTCTGACTTAAGTTCGTTGAGCCATATCTTGCAAAATATAAGGAGTTAGAAAACTTCTTTACCTTTTTGGAAAGGGGAATAAATTTCCCATCCGATGAAGTAGGTTAAAAATATCCTTGAGCCCTTGGGAAGAACTAGAAATTAAAATACTTAGTTTTTACCAATTTCAAAGGGTACCAACTCAAAGTTTTGAAGTCCAGACTTGGAAAAAGAAGGAAACTTTTTTAGGGAACAAAGTGGCTCTAGCTTGGGCACATGACATGGATTGAACGGGGAGAAAACATGGCATGAGGATCTAGAATCTCAATTTTTAAAACATATAACATTGACAAGTGCTTTATCCATTGGGCCTTATAGAGTCATGTACAACTTCTGAGGAAAGAAAGAATGAAGAAGAGTAAACACAACCAAAAACACACCAAAATAGAAAGGGGAAAACAAAAATACACAATGAGAAAGGGGAAAGAAAAAACTATGTTACAAGGTGAGGGACAACTCACTTTCACTGATGATAAAGCTTCAAATATTTCCCACTTATAGGAAATCCTAATGGAGTTACATCTAAGTATGATAAGAGAAAAACATTCTCACCACAAGTTCCATGAATTTGAAAAGGGCCCAACCACAAAGAATCAAACTTTCCATGACGCCCTTTGGTTCTCTTCTCTTGTCCCAAAGAAGGACAAAATCTCTAACTCGAACTCTCTTACCTTGGTCATTTTGTCAAAGAGCTTCTTCACTTTTATCTGATGTTCTTTGATCTTATCAACCACTTGAGATCTGCTTTCTTCCAACCTTTCAAGAAAAATGATCCTTTTTTCAATGGAATCTTTGTATTGGCCATCTTCCACCGATTGAATCAATTAGAGAGATGGCATTTCAATGGTGATAGGGATCTCCACCTTAAATACATACAACAACCTGAAAAGGTGATGTACCTATGGTCTTCTTGGGAGTGATCCTATCAGCCCACAATGCATCATACAATCTCTTGTCCCAATACCTTTGGTTCTCATCAACAAGCTTTCAAACAATGGTCACAATGTTCTTGCTACTTGACTCAACTTAACCATTTCCTTATGCATAATAATTAGAAGAATGTTCTAGATAGATTCCAAAGCCATAGCAGAATTATTTCAATTTTCTTGAAGATAAATAAGAGGTATTGTCTACAACAATATTTTTAGGCTCTCCAAAATGGACAATGATGTATTCTTTTATGAAGCTGCAAACTACTTGAGCTATATTTTTGGTTGGAATGGATTCCACCCATTTGGTGAAGTAGTCTGTGGTCATGAGCACATAAGTATGCCTAGCACTTGAATGAGGATTCAACACACCAATGAAGTCTAGCCCCATTGTTGAAATGGTTCTTCAATAATCACGGCCCGAGAGGAAATGTAGCTAACAATGGTTTTCCAACAATTTGTTGATAGGGTATGCATTTGGAAACCCAAATCGAGTATCGAGAAAAGAGAATTCCAAAAATATCTACCTCTAAGGTTCTTACGGGAAGTGACCATTCACGAGAAGTGTCCACCATATGGTTGGTCATGATAGGCCTTAAGAAACTTCCCTTCGTTATTCTTTATCAACACATCAAAGGAAATAACCATCCATTCCTTTCTTGTAAAGTGTGTGATTCCAGATCACATAATTTGCTAATTTTAGTTTGAGTGTTCTTCTTTTCTTGTAATATAGATGAGAGGGACATTCTCCATATGTGAGTAAAAATCAATGTCTACATACCACTCATCAAGTAGTGGTTACAAAGACAACTTGTGGCCTTCTTGGGTAAGTTAAACAATTTCCATCTTTTCCAACATGCTGAGCTTTGAGATTTTCATCCTCAACAATTAGTTTGCACAAACCATTTCCCCTTACCAGATTAGAGGGCCAAATCTCCAGGTTTTATTCTTGAGTCTTTGCAATCCAATTCCCTCTTTTGACTTCGGGATCTTGTTGTGTTAAAATGGATTTGATCATACTTCTAGGAATCATCACCACAGTGTGAGAAGTTAGAATGTAGAAGTGGAATTTCTTCATAGCCTTATCCACCGTATATGCATTTTTTTCCAATTGGCTATATTTTAGCTCATGTTTCTTCAAAGGACATCTCATGAAATTAATGGGGGCTTCCAAACCTTCATCATTTTTCTGAACAAGAACAACAGAGAGAGTGTTTTCTAAGGCGTAATAGTACATAATGAAATATTTGTTAAAATATAGGGATACAAGGTTGGAGCTTTAGCAATAGCTCTCTTGATCTCTTCAAAAAAATTTCCCTTCATGGATTCATTTGAAACTCACTTGAGGCTTCATCATAGAGCTGATGTGTTTTGTCGATTCAGCAAACTCGGGGACAAAGCGGCGAAGAAAATTTACCTTTCCAAAGAATGAATGCACTTCCTTCTTGCTTGTTAGCAGAGATGATGCTTGAATAGATCTTACTCTTTCAGTGGTCAATGTGTGCTCCATGAGTTTTCACAATTTTCCCCAGTAACTTGCCTTCGGTGATCCCAAAAATGCATTTCTTAGGATTCAAAGATATATCGTGTTTTCTACATATTGCAAGAACTTGCTCCAAATGATAAATGTGTTCTTCCATTTTCTTTGAAAATACCGTGAGATCATCTAGATAAATAACAATGCAATGCTTTAGATTTTTAAAATTCAGGTCCATTTCTCTTTGAAATGTGGCTCCCGCATTGATTAGGCCAAAAGACATTCTGCTTTGTAAGAAAAAGTGCCCCAAGGAGTTGTGAATGTTGTTTTACTACAGTCTTCCTCTACCACTTTTATTTGGTGGTACCTGAAAAACCATCAAGCGAGAGAGCATA
Organism: Taxus wallichiana var. yunnanensis; assembly: GCA_018340775.1. Lineage (NCBI taxonomy): Eukaryota > Viridiplantae > Streptophyta > Pinopsida > Cupressales > Taxaceae > Taxus > Taxus wallichiana. Next base: position 347,919,911 of record CM031240.1, on the reverse strand, counting down.
TCGGATCTAGTGATTGCTTGCAAAATGTGATCCATGATTGGATGAGGATAGTTGTCTTTGAGTGAAGCTTGATTTAAATTTCAAAAGTCTACACATATCCTTATCTCACCATTTTTATTCCTTATTGGCATAATGTTAGCCACCCATGTTGAGTGGTGAATGGAAAAGATGATTCTAGCATTCAAGTATCTTGGTCACTTCATCCTTGATAATATTAGCAACCTTTGGGTCATAAGGCCTTTTCTTTTTCCTGAAGGTCTTATCACCTTGTTTCAAAGGATTGGAATGATGCATTTCCTTTGGCTGAAAAGACTTGAGTTATTCATAGGAGTAAGCTAAAACATCAAAATACTTTTTTGATAGAGCAACAAACCTTCTCTTATCTTTAGGTGAGAAACACTTACCAATTTTTACCATCCTTGGATCTTCGAAGTGCCAATATTTTCTTTTTCAAATTCATATGGACACCGAGGAGATAACTTCTCCTTTTCTTGAACGAGTCTGTCATGCTTGTCAAACAGATCTTCCAAAGAGACCAAGCCCTTAGGAATTTTGTTTCCTTTTAGTCCGATCATGCCCTCATCATCAACTTCATCAATTCCATCAAATTCTTCTTCTTCAACAATAGCTTCTCGATGAGGATTGACACTTCCTTCAAAGAAGAGATTATTGAAATTGTCTCTTTTCTCTAAGAAGCTCAAAATTTGATTGTCATCATTAAAGACTTGCCAATGATTAGCATTATCAGTACACTCGGTCGAATACCATCTCAATGGTTATTTTATCTTTGTGAAAGGAAGGATGAGGTGTCAATAATGAGGCTAACACATCAAGATAATCCACCCTTTCATTTTATGCTCTTGGAACAAATTCAATAGAGAAAGCATCAAATGATTCAATGTAGTCCCAAACCTAATTTTTGTAGTGTCGAGCCTTGTGTTCTTAACTTGATATTGCTGGTGGATTTGTTTCACTATTACCTCTACATCACCAAGGCATCTCAGCTTCTTGATTCCCATATCTCTCGTAACACTCATGCCCAAAAGGAGGGCTTCATATTTAGTAGTATTGTTAGTGTTGTCAAATTGTAGTTTGTAAGAAAAAGGATGCATTTCCTTTCAAGGTGAATACTGAGAGTAACAACATCAGCTCCAAAACCCACTCTTGAATGGATTCCATAAAATTCCATCATCTAGATCTAATCTTCCTCTTACTCCATGAGAAGTGGCAGGTTATCATCCTTTTGTGATGTAAGGAAGTAATTTCCTAACTCAGAATTTTGAAGAAGGATGTTAGCTCTTGTATCATTAGAATTTTTGATCGTGTGAATTTCATCTTTCTAACAGAAAGCAACCTCTTCATTTCAACTTTGACTGGGATAGTAGCATATGACCAGTCCATTTTAATTTCTCCTCCTAGATCTCTGTAAAAACTTCTACTCAGGAGCATGCCAAAGGATGTTGGAATGTCTGCCACTAAGATTGTTAGGAGCACCTTCTTGTCAGGGAAGTCAACCAGAGTGACATGTGTATCTTTTATTCTTCCAATAAGTAGGACTTGTTTATATTCCATGGAATAACAAGCTCCACTTACACTAGTCAAATTTAGGCCAAGGGCATTTGCAACTTTGAGTGGCATTACGTTATCAGAAGCTCCAGAATCAATAATATAGTTGTTTACCTTAAAACCATTTATGAGGAGGGACAAATAAAAAGGCTCAACTCTAGATGTTTTGGCAAAGATCGAGAGCTAGCATATTTTGGGATGGAGGTGTGGATGGTGTTGGAAGGATCCCTTTAGAAATGGAACTTGGAGATATAGAGCTTCTACCTCTAGACTACATTAATAAATCTATCAAATTGGGCAGGGTGCATTTGCAAGTATTCTAACTCGAGAGTTGGACTTTGGTTTTGCTTACATGCTGTATAAAATCAAATGGGGCAATACTAGATGAGCGGGAAGTTCCCGAAGTGGAAGAGGATTTATATGGCAAGGACTTTGAAGGAACCTTGGATGTTTTAGATGAAGGATTTTCTCCTAAAGGTGAAGAATTTGGTTTAGCAGAGGGTGGAGGTATAACCCTTTCCCTAACTATGGGTGTTTTGATAGAGAATCCAATGGAAGGGGAAGTACTCTTAATAATTTGAGAACTAGAACAGGAGAAAAATACATACTCGGTATGACATGACATGATCCTTGATAAGTAACCAAGTATGATTTTTCTCTAAGAGAATCCATGGAGGGTGGAAATGGAGAAGCTTTGTTGATAATCCTCTTTTGTGTGACCTTAGAAGTGAAAACTTCTTTGGTTTTATTCTCCTTTGTAGCCACCGAGGATGGAGTTTTCTTTTTGGGTGTATTCTAGTGAAAATAGCACATGAAAAACTTGGTGTTTTTTCCTCTTCTTCTTCATCACCATTAATGAATTCAAACAAGCCATTGTCTATATCGACCTCCTACACTTCTAGGAGCTCTCATAGTTTTCTTCATCATCTCCTTCGAGCTCATCAACTTCATCTTCCTCTCTTATGTCACGAGCCGTATTGTGGTGGTGTTTTAAGAGAAAGATGGCAAGGAGGTGGTGTAATCCGCTACCTATCATTAAAGTTCGGTCTCCTTGGATTGTTCCTCATAGTGATCTGTGACAGTTGCTTCTTCAAAGAAACCGAGATCATTGGCCTTTTTTTGAAACATGGGGTCTGTTGTGGAACTAGAACTCGACCCTTTTGATTTCCACTTGGGCCCTTCACCTTTTCGTAAAGGATTAAATCATCATCAGTTTCGATGGTAGAGTCTTGAGATTCCCTCAATATTCTTGGTTGGTCTCTTCGAGGAAGAAACCAACTTCCGATGACAAGGCACGATGAAGAATCTCCTCAAATTTTTATCGGGAGGGACTACATCTTCGGGATTCTTCTAGTTAAGTTGTTAAACCTTACAACAAAATATCTCATGGACTCAGAGACTTCTTTATTCATCTCGAACTAGTTGAACCAACATATCTTGGAAATCTTCGTGCTCTTGATGTTATGTTCGAATGCACTTCTTATGTCATCCCAACCCGTGATAGATCTTGGGTGCAGCATGTAGAACCATTCGAAGCCTTTTCTTGGAGTTACTCCATGAAAATTTTGACTAATAGGTATTCATCTTCAACACCTAACACACCACAAGCAGTGATGAAGGCTGCTACATGTTCTTCGGGTAGTTGGGAGCCATCTCCTTTGAATTTGGGAAAATTCTTCCTTGAACCTCTTGGCAGATCATGGAGTATTCGTGGGAGAGCAAGTGGACCAGTGTTTCTTCCCCATGGCACATTGGGTCTACGTGCTTCACGTTCATTATCAGCCATTCTATCTCTTTGTCTAGCTTCTTGATTAGCTAGGGATGCTTCTCTTTTTGTTACTTCTCTTTCCATTGCTTGGAGTCTTTCAATCTCCTCGAATTGAGCCCTAATCTCTGCTTCTCTTTCAAATGGAATCCTCACCTCTTCTTCTTCTCTTTCAAGCTTTTTTCTTCTCTCTTGAGATCATCAAAAGTAGGATCAAAAAATCCTCCTTGTCTCAACTTTTGAGTATACCTTCTATCAACCAGCGTGAAGGCTTATGGTCTCCTCTAAGGTGCGAAAATTTTTCTTTTCTCCTCCAACTCATGAGCAATTTCTTCTTCTTGGTCAAAGATTGTTGAAGAAATATAGTAATGGTTTACACTCTGCCTATTATGCCAAATATCCTCCCTTAGGTCTTAAGTAATATCCTCTTGAATATGAAAAAGCAAGGTAGGTCTCTCAACAGGAGGGTTTTCTTGAATGGCCATGACTTGTATCCATGTGGATAACAAGAAATCTCAGAATTTTCAATAAACTCTAATGATGTTTAATGACTTTGTGGTCATTTCTAGGGTGCAGATGATGAAAAATTTGTCCCCACAAATGGGTACCAAAATTAATGGCTTGGAAATTTGTCTTGGGGAAAAATTGGTTGTTTCCAAAACAACACTATGGAAATATAAGTCCCTCTACTTATAATGGTGAAGATTATGTATTATGCATGAAAATAAAGTGGATTCAAAGGTGGATTTTCAACCTAAGATCCATAGGGGCACTCCACCGACCTATGGAAAATATTGTAATTGCTTGCAAGGATAGAAAGTGGTCTGAGAGTGGGAAACATGAGTGAGAAGGAGGAAAAGTAAATTATTCATGAAGGTAGAACATCATATTCCTTCATACATTGATTAGAAAATTTATAACATGCATTTAAATGAAAGAAATAATATGAATTTGCAAAATAGAGCTACAAGATCGAATACAAATGCATTGGTCATAAAGTACCAATCGAATCCTCTGTCAAAGGGGCATAAAATCCATCTTTTCATATTATAGATGAAGTAGAAACTTGTACAATTAAAGGAAATGGAAGAAATTTACGAAAGAAGAAGCTCGGGAAGAATGGTGACCATCGCTTTTATCCTCTGTTCATGAAAATACATTTATAGTTTTCAAATGCAATTGTCAACCCATACAAAGACTTGTAGAGAAAAATAAATAGCCTACAAGGGGTGGTTACAACTTCCTAGGGTGGCCAAGAAGCATTTACAAATAAAATCTAGTCATTAGATCTGTTTTAGATTCTTCATTCACAAAAACAGCCATGGCAGAAAATGTTAGAGAAAAAATGATTAAAACCATTACATATTTACCATTTTGAATGAAAACCATTAGATATTCCTTTTGTACCTTTAAATTTGATCCATCCATGTGGCAAAAAGAGATTGGAGCAGCCACGGGTGAGATCCCTTCATTTCATGACTTTTTTGGAATTCGCAGCAATTTGGAACAATTTCCTCCACCTGCCAGGTTTGAATTTTTAGAGAGGACAAGTGGCATGTTTTGATTGGATATGGGGTCACAGATCCATTTAGAACACTTTGATCCTTTGTTGGAAAAATATCAAAATGGTAATCTCCTCTCTTGGACAACACTCCTATTGTCGACACTGCAACATCCTATTGGTTGAGGGCTCGAGCCTTGTTATTTTCTCTACCTATTCGGGCTTGTGGATCTACCATTTCTGATTACCCTTGTTGCGAAAAAAATGCAAAGTTGAAAAGAAATATCCCACCCCACCAGTCCACCTTGGGAAAAATTTACAACTTAAGTCTACTGAGAGCCATATCTTGCAAAAATATAAAGAGTTAGAACAACTTCTTTACCTTTTTGGAAAGGGGAAGAAATTTACCATCTAATGAAGTAGGTAAAAAATACTTGAGCCCTTGGGAAGAACCAGAAATTAAAATACTCGGTTTTGACCAATTTCAAAGGGTAACAACTCAAAATTTCCTAGTCCAGGACTTGGAAAAAGAAGGAAACTTTTTAGGGAAAAACAGATTACATTGAATTCTTTGATGCATTCTCTATTGAACCCATTCCAAGGGTACAAAATGAAAGGGCTGATTCTCTTGTAGTGTTAACCTCTTTATTGACACCTCATCCTTCCTTTGAAAAAGATAAAATAACCATTGAGATGGTATTCGGACTGAGTGTACACGATAATGTGGATCATTGGCAAGTCTTCAATGATGACAATCAACTTTTGAGATTCTTAGAGCAAAGAGACAATTTCAATAATCTCTTCTTTGAAGGAAGCATTCATCCTCATAGGGAAGTTTTTTGAAGAAGAAACTGATGAAATTGAAGAAGTTGATTGTGAGGGCATGATCGGGACCGAAAGGGAAAAAAATTCCCAAAGGCTTGGTCTCTTTGGAAGATTTATTTGACAAACATGATAGATTCATTTAAGAGAAGGAAAATTTATCTTCTCGGTGTCCATCGACTTTGACAAAGAAAACATTGGTAAATGTTGTTCAACTGAAGAGAATAGAAGGTTTTTCTCTACTCAAGAAATACTTTGACATTTTGGCTTACTCCTATTAAGAACTCAAGTGTTTTCAACCAAAGGAAATGCACCATTCCATTCCTTTGAAACAAGGTGCTAAACCCTTCAGGAAAAAGTAAAGGCCCTATAACCCAAAGATTGTTGATATCATTAATGAGGAAGTGACCAAGATGTTGAATGCCATAATCATTTTGCCCATTCACCACTCCACATGGGTGGCTAACATCATGCCAAAGTGAGGAATAATAATGGTGAGATAAGGATATGTGTTGATTTCTGAAATTTGAATCAAGCCTCACTCAAGGATAACTACCCTCTCGCCAATCATGGATCACATTTTGTAAGGAATCAATGGATCTCGAGATGCTCTCTCTACTTGATGGGTTCTTAGGGTACAACCAAATCAAAGTGGCAAAGTGGAATATTGTAGCAAAACAACATTCATAACTCCATGGGGAAATTTTTCCTATAGCATAATGCCTTTTGGCCTAATTAATGTAGGAGAAACATTCCAAAGAGCAATGGACTTGGCCTTCAAAGATATTAAACATTACATTGTCATATATCTTGATGACCTCACAGTATTTTCAAGAAAAAGGGAGGAGCACAATTGTCATTTTGAGCAAGTTCTTGCAAGGTGTAGGAAACATGGTATATATTTGAATCCTAAGAAATGCATCTTTGGAGTCGCAAAGGGAAAGTTGTTGGGGCACATCATGAACAAGCATGGAGCACATATTGACCCATAGAGGGTAAGAGACATTCAAGCATTATCTCTTCCCACCAGTAAGAAAGGATTGCACTCATTATTTGGGAAGGTAAATTTTCATCATTGCTTTTTCCCCGAGTTTTATCGAATGAAAAAGCACATCACCTCTATGATGAAACCTCAAGCAAGTTTAAAATGGATCCATGAAGGGAAAGCGCATTTGAGGAGATCAAACGAGCTATTGCTAAAGCTCCAAATCTTGTATCACCAGATTTTAACAACAAGTTCATCATGTATTGTTATGCCTCGAACACACTCTCTCTTCTATCCTTATCTAGAAGAATGAAGAAGATTTGGAAGCACCCATAGCCTTCATGAGTTGTCCTTTGAAGAAACATGATCTCAACTATAGTTGATTGGAAAACATGCATATACGGTGGTTAAGGTTGTGAATAACTTCCACTTCTACATTCTTAATTCTCATCTTGTGGTGATGGTCCACGAAGTACAATCAAATCCATTTTAACACAAAGAAGATCCACGGAGTCAAAAAGAGGGAATTAGATTGCAAAGACTCAAGAGTAAAACCTAGATATTTAGCCCTCTAGTCCTGGTAAGAGGAAATGGTCATGTGCAAGTTGATTCTGAAGATTAAACTCTCAAAGCTTGGCATAGAGAGATAGATGAAACTTGTTTAACTTGCCCAGAATAATGCCAGAAAGTTCTCTTTGTAACCACTACTCATGAGTGGTATGTAGATATTGATTTTATACTCACTTATCGAGAATGTACCTCTCATCTAGATTACAAGAAAAGAAGAACTCTCTAAGCTGAAAGTAGCCAAGTATGTGATCTAGAATCACACACTTTACAAGAAAGGAATAGATGGTTGTTTCCTTAGATGTGTTGATAAAGAGAAACAAGGAAAGTTTCTTAATGCCTATCATGACCAAGCATGTGGTGGACACTTCTCAGCGATGGTCACTACCCACAAAATTCTCAGAGGTAGGTATTATTGGCCTTCTCTTTTTACTGATACTCAAATTTGGGTTTCCAAATGCAAATCCTAGTAACAATTTGTTGGAAAACCATAGTTAAGCTGCATTGCCACTCAGGCCTGTGGTCATTGAGGAACCATTTCAACAATTGGGGATGGACTTCATTGGTGTGTTGAATCCCCATTCAAGTGTTGGGCATACCTATGTGCTCACCGCCATGGACTAGTTTAAAAATGGTTGGAATCCATTCCAACCAAACAAGCTAGTTTGAAGTAGTTTTGATTTCATCAAAGAATACATCATTGTTCGTTTTGGAGTGCCTCAAAAGATTGTTGTGGACAATGCCACTTATTTCTCTTCAAGAGAGTTGTGAGTTCGTTATGGTTTTGGAATCTCTCTAGAACATTATTCTAACTACTATCCATAAGGAAATGGTCGGGATGAGTCAAGTAACAAGAACATTGTGACCATTGTTCGAAAGCTTGTTGATGAGAACCAAAGGAATTGACACAAGAGATTGTATGATGCATTGTGGGATGATAGGATTGCTCCCAAGAAGGCCATATGTACATCACCTTTTCAGCTATTGTATGAGGTTGAGGCAAAGAGATCCTATCAATAATGAAATGCCATCTCTAAAATTGATTCCATCAAAGTGGAAGATGGCTAGTACAAATACTCCATTAACAAAAGGATACTTTTTCTTGAAAGGTGGAAGAAAACAAATCTCGGTTGGTTGATAAAATCAAAGAACATTAGTTGAAAGTGAACAATCTCTTTGAAAAAGGACCAAGGCAAGAGAGTTTAGAGTTGGAGATTACGCCCTAATTTAGAACAAGAGAAGAGAACCAAAGGGTAGTCATGGAAAATTTTGTTCTTTTTGGTGGAACCTTTTCAAATTCATGGAACTTGTGGTCGAATATTTTTCTCTTATCATACTTTGATGGAACTCCATTAGGATTGCCTAGAAGTGGGAAATATTTGAAGCTTTATCATCACTAGAAGGGAGGTATCCCTCACCTCATAACATAGTTTTGTTTTTTCCCCTTTTTTGTTATGGGTTTTTGTTTTCCCTTTCTATTTTGGTGTGTTTTTTTGTTGTGTGTCCGCTTCTTCCTTCTTGCTTCCCTCAGAAGTTGTACATGACTCTGCAAGGCCCAATGGATAAGGCACTGGTCAACGTTATATGTTTTAAAATTTGAGATTCTGGATCCTCATGCCATGTTTTCTCCCTGTTCAATCCATGTCATGTCCCCAAGCTAGAGCCACTATTGTCCCCTCAAAAATTTCTTTCATTATTTCCAATTCTAATCCTAAATTTTTGAGTTATCCCCCTTTGAAAATGGTCTAATCTAAGTATTTTAATTTCTTGTTCTTTCCAAGGGCTCAACTAGGTTTGGAACCTACTTCATTAGATGGGAAATTTCTTCCCCTTTCCAAAAAGGTAAAGAAGTTGTTCTAACTCCTTGTATTTTGCAAGATATGGCTCGGCGGACTTAAGTTGCAATTTTTGCCCAAGGCGGACTGGCGGGGCTGGGAGATTTCTTTGTCATTTTGCCCTTTCTTGGAAAAAAATATAAGTGGTGATGGTGGATCCGCGAGCCCGAGCGGAGTAGAAAATATAAAGTTTGAGCCTACTGCAACCAATAGAATGATGCCATGTGTCTCTATTGACCGGTCAGAGTGGATGATGGACCTCCGAAGGGATTTCAAGTTTTTAGCCTTCGGGGTTAAAAGTGAAAATTTTAATGTGACCTCCACAACTAATGAAATTGTGCCACATCAATAATGGGGATGCGGGACAGCGAGAGGATTTTTTGATTTTGAACCTTTTTCCAATAAAGGTTCAAAATGTTCTAAATGGAGCCGTGACCCCATATCCAATCAAATCATGCCACGTATCCTCTTTGAAAAGTCAAACTAGTTTAGTGGGCCAAAAGTGAAAATTTGCCAAAAATCCAAAAAAATTTAAAATGTAAAGGGCTCACTTACAACCACTCCAATCACCTTCGCTATGTGGATGGATCAAATTCAAAGGCACAAAAGTTCGATCTAATGGTTGGTTTGATTCAATCTGCAATGTTTGTAATGGTTTTTCTGGTTTTTCCCCACCATTGCCATTTTTTTGCTGCAAAATAAGAATCGAAATGGTGCAAAATGATTGGATTAGATTGTAAATACTTCTTGGATGCCCTGGGAAGTTGTAATCACCCGCTTTGGGCTATTTCTTGTCCTTTGAGAGTCATTTTATAGGTTGGAAATTGAATTTAGAGACTCAGTAAATGTATTTCATGAATAGAGGACAAAGACAATAGTTGTCATTCTTCTAAGCTTCTTCTTTCTGTAATTTTTCTTCCATTTCCTTTCATTGTACAAGTTTCTACTTTAACCGCACTAAGAAAAGAAGGATTTTATGGCCCTTTGATGGAGGATTTAGTTGGTACTTTGTGACAATACATTTTTATTCAATCTTGTAGCTCGGTTTGCGAATTTGTATTCTTCTTCCATTTAAATGCATGTTATGAACTTTATGATCAATGTTTGTAGGCCTCGATGTGCTACCTCCATCATTAATCTCCTTGCCTTCATTCTGCTCCCCTTTCCCACTCTCGGACCACTTTCTCGTCCTGCGCAAGAAATTGTAGGCATTACCATAGGGTTAGTGGAGTTCCCTATGGATCTCTAGTAAAAAAGCACCATTTAGTCCACTTGTTTTTTATGCATAATATGGTTGTTGCACCATTATAAGTAGAGGGACTTAGATTCCCATAGTGCTGTTTTGGAAAACCAAAAATTTTCCCAAGACAAATTTCCAAGCCAACACTACTACAAAGTCTCTCCTTCATGCATGGTGTCCTTCAAATCTACATCTTCTTCACCATGTGTAGCTTCATCTTCAAACATGAAGCTTGTCAGCTTGAACTCATCCAAAAGATCATATTTTTGGAGAGATGAAGTGGGAGAGAAATCTGAAGTGTCTTGTGCAACCTGCTCATGATTTAATGCCTCTGAATCTATTTTTTTCACCTCCATAGCCTGAATGTATTCCTCCTCTTTTGGATTTGGAGCTGCTTCCTTTTTCTTTTCTTGGGCTGATTGTGTAGCTTGATTTGGATCAGCATTTCCTTCAAATAGAGTGCCATCATGGACACTACACTCAGAGCAAAATGATTGTTGATCTTCTTCCTCTACTGCTGCTACAAAATCAGTCTTGACCACCTCTAGTTCTTCAACATTTACCTCCTCTGTAGGCTTAACCAGCAAAGGAATTTTTGTAATCCCGAATCTAAGAGCCAAGCTTACCAAGCTTCTAATTTTTTCTTCTCTATTTGACTCTTCTTCTTTCTGCTCTTGACTGGTTTTCTTATTTTTTTCTTCCCAACATGGATTTGGGAATGCAAGAGGAGGGATGGGTTGGGACTCAACCAGTTTTACAATTATTTGTGGTGGTGGAGGAGTTGTTTTTGGCTCTTGTGGAGTAGATGGTTGTTTGGAAGGGAAAAGGGAAGAGAAAATGAGATGAGTTGGAAGATTAGGAGATGGAGAAATGGAATCAACATTTGAGGTAGCAGATAATGGACTTGAAACTTGATCCTACTGAAATGAAAGAGTTTGGGATGGAGAAAATGAAGAACAAGGAGGTGGTGTACTTACCCATTGACAAGGTTGTATTACACTTTGCTCGTATGTCCTAATCCTCTCTATCCACTTTACAAGTAATGGAAGCACTTCAATCATGAAGTCTAGCTTCTCATGAGGGTTGTAATGTCTTGGAAAAGGGCCTTCGATGGACAAGGTGCCCCGTATCCAACTTCGAATGCCTTAATTTGTGTTATAGCCCTTAATTGAACCATATTATCCTCCATTTTTGGATCTTCTCTAGTAGATCTGCATTTTCCACATAGTTTTTATTGCATGCGTACCCTTGCCCTTGATATGTTTCATAACCAAACTGATTTTGGTATTGCTCATATGGGTATGCATATTGGTTTTGAATCTACTCATAATGTTGATCTGGAGGATTTGAGAAGTATGTTGGAGGTGGAATGTATTGCTGCTGTTGTAAGTGTGAATTCCATGATGGAAATGAAGTCATGATTTCACAACTTCATGGAATGGAAGAAGATGGAAAGATGTGGAAAGAAAGATGAATGAAAATAAATTAAAATGAATGGAAAGAAGGTATGCAACTTTATAGATGGGTTGTTGACCAAATGGAGTCACTAGATGTGCTTACATGTGCCTCCAAAAGATGAATCTCACCAATAACACATCAACTTGATGAAATAAGAATGAAGACCTCTTGCCCCCACCAAGGTGTGCCAAAACTGTTAGTGCAAAATCACAGCACCCTTGGATGTTTCTCATATTTCTAGTTTGATAATGGGCATCTAGTGTGATTACACAACATTGAATTTTTCCCCAAGTGTGGGACTTGCAAAAATGGGAAAAAACCATCCAGATTAAAGGTTGGTTCATATTCCTCTGTTCAGGTGTATGCATTCATTTTACAGAGGATCTATTCTAAGTCCTACTCTAATTTTTCCAAGGGACCAAGGTTAAGAAATTGCAAAAATTGAAATCTAAACTAAAGAGGTGATGCACCGAGGAATGATGAACTTCCACTCTGTTGTTAAACACGGACCATAAAAATAATACAACTCACATGCACAAATAACCAGATTTGTAATGAAAAGATCAGAAAGGATGTAATGGAAGTAAGAAAGGGCTGAAAATCACCCACAGGCTTATTTTTATTGCTCCATAGAATTGATATAAGGCATTACAATGGCCAAAAGGCATCAAATTGCATTTACAAATTTATGGAAGGTTTGAAAATCCATGATTTGCTACTGAGCAAAGAAAAAGGGAGGATGCAGAGCAGAAATGTCCAACATTTCAAAAGATTGAATCCTTTCCATTTATAGCCAAAGCAAGAGAGAGAAAACAGAAGAGGAAGCAAATCTGATCTTTTTCTCAACCACCAACCATTAATCTCTTTCAAATCAACTCGTAAAATCATTAACTTGATTGTTTTTTTTCCACTGTATCTTTGGAGAAGCAAAAATGGAAAATGGAATAAATTATTGTCTTGAAGCAATCTGATCTTGGAATTATGGCGTGAGAAGAAATTTTAGGGTTTTCCCCCATCAAATCGAGCTAATTCTTCATCCTTGGCATCCTGGAGAAGACAATCATGGTGGATTGAGTAGAAAAAGACTTGTTCGAAGAAATCGATACGCATTAAAGGCATGAAAGGTGTTTTTAGAATTTTCTCCATCGAAATCCACAAAAATGATGTTTTTATACCTTCAATGGATAGAGGAGATCGAGATCTTTCTAAAAATCTGATTTTTCCCAAATCGATCTTGGAATCGAAAGATATGGCCATATGAAGATTTAGGGCAAAACAAGGCAAAAAATCGGGTCATGAGCCAAAATTTGACATTTTCCCCTTTTTTACAAATTTTAATAATTTTCCCAAAATTCTCCACAACCCCGCCAATCTGAGGACACGTGGCACTTTCTAATTGGTCTGTGGGTCTCAAAATCACATTCTACACATTTTACCCGCAAGGGAAAATTTTTCCAAGGTCTTCCCAAAAAGGGCTAAGTGTAAAAACTCCTTCGCTTGTCCGTCACAAGTGCCCTACTCCTCGGCCACGTGTCCCTTTTGATTGGCTATGGGCTTTCAGAGTGGGATTTTACTTGTGCCTTTTAGCTCGAAAAAGCTAAGTGTCAATCTTTCCTCCGCCTCTTCGCCAACTCACCTTGACATGTGGCATCATTTCATTGGCTGCGGGAATGCCTTGGGAAAATATCCCTCCAAACGTCATCGAGCCATAAATTTCAAAATATTTTGAGTTAGGAGGACTTCTTTACCTTTTTGGAAAGGGAAAAAAATCCTATTTGATAAAGCTATCTCCAAAAAAATTTAGATGCTTGAAAGTTGAAAAAACCTGACTGAAGCACAAGGAAGGAGGAAATGAAGGAAAGTTATCCAAAATAGCAGGGCTCATTTTGGATAACAATTTTGGCTACTTAGATGGGTCATCTTCCTAATAGATGAATGATCGGTGGCCTTTTAAAGAATCCATTGGGCATGGAGTCAAGCCTAATAACCAACTCGATCTGAACTATGAAAATATGGCCTTTGAGCCACTTGGAAACCCACTCAAACTTAGAGTTGATCTTCACCAAAATCCATTGAATTCACATGCAAGAGCAACCAAAACAGCACCAAACAACTATGTACAAAATTAGAAATCATACATACCCTAAGTGGGATATGCGAGAGTGTGTACAAGCACTTATTCTATTGATAACAAACCTACCTACACTACTCTAACCAAGAGCAAAGGGAGCTCAAACAAAGACCGCAATCGACAGGAGAAATAGCTTCCCTTCCTAAAAATGGAAGCCATGCAACTGATTTGCACTTGAACATGGCTGGTTGGATGAATGGAAAAATAACTACAAGCTGATCTTCCACCCAAATCATCAAGGTGTCAACTGAAAACAAAAATAATACCTCTTTTAGTTGCTCTGCATTTGATCTTCAAAACTTCACCGAGCCATAACTTTCAAAATATTTGGAGTTAGGAGGAATTCTTTACCTTTTTGAAATGGGGAAAAAATTCCTATCTGATGAAGCCATCTCCAGAAAATTTTGGATGCTTGAAAGTTGGAAAAACATGAGTGAAGCACAAGGAAGGAGGAAATGAATGCAAGTTAGCCAAAATAATCAGGGGCTCATTTTGGATAACAATAAGTGAATCAAGTGCTTATCAAGTAAAGAACATAGCACATCATAAGGCTTAAAAACATGAGAAAAGTGAAATGGCTCCCAAGTAGGAGATGTAGAAGTCCTAGGCGGAGCTCAATATAATGGAGGTGATGAAGGATGCTTATATGATGGAGAAGATTAAATGTGATTTTGGAGTGGAGGAGATGGAGACCTTGGAGGATGCTTAACAGATGAGAGAGGAGAAGAACTAGAAAATGATGTAGTAGTAGCAGAAATAGGAGGAGGATCTATAAGATGATTTGCATGTGTCATATTACAAGCATTCTATTAAAATAGGAATAAAGCCACGAAAAATATGAATTGCTTCTCTAAATCAATGGGTTGAAAGACTAGTTGATGCATGCAAGCAATAAATTGCAGAATATAAGCAATAATATGTTCTATCTTGATTTTACGTAAGCTAGGTAAGTGATCATGTGTGACTCTAGGACCATTGTTAAGTATAAGACCTCTTCAATTTCACAATAGGTATTAATAGATCTTAAAGGTAGATGCATGCACCATTGGAGAGCATCATCAGTAAGACTATGACGAAAATATTTAAGTAATAATCGATCATTCAAGTAAGAATCCATAGCTAGATGATAATGTTTTAGGTGCAGATATGGATTTCTAGTACCATCGAAACATGAACATATAAGAATGATAAAATCCTTAGGGAATGTTGAATTGTGAATCTTTTTTGGAATGGGATTTCCATGTAAAGAATTATTATCAATAGAAGCATAATAGGATTTTATTTCAAGAGTGAGAGATTGGACATGAGATTGTAATTTCCCAACAATATGCATGAGTGATAAAATATCATGTGGATGGATTGTAGAAGATGTAAAAGTTACATTGAGTGGTTGAAGCTTTCCATTATGAGTGATTATAGGAATGCCAGAAGAAGTAGTGGAGGATGTTTATGTTATAGGAACACTAGATGTAGGTGCGGAAGAAGTAATATGTGGTGAAGAACATGGAATATCGATAGAAGCATTAGGAATAACATTGGAATAGTCAATAGGAGATGAAGCAATAGAAGGAGAAGAATTAACATGCATGTTTCTAGATACAGTCTTAGAAGAAGATGAAAGTGGAGTAGAGAATTCACATTCGGTGGTATGCTTGTGCATCATAAATATAAAAAAATATTCGCATGCAAGGATTTCATCAAGTGTATTGTCAACATATAATGAAGTAGGAGAAGAACTATCATGAGATGTATCTTTACAATCATTAGAGACATTTTCAGAAATGCAAGGAGTATGAGATACAACTATATAATCATCCTGACTAGTATGAAAAATAAAATCATGCACATGTATATTTTCATCATGCTTTTTATCTACAATATCACAATCAAGACCAAACATATAATCGATAATAGCATCATCAAAAGTTTCAAAGTAGAAATATCAAAAGGTGGAGTGGCCTAGTGCCAAATGAGTAACAAGGAGTTAAATCATAATTTTTATTCTTTAGAAACAATGTTAAGAGTAGAGTGTTTGAAACTAATAGGGATCATGTGTTCATTAACATCTAGCAATCATTGAAAATTATCATCAAATTTATCATAACGGTAATTCTAATCTTTGGGTTCACCAAAATGATTCAATAAAATCTAAATTAATTTCACTGAAATCTAAATCTAGAAAACTCCTACAATGATGTACAACTAAATACAAATGCTATGCATTTTTTACTAGCATGCCTATGAAATTAAATGAGAGGGATGGTGCACTTACATTGATTTTTATTACAATGAACTGCATCAAAATTGAAAGAGTTGATAAAATAACAACTCAAGATGTCATAATTACGCTCGAGAAAAATGCAAAAGTGTCGAGAGTATCAGGACATGGGTACCTAGGTAAGGACGAGGGTTCCCTGTGGGAACCCTAGACCTCTGTGGGGCACTGGAGTCTACTGAAAAGGTCAAAATCTAATTTTGGCACTGTCACTAGGTTTCACATTTATTCACCAATGATCACCTATATGTTGCGCTTAGATTGTTGAGGTACCTGTAAATATTCAACATAAATAATCTCTGTAAAAACCTCAAACCACATCAAATCCTAAAAATAAAGATGCAAAATGAGGGGTCGGACTGTCCTCAGCTTTCAAACAAGTGAAATTACAACTGAGTGCCACACTAGATCTCAAAACTAATGTAGTTCTATGTTCTTGTGTGTGCAATAATGTTCATAGGTTTCCCTTGCGTCGATGATGCCAAGTTAGTGGGCATTAGTTAGATAAAATGCAAATGTGTGGATGGAAAAATGAACTCCCCCTTCCTATGCAGTGTGTATACAGAGTAATAAGCCCAAGATGTTGTCCCTTTGATGTGTAGATAGATATTTGTTGATATAAATTTCCCACCCCTATAATGACATGTATGTTATGTTTATATAGGGATCTCTTGCTTGAATTTCAACACAAATGACTCAACATGCCAACTACGATCTCATGATAGGACTAAAAATCCAAAAAGGCTGACCATAAATGTAGAAAATATGAAAACAAACAAAGAGGACACGAGCTCCCAGGATAGATTTGAGTTCCGGGCACTAGCTTCCAGTCCTGGGTGTTAGTGTCTAGAGAGAACTTGATGACAAATGTATGAAGACTGATAAACAAGAATCCTTATGACCTGACCAAAACTAGGTGTATGAGTGACATATGTGAAAGATGAAGACAACAGAAATAAAGAAATCAAGTAGATGGACTAGGAAGTGTGCCATAAGCGATATAATTTTCTTAATCAAGATCCATATATAAAACAACATACTTGGCGGTATAGTAAATAGTAGTAAGTGTGTGATTTTGTGTCTACAAAAACTTGCAAAAACTTGTAGTTTTTCAATTTTCAATACATAAACACCTTACACACAATATTTATATCATTATTCAACCTTTCACACACTTGATCAACTCTTAACACATGCCTTTGTACCTATAAAACTCTCACACTAGGTTGCACTTTTCACACACACTCAACTAGTTGCAAATTACACCCAAAACATCACTTTTATAAGCTCTCCTTGATTCAAATTCAAAACAGTTCGGTTTCCATCTTTTGTATCAGCCAAATAAAATTTAAAAAATTCCATTTGAATCATAAAACCGTTCACATAAGACCCATGTAGGTTGGTCACTCCTAAAACCATCCATCATAAAACAAAAAGCCAAAAACCCCATCAATAGGATGACAAAAATCCACTCATACCAAAACCATGTTTATTCAAGATTCCATCTTCACCATACATGAGTAATATAACATATAAGCACCATACATGGTCACACATTTACATTAACCAATAAAAATTTTCATTAAATGGGCCCATTGGCTCATTTCCTTCACAAAACAATTGTTTCCAACACCCGATTTTACCTTTGGGCCTCAAGACCCATCAAGATGAACTAAAATATGACATGTGACCACTCTATGTAAAATTTAGAACTTATGAAACAACCACATGAGAAAACCACAATAATGTTTGTCTTCACCAAAACAAGTTGCCCAAAAACTAGTTTTGCAAACTCAATTGATTAACACCCTTTATGTCACTTTCAAGACCTAAAAAATGAATTCAATAGGAACCAAATTCATCCCTATTAAATATCCAAGTGATATAAAGCTTAAAATCATTCATATCATGCTCCAATCAACTCAATCTTTCATAAAAACCGTCATGTCCTGAAAATCAAGAAACCTTCATCTCCACAAACTAACCGGAAACGACATCAAATCAATTCATCATGAGACATAACTTATACCAATGGAAATATATCTGAATCAAATTTCCATAACATGTTGTAAATTTTCCCAAATCCAAGTGGAAGGCCTTCAACCATGCTCATCTCTGTAAAATTCCTAAAACTGCCCCAAAACTAACCTTTGACTAGTCAACACAAATGAAGTGTAGTTGACCATTCAACTACATTACTATTGTCCCTTCAAAAAGTTTCCTTCTTCTTCTAAGTCCGGACTTAGAAATTTTGAGTTAGCCCCCTTTGAAAATGGTCTAATCTGAGTATTTTAATTTTTGGTTCTTTCCAAGGACTCAAGGATGTTTGGAACCTACTTCATAGGATGGGAAATTTCTTCCCCTTTCCAAAAAGGTAAACAAGTTGTTCTAACTCCTTGTATTTTGCAAGATATGGCCTGGCAGACTTAAATTGCAGTTTTTCCCAAGGTGGACTAACAGAGTGAGGAGGTTTCTTTGTCACTTTTTCTTTTCTGTAAAAAAGCATAAAGGATGATGGCAGACCCGTGATCCCGATCTAACACGGAGAGAATACTGAAGTTTGAACCCTGTAACCAATAGAATGATGCCACGTGTCCCTGTTGACCAATCAAAGCAGGATTCCAAGTTTTTAACCTTTGTGGTTCAAAGCAAAAATTTAGACATGACCTCCACATGCAATCAAAACATGCCACGTGTACATGGGAGTGCGGGCTGGTGGAGGAGGTGGTGATTTTAAACCTTTTTCTAAAAAGGTTCAAAATGGTCTAAATGGAGTCACGATCCCATATCTAGTCAAATGCTGACACGTTTCATCTTTGAAAAGTCAAAATGGCCCAGCGGAGATAAAAGTGAAAATTTTCCAAAATCCCAAAAAGTTGTGAAATGTAAAAAGCTCACCCGTGGCCGCTTGAATCATCTTCTGCCTCATGGATGGCTCCAATTCAAAGGCACAGAATGTGGATCTAACTGCCTGCATTCAATCTGGAAAGTTTGTAACCATTTTGATTATGAAATTCTCTAGCATTTCCAACCATGGCCATTTTTCTATGATTTTGGAATCCAAATTGATGTAAAATGATTAGGATTCGATTGTAACTACTTCTTGGTTTCCTGGGAAGTTGTAACCGCCCCTTGCGGGCTATCGATGTTCTCTACAAATCTTTGTATAGGGTTGATAATCAAATTTTTGAAGACTATTAATGATTTTCACATCCAGAGGACAAAAAGAGAGTCGCCATTCTTCTAAGCTTCTCCTTTTCAAATTTATTCCATTTTCCTTTCATTGTATGAGTTTTCACTTCAGCTACAATAAGAAAAGATGGATTTTATGCCCCTTTGATTGAGGATTCGATTGGTACTTTGTGACCAATGCATTTTTATCGATCTTTTAGCTCGGTTTGAAAATTTGTATTCTTTCTTCCATTTAATGCATGTTATAAACTTTCTAATTAATGTATCTAGGAATCTGATTTTCTACCTTCATCATTGATTTCCTTGCCTTCATTCCCACTCCCCTCTCCCACTCTTAGAACACCTTCATCCTTACGCAAGCAATTGCAGGCTTTGCCATAGGGTCAGTGGAGTGCCCCTATGGATCTTTGGTTAAAAAACCACCATTGAATCCACCTAATTTTCATGCATAATACGGTAGCTGCACCATTATAAGTAGAGGGACTTAGATTCCCATAGTGTTATTTTGGAAACAACCAATTTGTCCTCCAAGACAAATTTCCTAAGCCAACAGTTTTGGTGCCCACCATGGAGCAGATTTTGTAGCATCTGCACCCTAAGAAATGACCACAAGGTCATTAAATACCATTAGAGTTTATTGAAAATTCTAAATTTCTTGTCATCCACATGGATACAAGTCATGGTCATTTAAGAAAACCCACTGTTGAGAGACCTACCTTGCTTTTTCATATTCAAGAGGATATTACTTTAGACCTAAGGGAGGCTATTTGGCATAATAGGCAGAGTATAAACCATTATTATATTGCTTCAAGGATCTTGGACCAAGAAGAAGAACTTTCTCATGAGTTGGAGGAGCAAAGACAGATTTTGGCACCTCAAAGAAGACCATAAGTCTTCAAGCTGGCTGACATAAGGTATACCTGGTAGTTGAGACAAGGAGGATATATTGATCCTAATTTTGACGAGCTCAAGAGGGAAGAACAAGAGCTGGAAATAGAAGAAGAAGAGGTGTGAGTTCCATTTTAAAGAGAAGAAGAGATTCAAGCTAAATTTGAGGAGATTGAAAGACTCCAAGAAGTGGAAAGAGAAACAGCAGAAAGAGAAGCAAGAAAAAGAGAGGCAGCCCTAGCTTCTCAAGAAGCGAATAAGAGACAGAATGGTTGATAATGAACGTGATGCACACAGACCAAATGTGCTATGGGAAGGAACATTGGTCCACTTTCTCTCCCATAAATACTTCATGATATGCCAAGAGGTTAAAGGAATAATTTCCCCAAATTCAAAGGAGATGGTTCCCAATTACCCAAAGAACATGTAGCAGCCTTCATCACTACTTGTGGTGTGTTAGATGTCAAAGATGAAGATGTATCAGTTAGAATTTTTGTGGAGTCACTCCAAGAAAACCCTATTGAATGGTTCTACATGTTGCCCCCAAGATCTATCACGGGTTGGGATGACATAAGAAGCGCATTCGAACATAGGGTCAAGAGCATCGAAGATTGCCAAGATCTACTAGTTCAACTGGTCCAGATGAAGAAAGAAGTCTCTCGATTCCATGAGAGATTTCGTTGCAAGGTTTGACAGATTAACGAGAATAATCTCAAAAGATGTAATCCCTCCTGATAACAATTTGAGGAGATTCTTTATCAGTACCTTTCCATCGGAAGTTGTTTTCTTCCTTAGAAGAGACTAACCAAGAACATTGAGGGAAGCTCAAGACTCTGCCATTGAAACTGATGATGATTTAATCCTTTTTAGAAAGGTGAAGGGCCCAAGAGGAAAGAAAAAGGGTCAAAGTTCCAGTTTAATCACAATATACCCCATGTTTCAAAAAATGGCAAATGATCTAGTTGTCTTGAAGAAGTAGCTGTCACAGATTACTATGAGGAAGAATCCAAGAAGACCAAACGTTAATGATAGGTAGCGGATTGCTCCACCTCCTTCCCGCTTTCTCTTGAAGCACCACCATTCAATGCAGCTTGTGATGTAAGAGAGGAAGCTAAAGTTGATGAGCCCGAAGGATATGATGAAGAAAACTATGAGAGCTACCTAGAAGTTAAGGAGGTCGATATGCACAATGGCCTGTTTGAATTCATTAATGAAGATGAAGAAGAAGAGGAGGAAACACCAAGTTTTTCATGCACTTTTTTCACCAAAACACAGTCCAAGAAGAACACTCCATCCTTGGTGGTTGCAAAAGAGAAGAAAACCAAAGAAGTTTCCACTTCAAAGGTCGCACCAAAGAAGATTATCAACAAAGGTTCTCCCTTGCCACCCTCCATAGATTCGGCTAAATAAAAACCAGACTTGGTCGTTGTCAAGGATCATGTTGTCATACCAAGAAAGTCTTTTTCTTATTCTTCCATTTCTGCAATTATTAAGAGTACTTCCCCCTCCATTGGAATCTTTGTTAAAACACCCATAGTTTAGCCAAAGATTGTACCTCCATCCTCTGCTAAACCGACTGCTTCATCTTTAGAAAAGTATCCATCATCCAAAACGTTTAAGGTTACTCCAAATCCCTTGTCATGAAAATCATCTTCCACTTCAAGAACAACCTCCTCATCCAGTATTGCCCCATTTGATTTTATAGAACACACAAGTAAAACAAAATTCTAACTTTCTGAGATATAATACTTGCAAATGCACCCTACCCAATTTGATAGATTTATTAATGGAGTCCTAGGTAGTACCTCTATATCTTCAAGTTTCACTTCTAAAGGAATCCTTCCAACACCATCCACACCTCCATCTCAAAATATGTTAGCTCTCATTGCCACCAAAACATCTAGAGTTGAGCTATTTTATTTCTCTCTCCTCATAAATGGTCTTGAATTGAACAACTGTATTATTGATTAGGAGCTTCGATAACGTAATGCCACTCAAATTTACAAATGCCTTGGCTTAACTTTGAATAGATTAAATGAAGCATGTTATTCCATGGAATCAAAATAAGTGTTGTTGATTGGAAGAATAAAGGATGCACAAGTAACTCTGGCCGATTTCCCTGACAATAAAGTGCTCCTAACTATCTTGCTAGCGGACATCGTAGCATCCTTTGGCATGCTTCGAGAAGAAGCTTTTGCAGAGATCTAGGTGGAGAAATTAAAATGGACTGGTCATTCACTACTATCCTAGTCAAGGGTGAAATGAAGAGGTTGTTGCCTATTAGGAAGATGAAATTCACAGTAAAATTTTTTGATGATCCAAGAGCTAACATCCTTATTCAAAATTCTGAGTTAGGAAATAACTTCCTTACATCACAAAAGGATGAAAATCTGCCACTTCTCATGGAGGAAGAGGAAGATCAGATCTGGACGATGGAATTTGATGGTAGCCATTCAAGAGCAAATTTCGGAGCTAGTGTTGTTTTGTATTCACCTTCAAAGGAAATGCATCCTTTTTCTTGCAAACTACAATTCGATAACACAAATAATACAACATAATACTAAGCCTTTCTTTTCAGCATGAGTGTTGTAGAGGATATGGGAATCAAGAAGTTGAGATGCCTCGGTGATGCAGAGGTAATAGTGAAACAAATTTGCCAACAATATCAAGTTAAGAACCCAAGGCTCAGACACTATAGAAATCGAGTTTGGGACTGCATTGAATCATTTGATGCTTTCTCTATTGAAGCCATTCCAAGAGCACAAAATGAAAGGGTGGATTCTCTTGCTATGTCAGCCTCATTATTGACACCTCATCCTTCCTTTGGAAAAGATAAAATAACCATTGAGATGGTATTCAGACCGAGTGTACCTGATAATGCTAATCATTGGCAAGTCTTTAATGATGACAATCAAATTTTGAGCTTCTTAGAGCAAAGAGACAATTTCTATAATCTCTTCTTTGAAGGAAGTGTCAATCATCATTGAGAAGTTGTCACTAAAGAAGAAGTTGATGGAATTGATGAAGTTGGTGATGAGGGCGTGATCAAAATGAAAGGTAATAAAATTCCCAAAGGTTTAGTCTCTTTGGAAGATCTATTTGACAAACATGATAGATTCATTCAAGGGAAGGAGAAGTTATATTCCCGGTGTTCATCTGACTTTGACAAAGAAAATATTGGTACTTTTGAAGATCCAAGGATGGTAAACATTGGTAAATGTTGCTCACCTGAAGAGAAGAGAAGGTTTGTTGCTCTAATAAAAAATTATTCTGATGTTTTAGCTTACTCCTATGAAGACTTTAAGTCTTTTCAACCAAATGAAATGCATCATTCCATTCCTTTGAAACAAGGTACTAAGCCCTTCAGAAAAATAAAATGCCCTATAACCCAAAGGTTGCTTTGATATCATTAAGGAGGAAGTGACATAGATGTTTAATGCTAGAATCATCTTTTAAATTCACCACTCAACATGGGTGGCAAAAATTGTGCTAGTAAGGAAGAAGAATGGTGGGATAAGGATATATGTTGATTTCCAATTTAAATCAAGCTTCACTCAAAGACAACTATCCTCTACCAATCATGGATCACATTTTGCAAGCAGTCATGGATCCGAGATGCTCTTTATTGTAACATCCTTATTTTAGACAATAGAACAAGTCATTTTTTTTTTTGATAATTGCATACTGGTTCTAAATACATAATTTAGAACTCACAATTCAAATAACCATTTATATAACAGACAACCATATGCAGCTGTAATGACTCGGAATACCTCCGATCTATTCATTCCATGACTCGGTAATCTACCGATCTATTCATGAGTAAAAAGAGTTAGTGTTTTTATTTAACACAACACTCTGGCGGTTCTCTTCCCTAATCTGGGATTCAGAATGCTCTGTCCAAGGAATCTAACTGAATAACTGTTACCATTATTCATCGGCATCTCATCCCTTAGACTAGGTGAATTAGGACAACGCAATCAGCAGCTTGCGATACTTTGGCCAAAGATTTGAAACATACTGTTCATGTCTCGTATTCCTTAACGGCATACTCGTTCAACTGGAATACGTCCTTCACCCCATTCATATGTTATATAGAATGTCTTATACTGACTACTGTCAGTCCTTCCTTTCACAACTGAATCACTCGGAGGCAGATTAACAAGGTGATAATGTTATATGGATGCCCACGAGGATTAGGGATATGATGACATACTGGTTCAACCTTGCAGTTCAACCAGTGTGTCATGATACCCCAAATCTCCGAGGCAGTCTTATAACATGACCACGTTCTTAATCGGTCCCAGGGTAACTCGTGCGAAATCAAGTGTAAATCTTAGCGATCAATGCAAAGGGTGTCGCCATAAGTCACCTGCATTGTTGTAACTTCGAGAAGATCCTAATCTTCTCGGAGGTACAGCCCTGCAGTCGACTTTATGTCATCAACCTTTAAATCCGCCTCGAGAAGATCTACCCCATAACAAGCGTTACGCACTTGAGATTAAATTACTTTTAAAGACTTTTCCCTAAGGTTAGCCTTTTAAATCCCTGGATTCTTTGTCTTATGACGACCCTCCTCTAAAAGACTCATTACTGGTAGAGGTATTACGGTCACGCTCTCATCAAGGAGTCATTAGAATACACCTGATTCTAAAGCAACAGAATGGGACAATATCTCATAACCTTTACTTGAGATTGCCATCTGAACTCCTTTGATTGCCTATCAGTTCTCTTAACTGAATTTATATCATACTTTTTAGTTTAGAGATATAAATGATTAAGAATCCAATTTACTATTGTCCTGTTATACTTAGGACTAGGGATTAGTAATTCAATCCAACTTGTTTAGCGTTCTCTTTTAGGCTCAATTTTAACCTATCTTCTAGAGAGACAATAATTAAATTACAATGTTGCTTTTGCTAGAACAAATTAGAACTACTAAATACTCATAAGAATTTAGTCTAATTACTTACAAGCTTTCATTGTCAATCACAAAAGCATCCATATTATACAAAGATAACTATGCCCCTTCGTTACATAAACCGAAGAAGTTCATCTTTCAGAATAGAATACAACACATAAGTATCAAACACTTATTTTCATTCCTTTCGAAACTCATACAATTACATTTTATGCAACAGCATGCTTAATATAATGCTAACGGAAAAGAAACATCTTTTCACATATAGTACATCTATAAAATCAAGCTGTAATTCTTTATAAATCAAATAAACTATCTGATCAGCCTGCCAGATCTGCATTGTTTTTACCTCTTACGGCAACCATCTGCAAAAATAGTCAACATGAGTCAGTTCAATGAACTGAGCATGATAAGCACTAACTTTTAAAACAATTGCAATCCATCAATTGTTTTCATTAAACACCCTGTTTAAATGAGATCTGATATTCACATAAGTAAACATAATCAGACTATGCCCTTGTAACACAAGATGATTACAAATATGTAACTCTATCATTGTTACAAATAGTCCAAATCACTTTCTAATATTTCATCAAATATTAAGAAACAAGGAACGAATGTACACAACAATCATTAAATCCAAAATCACAACATTGGTCAGATTGTTTCATTCTCCAAAAAGGAAATAACATAACAATTCGGGATTCCACCAATATGTTACAACAATTTCCCACTGCTAGTCAATTATCAATAATTTTAAATAAAGGAAGAGAAAGAACCAAACCATTCATACTTCCTTTCTCATAAGTTCATCACTGTACTGCCTTCACATATGAAAACATTCAACCAGTATAAAAATGAACAAGTTAGACAAGCCGCAACCAAGATCACTGTTTAATCAAGAAACAGAAACACAGCAAACTCTTGTACAGCAACTAACACATCAACAAAACATGTATCAACCCTAAGCCTAATGCTAGTTCCTTTTACACAGTAAGGCATTGACACAAGTTGAAAACAAGAAATACAAGCGTATCGCTGAAAACAACAACCTTATCGTATCAAGCAATCGAAGGTTTCCAATGGACTATGCTATGTTGCCCACACGGTATTTCCAAATCATGCACAGTCAAATCGGACAGATTAAATGGAAAAGAACATAGCATACATATTCTTGCTCAGTCAAAATCGGACTGAAGTAAAAGAAAGGAATTCAGCCAACGATCCTTACCTTGCTGCATACAAGTCTTGGAGTGATATTCGCGACTTACCCAACAAGGTCAGAACACGAAACGGTCATCCATACTCAAGGACCTCAAAAAGTAACAAAGACAGTCCAAGGTCAAGCTCAAAAGGAGACAGAAGTACTAGTTACCTTTCCAGAATTCCAATGATTCAAACGGAGGTATCAATTCAAGCAAATGCATAAGAATTCATACTGACATTCATCAACAAAGCATAACAATAATCAGACAACAATTACTCTCTGCCAATCATTTTACACTAATTTGCACAGGTCGAAGACATACATGTCCACCTAAGAATCTGTACCTCAAAATCCCAAAAACACGAAGGAATTCCAATCGCAATAACAAAATCGAAATACATGTTATTCCATTAAGTCGCCGGCACTTAAAATACCAACACTTAACTTTATTTGGCTCAAAAATAAAATGAATCATTCAATCGACTCCTCAGAGTCGTCCAAGCCACAATAGTTTAAATCTATATAATCACAATGTAACTGTTAAAGGTTTTGCACTTATAACCTCTGTACCTACAGCAACGTACTATGAAATTGGTTGATAAATCCATATATACCACTCATGGCTAACATTCAGATTGAATAAGTGAAACAAATCGAATACCCATTTCAAGCAAGGACAGCAACTGAGCCGCTTCGAACTTTCGAACAGCTTTCTCATAGAAAAGAAAATGCCTACACAGGAAGTCTTTATCCTTTAATTATTTCAATTATACAGTAGCCAAAAGCCCTGTTTCATCTTATCAGGCTTTCACAAAAATCCATTCACAAAACTTATGGATGAATCTACATTTCCAGCAATAGATAGCAATACGATTCAATCATCGACTCCACTGAGTCGATACCACAAAGTACAGGTGTATTTATATTATACACAGTGCGCAAGTAATCCCGCTAACCTAATAACAAGGAAAACAACTTCCGCTAGGTCGAAAAGACTATGGTAACACTACAGTTGCCTGTTCCAAGCTAAAAATTGAAAACAAATGAAACCCGAAAGTATCATTAGTCGCTGTCAACAAATCCCACGACAGAGTTTTCAAAGAAACGATAGTACAATCAATCTTACAGTAATCACCCAAATCATTTTATACAGTTTCAATAACAAGACAACGACCACGAATCAAAGACATACAGTGGTCTCATACTACACATAGGTATATTCTAAGGGCTCACGCCAAACAGGCCGAACACTCGAACCTTATAAATAAATACCTCACATGCATAAGCCAGAACGAATACTCAAACAAATAGAGTTGAAGTTCGATTTCAACAAACACCCATCAAGAGGAAATTGAAAAATCGAACCAGAAGAGATACAGTGCCAGAAAATCAAACTAGATCTCATAGAAAATTCATCCAATCTTCACAAAACATTTGAACAGAGTTGTTTTAATGAAAGCACTTGAAAAACAGCAAGATATTTAAAGGTTAGGGCCTAGCATGCCTGTATGTTGATCAAATTTCCGAAGCAGACCACAGGAAGAGCTCAAACTCCCTTTTCTTTTTCCACGATAAAGCAACCCACAAAATTTCGCTGTCTTCATCGCATATATATCTTCCATGACAGAGAAAAGAGCTATGGCAGTTCATACATGCCATGCAACTCAAAGAGAACTGGTGCGAAGAACCAGTAAACGAGCAGAGAGAGAGAGAGAAGACCGAAAATCGCGACAAGCCAAACAAACCCCCAAATTTCCGCTTGCATGCCTTCTCGCGAGTTCCAAGCTCGACTTCCGAGAGTATTGAATGCCATTAACCAATTTTCCCGCTTAAACTCTACTCCCACCGACCGCCAGAATTGGCGACAGTCCAACTAAAAATTTAAGTCCATTTCCAAACTTAGCAATTGCCAAGTCTGCACAAATTAGCCGCCACTTAAGCCTCCGCCATGACCTGTCCCTCATCCTTATCCCTTACATTTATTGCCATAGAAAACACCGCCATGGTTCGCCACCCTTCATCGGCCCCTTCATAATCTCCTCCAAAGTTAGGTTAGTATCTTAGGTTAGAGTTTAGGGTAATGCCCACACTAACGAATTTATACAAAGATACTAACTTAGGATATTAACAAATAGCCTAGGTCTAGGTTAGACTAACAATAATCTAACCCCTAGGTTAGGTTTTAGTTTTAGGTTACTAACCCTTAATAACTTCGTTTGGTCCTCGTTCTGAAAACTCGGAAAGACCTGTATCATACCTTCTAGAGTGGAGTTAGCTCCTGTTCTTAATGCAGAATTGTATGTCAACGAATTATTACCTGGTCTACAATCGAGACCTTCCAGATATACTTTGATATCGGGAACCATTTCATTTCCCAAGATCAGATTAATATTCAGACACAAAATGAAATAAATAAAAGAGTCTATTCATATTTTGACTCAGTCGAGATCTGCAATCTGCCAGAAATTCAGTACATTGCAAGCATGATTTCTGAATCGAGGAACACATCCTTTTACAAGAAATCACATATCAACACTTGAATGCTTAGGAGAAAGTAACAACAGATTCGGGTGTTACATTTATGCTTGATGGTTTTTTAGGGTACAATAAAATAAAAGTGGTAGAGTAACACTATATCAAAATAGAATTCACAACTCCTTGGGGAAATTTTGCTTACAAAGAATGCCTTTTGGCCTAATCAATGTGGGAGCCACATTCCAAAGGGAAATCCTAAATTTCCTTCATTATTTTCAAGTCTAATCCTAAAATTTTAAGTTAGACCCCTTTGAAAATGATCTAATCTAAGTATTTTGATTTCTAGTTCTTTCCAAAGGCTCAATAAAGTTTGGAACCTACTTCATCAGATGAGAAATTTCTTCCCCTTTCCAAAAAGGTAAAGAAGTCTTTCTAACTCATATTTTGCAAGATATGGCTCGGCGAAATTAAGTTGTAATTTTTTCCCAAGGTGAACAGGTGGGGCTGAGGATATTTCTTTGCCACTTTTATGTTTTTACAGAAAGGGTAATTGGCAATGGAGAATCCTCAAGCCCGAGCGGAGTGGAGAAAATAACAAGGTTCAAGCCCCACAACCAATAGGATGCTACCACGTCAACAACGCAAGTGCGGGCCAGTGAGGAGTTTGTGATTTTGAAATTTTTCTAAAAAAGGTTCAAAGTGTTCTAAATGGAAACATGACCCCATATCCAATCAAAATGCGCCATGTATGCATGTTAAAAACTCGAACTGGGTCGGCAGAGAAAATTGTTCCAAATTGCCAAATTCCAAAAAAGTTGTAAAATGAAAAGAGCTCACCCATGGCGCTCCAATCAAATTCTACCACGTGGATGGATAAAATTTAAAGGCACAAAAGGTCAATCTAATGGTCCACATTCAATCTAGAAATTTGGTAACAATTTTCATTATGAATTTTCTGGTTTTCTCCTACCATGGCCTTTTTTCTGCAAAAGAAGAATCTGAAATGGTGCGAAATGATTAAATCTATTTGTAACTGCCTCTTTTCCATTCGAGGAAGTTATAACCACCTCTTATGGGCTATTTATTGTGCTCTATAAGTCATTGTATAGGTTGGCAATTGAATTTGGAAGCGTAAATGCTTTTTGTGAACAAAGGACAAAAATGATAGTCGTTATTCTTCTATTCTTCTTCTTTTTTGCAATTTTCTTTTGTTTCCTTTCATTGTACAATTTTCTTCTTTAGCTATAATAATAAAATAAGGATTTTATGCCCCTTTTATGTAGGAATTGATTGGTACTTTTTGACCAATGTGTTTTTATCGATCTTGTATTTGTGGTTTGCAAATTTGTATTATTCTTCCAATTAAATGCATGTTGTGAACTTTCTAATTAATGTATGTAGGCATTTTATGTTATACCTTCATCATTGATCTTCTTGCCTTCATTCCTACTCCCTTTCCCACTCTCGAGACCACTTTCTATCCTATTAAGAAATTACAGGCTTTGTCATAGGGTCAATGGAGTGCCCCTATGGATCTCTTGTTGAAAACCCACCATTGAATCCACTTTTTTTCAAGAAAATTATGGCAGCTACACCATTATAAGTAGAGGGACTTAGATTCCCATAGAGTTGTTTTGGAAAACCACAAAATTGTTCCCAAGAAAATTTTCAAGCCAACAGTTTTGGCACCCTTGTGTGGGGTAGATTTTGCAAAGACATTTGTACCTAGAAATGACCGCAAGGTCATAATATCATTAGAGTTTATTGAAAATTTTGAAGTTTCTTGTGATCCACATGGATACAAGTAATGGTTATTCAAGAAAACCATCATGTTGAGAGACCTACCTTGCTCTTTCACATTCAAGAAGATATCACTTTAGACCTAAGGGAGGCTATTTGGCATAATAGGCAGAGTGTAAATAATTACTCTATTGCCTCAAGAATCTTGGACCAAGAAGAAGAACGTGCTCTTGAGTTGGAAGAGAAAATACAAATCTTAGCACCTCAGAGAAGACAATAAGTCTTCAAGTGGCTAGCTGAGAAGGTATACCTGGTAGTTGAGACAAGGAGGATTTTTTTATCCTACTTTTGATGAGCTTAAGAGAGAAGAACAAGAACTAGAAAGAGAGGAAGAGGTGAGAGTTCCATTTGAAAGAGAAGAAGAGATTAGGGCTCAATTTGAGGAGATTGAAAGACTCCAAGCAGAGGAAAGAGAAGAAGCCCTAGCTACTCAAGAAGCCATAAATAGAGACAGAATGGGTGATAACGAACGTGAAGCATGAAGACCAAATGTGCCATGGGGAAGAAACACTGGTGCACTTGCTCTCCCACGAGTACTCCATGATCTGCAAAGAGGTTCAAGAAATAATTTTCCCAAGTTTAAGGGAGATGGTTCTCAACTCCTAGAGGAACATGTAGCAGCCTTCATCACTTCTTGTGGTGTGTTAGGCGTTGAAGATGAAGATGTGTCAGTCAGGAATTTTGTGTATTCACTCCTAGAGAAAGCCGCTGAATGGTTCTACATGCTTCCCCCAAGATCTATCATGGGTTGGGATGACATAAGAAGTGCATTTAAACATAGGTTCAAGAGCACTGAAGATTTCAAAGATTTGTTGGTTCAATCTGGTTTAGATGAAGAAAAAGTCTCTAATTCCATGAGAGATTTTGTTCAGTAAGGTTTGATAGATTGACAAGAAGAATCCTAGAAGATGTAGTCCCTCCTGAAAACAATTTGAAGAGATTATTCATCCGTTCCTTACCATTGGAAGTTGGTTTCTCCCTTAGAAGAGACCAACCAAGAACATTAAGGGAAGTTCAAGACTCTTCCATTGAGACTCGATGATGATCTAATCTTTTCGGAAAGGGAAAGGCCCAAGTGGAAAGCAAAAGGGTCATAGTTCTAGTTCAGTCACAACAGACCCAATGTTTCAAAAAATGGCCAATAATCTGGTTGCCTTGAAGAAATAACTACCACAAATCACTATGAGGAATGCTCCAAGAAGACCAAACTTTAATGATAGGTATAGGATTACACCATCTCCATTCCATATTGATCTTGAAGCACCACTAGCCAATGCTACCTGTGATACTAGAGAGATAAGAGAGGAAGCTGAAGTTGATGAGCCTAAAGGAGATGAAGAAGAAAACTATGAAAGCTACCTAGAATTTGAGTAAGTTGACATGCACAATGGCCTGTTTGAATTCATTGATGATGAAGAAGAAGAAGATGAGGAAGCCCTAAGCTTCTCATGTGTTGTTTTCACCGAGCAAAATCCAAGAAAAACACTCCATCTTTGGTGGCTGCAAAGGAGAAGAAGGCCAAAGAATTTTCCACTTCAGAGGTCACACAGAAGAGGATCATCAACAAAGGTTCTCCATTGCCACCCTCCATGGATTCTACTAAAGAAAAACTAGACCTAGTTGTTGCCAAGGACCGTGTTGTTATACCAAGTAAGTCTTTTGTTCCTTCTTCTAGTTCTTCAATTGTTAAGAGTACTTCCCCTTCCATTGGAGTCTCTGCAAAAACACCCACAGTTCAGCCAAAGGTTATACCTTTGCCTTCTGTTAAACTGACTACTTCACCTTTAGGAGAAAATCCACCATCCAAAACATCCAAGGTTCCTTCAAATTCCTTGCCATGTAAATCCTCTTCCACTTTAGGAAATGCATCCTCACCCAGTATTGCCCCATTTGATTTTTTAGAGCATGCAAGAAAAACTAAAGTCCAACTCTCAGAGATAGATTACCTGCAAATGCATCCTACCCAATTTGATAGATTTATTAATGCAATCCAGGGTAATAGCTCTATATCCTCAAGTTCCAATTCTAAAGGACTTCTCCCAACACCATCCACACCTCCATCTCAAAACATGTTAGCTCTCAGTGCTTCCAAAACAACTAGAGTTGAGCCTTTCTATTTGTCTCTCCTCATAAATGGATTTGAGTTGAACAATTGTATCATTGATTCTGGAGCCTCTGATAATGTAATGCCACTCAAAGTTACAAATTCCCTTAGCATAAATTTGACTAGAGTAAATGGAGCATGTTATTCCATGGAATCTAAACAAGTGCCACTGATTGGAAGAATAAAGGATGCACTAGTAGCTCTGGCAGACTTACCTGACAAGAAGGTACTCCTAACTATTTTAGTGGCAGACATCCCAGCATCTTTTGGCATGCTTCTGAGTAGAAGTCTTTGTAGAGACCTAGGTGGAGAAATTAAAATGGATTGGTCATCTACTACTATCCTAGTCAAAGGTGAAATGAAGAGGTTGCTTCCTATTAAAAAGATGAAATTTGCAGTGAAGAAGTTTGATGATCCAAGAGCTAACATCCTTCTTCAAGATTCTAATTTAGGAAACTACTTTCTCACATCACAAAAGGATGAAAACTTTCCACTTCTCATGGAGGAAGAAGAAGATCAAATCTAGACAATGGAATTTGATGGCAGTCATTTAAGGGCAAGCTTAGGAGCTGGTGTTGTTTTGTATTCACCTTCAAAGGAAATGCATCCTTTTGCCTACAAACTGTAGTTTGATAACATGAACAATACAGTAGAATATGAAGCCCTTATTTTGGGCATAAGTGTTGTAGAAGACATGGGAATCAAGAATCTGATATGCCTCGGTGATGTAGAGGTGATAGTGAAGAAAATTCTCCAGCAATATCAAGTGAAAAACCCAAGGCTCAGACACTACAGAAATCAGGTTTGGGATTGCATTGAATCCTTTGATATTATCTTTGTTGAAGCCATTCCAAGGGAAGAAAATGAAAGGGCTGATTCTCTTGTAGTTTTATCCTCCTTACTCACACCTCATCCTTTGTTTAGAAAATATAAAATAACCATTGAGATGGTATTTAGACCGAGTGTACCTAATAATGCTAATCATTGGCAAGTCTTCAATGATGACAATCAAATTTTGACCTTCTTAGAGCAAAGAGACAATTTCAATAATCTCTTCTTTGAAGGAAGTGTTCATCCTCATAGGGAAGATGTTGCTAAAGAAGAAAGCGATGGAATTTAAGAAGTTGATGATTATGGCATGATCATACCTGAAAGGTAGAAAAATTCCCAAGGGCTTAGTCTCTTTGGAAGATCTCGTTTGACAAGCATGACAGATTCATTCAAGAGAAGGAAAATTTATCTTCTCAAAGTGTCCATTTGACTTTGACAAAGAAAATATTGATACTTTTGAAGATCCAAGAATGTTCAACATTGGAAAATGTTGTTCACCTGAAGAGAAGAAAAGGTTTGTTACTCTACTTAAGAAATACTCGACATTCTAGTTTACTCTTATGAAGAACTCAAGTCTTTTCAACCAAAGAAAATGCACCATTCCATTTCTTTGAAACAAGGTGTTAAGCCCTTCAGAAAAAGAAAAGACCCTATAACGCAAAGATTTTTGATATCATCATGGAAGAAGTCACCAAGATGTTGAATGTTATAATCATTTTTCCCATTCACCACTTAACATGGGTGGCTAACATTGTGCTAGTGAGGAAGAAGAATGGTGAGATAAGGATATGTGTTGACTTCTGAAATTTGAATCAACCCTCACTTAAGGACAAATACCATCTGCCAATAATGGATCACATTTTGTAAGTAGACATTGGATCTCGAGATGCTCTCTCTACTTGATGGTTTTTCAGTGGTACAACCAAATCAAAGTGGCAGAGGAATATTGTAGCAAAACAATATTCACAACTCCTTGGGGCACTTTTGCTTATAGCAGAATGCCATTTGGCCTAATCAATGCAGGAGCCACATTCTAAAGATCAATGGACTTGGCCTTCAAATATATGAAGCATTGCATTTTCATATATCTTGATGACCTTGTTAGTATCTAGATTCAATTTCCTTCACAACTTGAACAAAGATCATGAATTTGCACAAGACACTCAAGGATAGATAGATGTTTTGTATGTCATTTGTAGCCAGAGATCACACCCATCTACTTGTTTGCATTCAATAATTGAGGGAGTGGATAGCACCTTCATAAGGGTTTTGATCTAACCCTCACTATTTTAGGTTGTGCCTATCAACCAAGGTAAGATAACCTATATTGCATCCCTTGTATCGTAAAGGAGATGGAGATATCCTTTTGTTTTGCATATGATATGGAAGAGGCCTTGTGAAAACATGATCAAGTATCCATTATCCAAACTCAAAGGAGTTGTCACTACTAAATGATGGAAATGTTTTCAAAACAAATCTAGAGCTGTTAAAGACATGATAGAACCTTGATCAACTTTGTGCATTTTTGTGAAAGGATTGAATTATTTTGTGGACACACAATGCAGATGTAGGGGGTAATGTAGGTAGGATGAGTTAGTTTAAAATTATATTATGATGAGAGATGTTGAGACAAGAGTAGTTAGAGGTCATCACCTTCATTAAGAATGAATTACAACACCTAAACAACAGAGATGTTTCAATGGATTTGAAGTGCTCTTTTCAACTGTGATGTGTGCACACATGGATGCCCAAATTTGCACTATTCCATACAAACTTTGATAACCTACCACAAAGGCTTGAAGAAAAATATCAATGAAGCATTTAGAAACCCTTGTTAGATCATGACCTAAGGTACACCCAAAGGTTTATAGACAGTCTCATTAATCAAGGACAGTAAGATGATTTTAAATCTGTTTATCTTTTATCAGATGAAAGCTCTTCTGAATAAAAGATTACAAATGTCATTAAACCATCAACAAGAAATGAGACCTTGTATGATCAGAGAGATCCTAAACACAAGATTACAACATGAGCATCAAACACATATTGAAAACATACTGAAATATGAGTGTATGCAAGCTTTGTCAAGAGATAAATCTAGTTGATCCAAGAATTTGATCAAATATATCAGCAAGGGAATGTTATTTAGACAATCTCAAAGCTTGTTGATGGCTTTATAGCTGAAACCAACTCAACATGATGAACATTTGATGCAAACAGGAATAAAAATGGCTCTCAGGTAGTTTATCCAAAAGGAAATGGACTTCTTCCAGTTTTCCACGTGAAAATTCTTCTCTCTCTCTCCAAAATTCTCAACCGACACTCCAAAATGCCTCCAAACTACATAATATACCCTATGCCAACTTGGATCCTTGCATCCCAAGAAAATAATATGCTCAAGGGATCAAATTTGTTACAAAACTCTATCCATTTGATGAAAAATGATATAAAACTATAAAACAACTCGCCAAATGCCAGAGATGCACAAATATTTTAAAATAATGCATGGATTTGGATCCTTATCCACCTCTGGGTGATGTTTTTTTACTCCACCATGCCAACATGCTTTTGAAATCATTTCCCACCTTTTTACTTCATCATTCTAACTTTGCAACTTTTCATCTTTTACTTTTCATGTTTTTACACGGGCTGAGAAAAATATTTCACAAAAAACACTACAGGGCACCGAATTAGCTCAAATAAATGATTCCATTGTGTTCAAAAGGATGAAGGGATGTGGAATCATATAAAATTTCATGTGATTTGGTGTAAAAATGATGATTCCACACTTCTTGGAGCTTTCATGGCGCCCAAAAATGAAATTACACAGCTTTCGTTGATTAAAAATCAACTTTAAATCTCTACCCTCCACGTGTCAGGTTCAAATCCCTTTCAAAAACACAAAAATTACCTTTTTACCACAAGGATAGGGTGAGACCCATGTCCAAATATGATTGGGGTGGGCCCCCAATCCTAAAAATGCATTTTAAACCCCTTTTTGACTTCGGAAAAAGTTGAAAATTTTCTCCACGAGCCCCCTAGACATGCCACGTGTCCTCCTGTGGGCCCCCACCGAGGTCATGGGATAATTTGATGAATTTTTCCACCTTTTGAGTAAAGGAGAATTTTCTAAAAACCTCCGTGGGCCTCAACACCCGTGCCTCTTCTGCCATGTGTTTCTATCCCACCTTTGGATGCGGAGCCGACCCTCCAAAATTACCTTTAAAACTCTATGAGTCACTAAGACCCTCGTGAGCCTACACTCTCCCTTTTCCCCTTTGAATTTTGCCACGTGTTGCCCCCGATTGGCTACGAGGGGACACCTCCAATATTTTCTGTGGGTTCATTGTTTCCTTTGAAAATTTTCACCAAAGTTTGGAGAATTTTCCACTTTCTCTCCGCGCTCCTCATCTCCGCCAAATCCAGGTACGTGTCTGCTTTTCATTCGTCATGGGCTCTTGAGCCAAAATTTTCCTTTTACCCTTTGAAGTTAAAAAACTTCAAATTTCTCCAAACCTCCGCCCCTCCATTTCATCCCCGCATACGTGTCACTTTGTGATTCGCATAAATCTGGCTCAAATTTTTACTTTGAAATTTTTCCTCTAAAGGCAAAAAACATACACAACCCCGCTTCTCCTTGGCTCCCCTAGACACGTGTCCACTTCCCATTGGACGCAGACCTCCGTGTTAAAATTTTTCCTTAGGCATTTTGAAGCCAAAAATTTGAAAAAATTTAACTCCACCACCGCCCATTTGATCCTCCCATGCCACGTGTCACCATACCATTGGGTGCGGGCCCTCGGAGCAAAATTTAACATTGAGAACTTTTTCAAAAATGAAGAAAAGTTTAAGTGACCCCGCCACCTACCGGTTCATCTGACCAATCACATCGTGCCACGTAGGCACATCACTGTAGCACTGCGGGGCCGCGGTCAAGAATTTTCCTTTCACCAAAATTTCAAAAATGACAAGTTAATAATGTTTTCCACACATCCCGACCAATAGGATCCTACCATGTTAGCATAAATGTTGCAATGATAAATTTGACAGCCCGAGAGCCCATCAAAACGTGAAAATGTAGGGGATGGCTCTGAAATCAAACTTTCTCACAAGGAAGGCGGATTTTTTTCAATTTTGAAACAAGTGAAGCATGATTTTATAATAATTTATACCTGGGGAGTGAGATTTCACCTTCACAAGAATGGAAGTTGATCAAACAAGGGTTTCTTTTACACTTTGGCCAAGGAAAAATAACACAGCCCATGCACATGAAAAAGATTAGGGCATAATAAAGGGGAAACTTGGATTTTGTTTGAAAATTGGGTAGAATAACAACAATGAGGGCATTTTCGAAGGTATTCAATTGGAAAATGTGAAATTTAGACCATGAAATCAAAAAATGAAACATTTGTGAGAATATTCGGTCATGGAAAAACAAGGCACATTATGTAAACTCAATAATGGGACCAACAGACCTCATAGTATTTTCCAAAAAGGAGGAGCACATTTGTCATTTGGAGCAAGTTCTTGTAAGGTGTAGAAAACATGGTATATCTTTGAATCCTAGGAAATGCATCTTTGGAGTCACCAAAGGCAAGTTCTTTGGGAACATCATGAATAATAACGGAGCACATATTGACCCTGAGAGGGTATGAGCCATTCAAGCACTATCTCTTCCCACCAGAAATAAAGGAGTGCACTCATTCTTTGGGAAGGTAAATTTTCTTCACCGCTTTGTTCTTGAGTTTGATGAACTAAAAAAACATATCACCTCCATGATGAAGCCTTGAGCAAGTTTCAAATGGAGCCATGAAGGGAAATTTTCATTTGAACAGATCAAGAGAGTTATCACAAAGCTCCAACTCTCAGTATCTCAAGATTTCAATAAGGAGCTCATCATGTATTGCTATGCCTCGAGCACACCGTATCTATTGTCCTTGTCTAGAAGAATGATGAAGATTTAGAAGCACCCATTACTTTCATGAGTTGTCCTTTGAAGAAACATGTGTATGTGGTGGTTAAGGATATGAATAACTTCAGGTTCGACATTCTCAATTCTCATACTGTGGTGATGGTCCCCGTAAGTGCAATCAAATCCATGTTAACACAACAAGATCCTGGAGTCAAAAGAGGAAATTTGATTGCAAAGAATCAAGAGTATGACCTGGAGATTCGGCCCTCTAATCTGGTAAGAGGGAATGACTCATGCAAGCTGATTGTTGAAGATGAAACTATCAAAGCTCTCAAAGATATTGAAAAAGATGACATTTGTTCAACCTACCCAAAAGACTTCCCACAAGTTCTCTTTGTAACCACTACTAATGATTGGTATGAAGATATTGATTTTCCGATCACTTATGGATAATGTCCCTCTCATCTAGATTACAAGCAAAGAATAACTCTCAAACCGAAAGCAACCAGTACGTGATCCGGAATCATGCACTTTATAAGAAAGGAATGGATGGTTGTTTCCTTATATGTGTTGATAAAGAGCAACAAGGAAAGTTTCTTAAGGCCTATCACAACCAAGCATGTGGTGGACACTTCTCAGCAATGGTCACTGCCACAAGATTCTCAGAGGTAGATATTTTTGGCCTTCTCTTTTTCGATACTTAGAGTTGGGTTTCCAAATGCGTACCATGTCAACAATTTTTGGAAAACCACGATTTATCTACATTGCCTCTCAAGCCCGTGATCATTGAAGAACCACTTAAAAAATGGGGGCTAGACTTCATTGGTGTGTTGAATCCCCATTCAAGAGTTGGGCATACTTATGTGCTCAGTGCCACAAACTACTTCACCAAATAGGTGGAAGCCATTCCAACCAAAAAAGCTAACTCTGAGGTAGTATGCAGTTTCATTAAAGAATATATCATTGTCCATTTTGGAGTGCCTCAAAAGATTTTTGTAGACAATGCCACTTATTTCTCTTCAAGAGAGTTAACACAATTCTGCTATGGCTTTGGAATATCTCTAGCTGATTCTTCTTACTATTATCCATAAGGAAATGGTCAAGCTGAGTCAAGTAACAAGAACATTGTGACCATTATTTGAAAGTTTTTCGATGAGAATCAAAGGAATTAGCACAAGATATTGTATGATGCATTGTGGACTGATAGGATCACTCCCAAGAAGGCCATAGGTACATCACCTTTTCATCTATTGTATGGAGTTAAAGCAGAGATCCCCATCACAATTGAAATGCCAGCTCTCAAATTGCTTCAATTAGTGGAGGATGGCCAATATAAGGACTCCATTTACAAAAGGATCCTTTTTCTTGAGAGGCTGGAAGAAAACAAATCTCAGGTGGTTGATAAAATCAAAGAACATTAATTGAAAGTGAAGAAACTCTTTGACAAAAGGACCAAGGCAAGAGAGTTCAGAGTTGGAGATTTTGTCTCTGTTTTGGGACAAAAGAAGAGAACCAAAGGGCAGTCATGGAAAGTTTGATTCTTTGTGGTTAGGCCCATTTCGATTTCATGGAACTTGTGGTGAGAATTTTGTTCTCTTATCATCCTTGGATGGAACTCCATTCGGATTGCCTAGAAGTGGGCAATATTTGAAGCTATATCATCAAAGAAAGTGAGTTGTCCCTCACCTTGTAACATAGTTTTTGTTTTCCCTTTCTGTTTTGGTGTGTTTTTGGTTGTGTGTCCTCTTCTTCCTTCTTGATTTCCTCAAAAGTTGTACATGACTCGACAAGGCCCAATGGATAAGGAATTGTTCAATGTTATATGTTTTAAAACTTGAGATTCGGATTCTCATGTCATGTTTTCTCCCTATTCAATCCATGTCATGTCCCCAAGCTAGAGCCTCGTTGTCCCCTCAAAAAATTTCCTTCATTATTTTCAAGTCTAATCCTAAATTTTTAGTTAGTCCCATTTGAAAATGGTCTAATATAAGTATTTTAATTTTTTGTTCTTTCCAAGGGCTCAAAAAAGTTTGAAACCTACTTCATTAGATGGGAAATGTCTTCCCCTTTCCAAAAACGTAAAGAAGTCTTTCTAACTCATTGTATTTTGCAAGATATGGCTCGGCGGACTTAAGTTGTAATTTTTGTCCAAGACGGACTAAGCGGGGTGAGGAGATTTCTTTGCACACTGCATTTTTGGAAAAAGTGTAATTGGTAATGGTGGATCTGCAAGCCCAAGCGGAGCGAAGAAAATAACAAGGTTCGAGCCCCACAACCAATAGGATTCTCGCCACGTCGACAACGGGAGTGCAGCCTACATTTGAGGAGTTTTTGATTTTAAAATTTTTCCAAAAAGGTTCAAAGTGTTATAAATGGAGCGAGACCCCGTATCCAATCAAAAGGTGCCACGTATGCATGTTGAAAATTTAAACCGGCTGCAGAGAAAATTGTTCCAAATTGCCAAATTCCAAAAAGTTGTAAAACGAAGAGAGTTCACCCGTGGCTGCTCCAATCACCTTTTGCCATGTGGATGGATAAAATTTAAAGGCACAAAAGGTCGATCTAATGGTCTACATTCAACTGGAAAGTTTGTAACGATTTTCATTATGAATTTTTGGTTTTCTCCCACCATGGCCATTTTTCTCGCAAAAGAAGAATCCGAAAATGGTGTGAAATGATTAAATCTATTTCAGAATCGCTCTTAGTCATTCGAGGAAGTTGTAACGGCCCTGTGGGCTATTTATTTTTCTCTGTAATTCATTGTATAGGTTGGAAATTGAATTTGGAAATCAGTAAATGCTTTTTGCAAATAGAGGACAAAAAGATAGTCATCATTCTTCTATTCTTCTTCTTTCGTAATTTTCTTTCGTTTCCTTTCATCAGATACAAGTTTCTACTTTTAAACAATAAGGAAATAAGGATTTTATGCCCCTTTGATTTAGGAATTGATTGGTACTTTGTGACCAATGTGTTTTTATCAGCCTTATAGCTCTAGTTTGTGAATTTGTATTCTTCTTCCAAGTAAATGCATGTTGTGAAATTTCTAATCAATGTATGTAGGCATCTGATGTTCTACCTCCATCATTGATCTTCTTTCCTTCATTCCCACTCCCTTTCCCACTCTCAGACCAATTTCTATCCTAGCAAGAAATTGCAGGCTTTGCCATAGGGTCAGTGGAGTGCCCCTATGGATCTCTGGTTGAAAAACCACCATTGAATCCACTTGTTTTTCATGCATAATATGGCAGCTGCACCATTATAAGTAGAGGGACTTAGATTCCCATAGTGTTGTTTTGGAAAACCACAAATTTGTCCCCAAGACAAATTTCCAAGCCAACATTACTAAAATGCACTCTAATTACTCTCATCTTTACCATTTCCATTATAATTAGTTATTTCTATTAATTAACTAACATTTCCCTCTAATTTTGTTAATTAATGATGCTTTGATGATTAATCAACCTCTACCACATTTTGGATGCCAATTTACAACGCATCGTAAGTCATAATCCTCTTCTGAACAAACAATTAGAGATTATTAGCTAATTAAGCCTATGTACCCTTGTTTTGATCACTAAACCCTATTATTGGCTCAAACCCCTCTTCCAACCATTCAAAATCACCCCATTTCCCTCCAAGACATCTCAAAAGATTTAAAATCTTATCATATCCTCTTAATTGACCCTAAGTGGTTAATTAAGGTTCATCACATGTTGATCACTTGTTAATTCACTAATCATGATTAATAAACCTCAATCTACTTTATGCTTTTAGTGGATGGATGGAATGGAATGTAGAGTAAATGATAGGAGCTGCATGCTCCCTGAGTGAATGGAATTGTATGTAATGAGGTTCATTTGTTTATGCCCCCTCTGTAGTCAAGAATGAATTGTAAACAAGAGTGTGTCATTGGAAAATGGTTCGAACTAGGTGATGTGTGTAACACATTGTGATGAATGCGTGATGATTTATCCTAAAGTGTATATCACGATAAGATGATAGAAGAAGTGACAATTTAGCATATAAAGCATATGTCACAAAAGGATACTAGAAAAAGTGATGATGTAGCCTATGGCATATATCACCAATATAGGAATATCACATGATATAAAGAGTGAATGATGACTCGTGTGTGAATGTGATGAGGTCCATTGGTAATGTATACTCTCAATGATTCGGTATGGATCATTAGACTAGAGTGTTTTATAGGGTAGTGAGTGCAATGCGTAGAAGTGGATGAGTAAAATGTGTAATGTGTCTAATAGATGTAGTGATGAGGAAATTTCATGTGATATGTAAAGTGTGTATTGTGTATATGATGTAATGTAAGATGTGTAGATGATATAAGTGTAGAATGTGTATGATGTATATATGTATAAATCACAAATTGCAAATGATTCATAGTAGATGTAAGATGTAATATTAATTGTATGTACAAAAATGTAAGATGTGTGAATATGTGTGATGTGTAGTGTCTCTATGCGTAGTGTGTGAGGTTCTTGTGTATAAAATTCACTCAACGATTAAGTATGAACCTGAAGCACAAGAGTGCATCATAGGGTGATGTTGATGTTAGTATGAGCATTGTGAGTGAATGTTGAATTGTGATGTGATGATGTAATATGTGTGTTATTTATTAGATGGGGAGGAAGAAAGTATAATGCCTCCCAAGTATGTAGTGGTGAATATAATCATGTAACAATGTCTAAAAGATCATCATTGTCATGGTTGAAACCTATTGGAGCAGCATTGGAGACGTGATAAACAATAGAATGAGGTGGATTGTAAAAATATCCATTGCAATGTAGGGTGTAGACACTCATTACATACTCTTCATCAGTGAAGGGTACCGGTGGATAGTCGTGTGCATACCAATGAGAAATATTTAGAGCATAAGTGGGAGATGAATTATTACCAATGGAAAATTTTCTAAATGGTATAGGGAATATGATAGAAGTGTGGTCGGTGTCTAAAGTACTGCCAATATAGTTAAACCAATATTACCTAAGTTTTAGTGGAGAAGTGTGAGGGGTACATGCAACAATATACTGCCAAATGAAACACCCGAAGACCATAGGTAGCTGTAATGCAAAAATAACCATGATAAAGGTGAGGTGAATGAATTGGTGGTAGAATGTTGTTAGGATTCAAGCCAAGCCTAGTTAAGCATTCATGTGTGAAAATAATATCTAAGTAAGTGCGATCAACCTAAATATGATGGAAAAATATTTGTTAATCACTAGCATGCATGTGAAAGGAGGTGGTGGATATGGATCATGTGCAAGAGAAGATGAAACAATGTCTAAGGTGTTAACTGACCCTTGATAAAGTATCATAGTGTTATTAGAAGGAGGGGTCTTAAATTTGTATTCACTGGGCCATTGGTCACTAAGGTGTCATTTAAATAGGATTCATCGACATCAATAGGAGTAAAATTAGTTAGCTTAATGCTTCATCAGTAAGTTTGACAGCATTGAATTTGTCATCGAATCCTTAGAATTGTGCTGTGTATCAGCATTATTGTGTTGTATAACTTTATCTAGTATATTTTTAGGAGTTACACTAAGGTAGGGGAATGGAAGGAGTGTTGGAAGATGGAACATTAGTGATTATCAAATAAAATACAGTGGGTGAGATAATTTTCGTAGTGTGAGTAGAGATAGTTGGAGTACTTGGAGCGGCAGAAGAAGACTATGAAGTGTTAGATTGACCAATGTCATATGTTTCAATGCTACTATATGGAATAGGATGTGAAGACGGAATAGTCATAGTAGTAATAGGGTCTATGCGAAAAAAAAATTGAATGGCTTGGGATCTACAATAATATTATTTTCATAGCCATCATGTAAGAATTATACACATTGGTGGATAGTAGATGGTACCACTTGCATTGTCTGGATCCAAGGTCAACCTAACAACATATTGAATTGAAATGAAGCATCTATAACATAAAATTTGGTGAGGGTGGCCTTAGGCCTAACCCAAATATGTAATGAAATAGTCCCTAGACATGTTCGAGTAGTAGATTCATAACCTCGAATGAGAGTAGAATTATTATAAATTAGGTTTTCATTAATACCTAATTGTTTGAGAAGGGAATGAGCACATAGATTGATGATGAC
The DNA here is from genome assembly GCA_018340775.1 of Taxus wallichiana var. yunnanensis. Taxonomy (NCBI): domain Eukaryota; kingdom Viridiplantae; phylum Streptophyta; class Pinopsida; order Cupressales; family Taxaceae; genus Taxus; species Taxus wallichiana. The sequence continues at coordinate 347,875,314 of CM031240.1, read as the reverse complement.
CCATTATCAATGAATGCACTCTTGATAAAAGTGGTGCTATTGATGGTAGTAATAAGTAAGGGTGCACATGGATTGTCATTAGCAAAAGGTGATATGTCTTCATTAGTGAATGATATAGCACGTGGAAAATTTTTGAGAGATTGAATGAGGTGTGTGAAGGCCACTGCAGAGTTATCACTTTCTATATGAATAGAATGAAGGGATGTTTTTAGTGTTTGACAAAAATCTAGTGCATTACGTAATAAATCATAAATATAAATCTTAGCAAGTGTATTTTAAAGTTGTTCAATGATATCATAGATTGTATAAATAGTAGTAGTATAAGAAGTGATAGGTGGAGGAAGGGAAATGAGGGATCGTAGGAGGATGATTACAACGATTATTTACAACATTGATAGATGGATCAATGCTAGGTGTAACAAAGTGATGATGATATCGAGTACAAAGTTTCATGAAATCAACAACAATAGAAATGATACTAGAGACTTTAGTAAGTGTGAAATAATGATAAGACGATTAATTCATGACTTGATAAGGTGAAGACATATTCAAAAGAAAGGGTTTGTTAGGTCTAGGTCACCAAAATGATAATGCTAAAATGTAAATATTTCAGCCTAATCTAAATGCTATGACAGTAGTAAAATAAATAAATAATGCAATACATAAATAATACCCAAGCAACTAAGAAATAAAGCATGAAACCCTAAGTGCAAAGAGGGTTAGAAGAGAATTAACTGATTCACCAAGTTCTAGAAAGTGCACAGAGTTGGAGATAGAAGGAAAACAAAGCACTTATCATCACACACGAGCTTGGAAAATTATAGATGTAGAGTATCTAACTAAACTGGGTCACCTGAAGAGGGATGGGAATGCCCGTGGGTGCCTTGGTCTGAATTATGGGTGTATGGTTTGTGGAAATGACTAGAAAACCTCCTATGATGTGTCACAAGAGGTTCACACTTATTTAAATTTTGTTGTTTGTATGTCATTGTAAGATCGTTGAAGTACTATAAACCTACAATGAAAGAAGAACTTGTAAAACCCTCAAATAAACATCAAATCCTAAAACGAAAGATGCAAAATGAGGGGTCAAACTATCCTCAACCACCACAATGGTGGACTTACAACTGAGCACTACAATAAATCTCAAACCCAATTTATTTTGGTGTGTGTATGAAATTTTTCCCTAGGTTGCTCTTGTACATGTCACACTTGAAGTAGTGAGCAAGTAGCTAGATGTAGAATGTAAATAATGTGTGTATGGAAACAATAGAATCACCTCCTATGAAGTGTGATGCAAATGAACCATCATTTGTCCTTTGTGATGGATCTAGATGGATACAAATGGAGCTCTAGATGCCTTGTTGTATGCAAACTTAGGTGGTGATAAGGAGTTCCTAGTGTTTGGTCCCTTATTATGATCACATAACTTTATATTTACATGATTCTTGACTTGAATTTCATAATTAACCCTAGAAAGGTTGACTACCAAAAAGATAATATGGTCAAACGACTAGAAAGTACCCAAAAGTTGTGACTAAAATACAAAGAGGACAAGGGCACCCAGAGAGGATGAAGGCACCTGTCGTTGACATCTTGGCTAGGCACCAGTGTTCAGAATGATAAATACCAAAAGGTAAAAAGATAGATTGAGCCAGTAAGAGTGTAATACTAAAAGCATAAGCATAAAGAAAAGAAATGTGGCTAAAGACATGGGTTAATCATTACTTTTCATACTTAGGAATCATGTGAATAGTAGTATGTAATCGAGACTAGATAATTACCCAAAGTGTGTGATTTTGTGTCTACACCCCCTGATGACGCACTCATGTTCTTACTATTATTACATGATTGTTTAGGGATATGTTATAGTAAGAACCTTATTCCATATTTATGCTACACACTTCATTGATCTATCTATCTAATATACACTATCATACCACTTATTGATGATGCACTCTTATGTTATGGTTCCCTCTTGATTATTGAGGGTTCTTATATAAGTGAACCTCATCTTTGTATGCACACACTAGGTGAAATTTCTATTCTTCCCCCTCTTCATCATACTAACACGCGAACTACATACATTCACATGGATCTTTCACAATCATTCATTTTATACATACATCTATTACCATCTATCGCTATTCATATATAGGATATAATTTTTTATCACTTATCTATCACATTAGTCATACACTATCTATTATTATTCATCATTTGCATACATCACCTATCTATCTATTTCAAAATCATTTACTTAATATCATCATTTACACAATGCAAATCAAACAAACACATATGAATAATACTCATCGCATCACATATCACTAAAACATCAAAGTAATACAATAATGTCAATCATCCACCCATATATTGTCAAAATCTCATAGTTACAAAATACAATTGTTGGGGGCAAACCCCTATACATCACTACATATCATATATCATTATCACTATTGCTATATACAATCGTGAGATATCTAGAACTATATGTTTCTCTGCTCAATCTACGTCGTTAGTTGTGGCCCCCATTGCTTACATCATCTCCACTCGTGTCTCACTTACTCGCTGGGGTAGGTTATCGCCCTTTTCTCCTCCTATTGGTGGTGTTCTCACCGCATCCAAAACAATTGGAAAAGATAACGCCCATAGGTGCACTGCACACCATACACTTTATGCCTCAGTACACCCCACCTCATTGACCCATATCAGCTCTATCATTGCATCTGCCTTGTCTGGACCAAGAGGAACTAGTTGTGCTCATTTGGGTCATGGCCTCGCCTCTACTCTCCTTGGTGTTCTTATAGCTCACACCCATATATACGGATTTAGGGGCACATCCAAGTAATACCAAATTTTGTGATGCACACTCCACCTGAAATAGCTCAACCACTCCAGGAAACGGATCCTCCAATCACATTGTATGATGTGTCACACCCTGTAAATTCGGTTTTTGGTTATGAAGGGGATAAGTCATTAACTGGTGATTTCAAAGGTGCTTGATGCTTTGTGAGATTCCTTTGGCTTCAATAAAATTGTTGTTCTTTCGGATGATCATACCTTTTTATAGACATTGTTGAGTTAATACTAACCTTCTTTTGTTAGCATGGGGTCAAATGTCGTAAATTGTAATAGTGGCCCCAACAATGTACATGTGAAATTAAACAATCATGGTATTATTTCAAGTTGCATTTTGAAATATATATAATCGATTTCCTATCATTCTATAAAAGACTATTTTGATGTCTTAGACCCCTGCTCTCAGTTGGACAATGAAAACATTGATCTCCTTTATGGGTTCGATCGGCAATTGAATCCTGAGCTAAATTATTTATTGGGATTATACTTGCAATAGTATTAGACCATGTTGTTCTATCTAATACTCTTGAGCCTAGACTAAATGACTAGGGTATTTGGACCATGATATTTTATTGCTACTTATCTTGGGTTTTTATTAAATGATTAAGGTATAAAATTGAAATTATAAATCAATGGTAATGGATCATGTTATTGTAATTCACACTGTACTTTGAATAAGATTAAGTTATGTTATGAGATAACATTTTAGGGTATAATGTTGATCACCATTAAATAAAACTTTATAAAGTTGGTGAAAGTGCATTAGAATCCTATTCTAAGGTAAAACTAAGTATAATGGGTATTTAAACTTATACGTTTTAAAGCTAAAGTTGATGAACATGTTTATTAAAAAGGTTCCTGAATAAAGTTATGTGTTAATACAACATAACAGACTAATGTTGAAACACCCTAGAGCCCACTTAATAAGGATGGGTATTCGAGCCGATAATGTATTAAGCTTAAAGTTGGTGGGTATATACGTGGCTTGTTCAAACTACAAATAAAAAGAGGCATTTATGATCCTCCACCAACCAAGCACATGGGGAATAGATGGAAAATTTGGTGACATGGATATCTATTGGTTAATGTTTAGCATGAAATTGTTTCATGAAAATTAAGTGGATTTACAAAGCATAATGCCAATGTCGTTACACTATTTTTTTGTCACAAATTGAAACCTCTGATATCCCAATAAACATGGTGTCTAGAGGTGTTGGGAAGGCTAAGGATGTGGGTTTCAAGAAGGGGGAAGGGAGGAAAGGATTGAAGGTGAAGCTCTTCATTCCTACAAAAATTAAGGAGGTGTGTTTTAGACATTCTTGAGTAATGTTTGAATGAGAACGGTGGAGAAATATGAATGTCTTGTAAAGATGGGACTCTAGATAATGTAGTGAATGTAAGCCCAGGTCTCTCGGTGAATCCAATGTCAATAGTAGCCCTAGGGAGGGTCGACCCGAGATTTGTGGATAGATAAAGCCCAAGCCATTTTTAAGGGAAATTGTCTATGACAACCTCTTGAAATGGGGTGAATGGGGATATGGGAGTGATTAGATGGGTCCCAAGGTAGCCCAGATTATTGATCAAAATTAACAATAATGAATGAAGGCAAAGAAGGTGGAGCAGAGGAAGGGTAGTAGACAATATCTATGACATTGCATGTTGCACTATTCACTAGACCAAGAATAACTCATAAATTTTCAAAGAGCATGATCTTTTGATTTTGCAAAGGATAAATTTTTCTTCTAGTTGGTAATTGTCCGGATCACCGCATTTATTTCTTCTTATACACTATGTGATGGAAATGGAAACTCAAGAATTAATTTCCTTCAACATTTGCAAATTTTGGTTTTCAACCAGTTGATTTCTTGCAAATAGATGGGGTGCATTGTGGAAATTGAGAACTTCTTTGGAAAGGTAGGAATTAGTGCATGACATTAGTATCTCCCAATGTAGAAGAGAAAGAATTTCATTCCATATGTTGACAATCAAGTTGTAAAATGAAACATGAGAAGTAATGGAGCCCTGTTGTCGAAATATCAATCTTAAGGAGATGGAATTCTGAAATAATTTCCAAAGTGAAACACCATAGGAGTTATTGGCATATAAAGGAATTTCTAAGACAGAAGAAGCTAGTTGAGGTCTCCAACTAGAATGATAGGTTGTCGAATGAGGATGTCCTGAAATGGGAAAATGCCTCATGAAGATGGTAGTCGATTTTAGCAAGCATTTTAGGCCTAATGAAACTCATTTCATCAATAAAAATTTATTTGATATGTTTCAATGAGTCTTGGAGGGAGGCCAATGCTTGGCCTTCTAGGGGTTTTAATTCTTTAACAAGGATACGAAGGCAAGAGTGAACAATAGATGAGGAAATTTTGAAAGCAATGACACCGTAGGGGTTATTAGAAGAAGGGGGACGTAGTTGGTGTTTTGATGGAGGAGAAGGATGACTTGAGAGAGTGGATAATGAAGGACCTTTCTATTCCTACAAGTACCTTGAATAATGAGTGAAGGGGTTGCAGGATGTGATTAGAAGAAAAGTGATGAACAATTTTGTCAAAAGCTAATTGTTGGTCATTGCTCAACTATGAAGGGAAGGATGAGGTGTAGCCACATCTTCGAGGAGGACAATATTCAACCTTATTTATTTTGATAAAAGAAGGTGTAATATATTATAATTGGAATGGAAGATTATGGCGGGACCAATCGTAGAGGGAATCAAATTCTCGCAGTCCAACATAGGGAGGTTTTCAAGGCCTTCGTATGTCTTGGAAAAAGTCAAGACAAAATTTTCCATTCATTGATTTCTTTAGGTGCTTGTATGATGTCTATGTTAGATTCAGACGAAGCCTCTAGAATATATGAAGATTTTGTGTTTGTTCTTCTAACATGCCACCATTTATAGGAATTTTTGAAGATATGCCAATTGGAGGTAATATTAGCTGGGGTTGAACCAATATCAGAAGGAATATTGTGGAAAGGCTTGTACAAAAGGAGATTAGACCAATAGAAAAGTTTGAAAGAATATGAATTTTCTAGTAGAACGACAAAAAAACTTGGAAAGACATGAAAAATTACAGATAATTTCTATTGCTTCAATTTGTTCCCATTTATGTATTTGATGTAATTCCAATCTCGAGTAACCTGGATGAGAGAAAGGGACTCCATAGTTAGAGGTCAGACAAGATATGCATCAAAAATATGTGTTTTTTTTTCTTCTTGAATCGATTCAACAAGATGCCTAATTATCTTTTTCCCCACATTTAGGGAGACAATTTACTCGACTAGACATAATAAGAGGTAATTTGAGAAGTATGTGACAAGCTTCTTTCACACTTATGTCATGCTCAACAACACTCTCTGTAAGCATTCTACATATGGCAAAAGATGTGGGAAATTTTGGGTTTGCATTTTCAAAAATTCTAGAAAGCATCTAGCGGTACGTTTCGGAGAGTTGCTCTGCTTTGAGGCGTACTTTGTAATGTTTTTAAGAATGGCATGTCGTGAAACAACTAGCTAGTAGTATATGTTGGCTCTCCATATAGATAGCATGGTTTTGTTTTGAATGTTTAATATGTCATCATTCCTTAAAGGGAGGTATTTAATAGTTTGTTCATCATCAATGGTCAAGGAAGAAAGATGTTGTGTTTACCAAGGTGCCGTACCTACATGTCAAGCCCGAACCTTTTTCCAAAGGTAGGTTTCTTCATAGTAGTTGGTGTGATGCTAAACTCGGTTTATGAGTTCCTCTAGGTCATGTAGTGGGTTTAAATTCAATAGTTCCTCCGAATGAAGCAAAGAAGGATCATTATGGAGTGATCTTTTTATGAATTTTGCACATCGGTCTACAGGCCTAGGGTTCTAAGCAGAACGAACCTATCAAAGTATTGTTTCGTCACATAAAAAATGCCTCATCATTACAATCAATGCCATTAACATCAGGGGCACCTTCAAGCCAAAGTAACCCGTGAATATGTACCTATCCTCTATGTTGTCATTCATACCTAAACCAAAGGGGATGTTAGAAACGATGTAATTGAGTGGAAAAAAATAATGAAAAAAATGAATAGTGCTATATATACCAATAGTCCTTTGCAAAAAGGTGTTTTTGTAGAACTTTCTCTCAAAATATTGTGAACCTTTGATGCAAGTAAGTAGCCACATGGTTCGGGTGATTGATAATGTTGAACATTCTAAATCTTTGCATGCACTGAGGATCGATAGGTGAAGTACTCAGTATGCATTTATGGAGATCTGTCCATTTGGTGTCTATGACACTTAGAGTAAAGAAGAATGTTTGTGTGCCTAATTTCTCAACCATGTTTGAGATATCCCCTCTAATTTTTGACCTGAAGGATCGTGTCCCACGAAGGTTATTTCCAAATCACATAAGGGTGTCAAGAAAGGAATATGTTGGGGTTTCTAGCAGTTTTTTGTGGAGCTCTGCTATAGTCATCGGTATTCCACTTTCAATGTTTTTTTGCATGAATATTGCATTCATTGATTGGCTCTTGTACCACATAATGAGGTTAAGCAAATAATAGTGAAACTGAGAGTATGAACCAAAGCGTTCATCATGGTAACAGATCAAGTGGATTGCATTTGTGTAATTAGATGTCTTTCATATGTGGCTAGTTGAACATCACCTTTCCTTTAGGAAAAAAGTTGGAAAGGCCATGGAGAAAAGGCCCTCGGTAGTGTATTCATTTACGAGGAAAGGCCTATGTCTTACCATGACATCGTAGAGGGTATGTTCTAGTCATGAAAGAGAAGGAATTATGAGATTTTCTCATCTTTGGTACATATGTTGTGGGCAGAAGGAACAAATGAAGAAGTATGGGCACTTTGGTCTCTATAGAGAGTGAAGGGTTTTCATCAATGTCTTACATAGTTGTGCCTTCAAGAGCACGGGTGTCCATTGTGATTGTGTTTATGGAGGAGGAAATATTTTTGGTTAGGAAGAAAGTGAAGGTAGAGGGCATCATTGTCAATCAAAACATATATGTAGTATGGATAATGGGAAATTTTGTACTGGAGTGCATTCCATACATGTGATCTACTAACATAAAAATCTTATTTTGTTTGTCGATAGCTATACTTTTGTACAAGAAGTAGATCTAAATCCCCAAGATGATGGGGAGCTACTTTTGTGTAGATGAAACATTTTGTAGGAAACTTATAGTGTGGCATGATTATTTGTACTACCCACCTCTAACATGTGTTACCTACAAAATTGGATTTACTCTTGCTATTATAATTTATTCAACTCAGGTCAAAGATTTAAGGATGGGGGGTTGGATTTCAGGGTCCATATTGTTCCAAAAAGAAAAGCGATGTCCTTGTATCTCTAACTTGCATCTTGTGCAAATGCCAGATCCTACATGGCGCTTAGTTTGTATGCCTAGTTAATTATCTAAACATACGGTGCAAAGTGTCTATATCACAAAGATAATTTATTCCTTTGTAGAACTACCTTTTGTTTTTGTAAATGATCTTGACAGTGAGTTGGAGGCTGCGTGAGTAGAAACTAAAGTGGGAGTACATTCTTGATTTGGCATGCATGTACTTGGATGAAGGGAGCATCACGCACGAGATTGTGTAGAGGTTGGCTGAGTCAGGATGGGAAGGGAAATAGATGAGGGAAGAGGGAAACATGTATAAGGTGATGGAAAACAAGGAGTCAATTGTCTTTGTAAAGGGGGAAAAATGATGTGGACATGAGCCCTAATCAAGGGATTGGTGGAAATGTTATATGTCCGGAAAGGGGCATGAATACTGGAAATTAGAGACTTAGTAAGGGATGCATGTTCGTGAAAGGGGTTAGATGCCGAGGATCTCATTACAATAAGCTTCCTAATGAATTTTCATATGCCATATTTTTTACTTTAGGCTATTCATATTCCTATCAAATATTAAGTCCCTTTTATATAAACAAGGTGACTTAAATTTTACATCATGTTTCTAGAGTCACTTAGAGACATGTCAAAAATTGCAAAACCCAATGTGAAATTAGAAAGTTGAAGAGAGAGAACATTGGGAGGGAGGAGGGGAGAGAGAGAGAGAGAGAGAGAGAAGAAGAAGAAAGAGGAAGAATCATGTAAAAGAATGAGCTTCTCCATCAGTCTTGGTCTCACTTCCCGATCGGTCTCCATTTTGTAATGCTGATAAGATCTTCGTTTCTTCAAATTTCTTGCTGAAATGAACCACTCCATGTCCCACTTTTATGGTATGAGAAATACACACACAACTTAGAGTATTTTTCCACCCATCGACACACACCTTGTTGATATATTTGAACTTTCTGAACCATGATGGATGTTTCTATGCAATGAGTGCAATGAAATCTGAATCTCTTAGAGGAACCCTAGGGTATCCTTATTGAAGGATAATGGATTGTCTGCTTCTTTTTCACATAATCCTTGAATGGCTTAATCAACTCTTCGAATGTTGTGTCTTCTCCCATTGCAAGCACTCCAAGTTTCTGAATTTGGTGATTAATATTATCCTACAACTTATATGTTTTTGTTCTTTTTCATCCAACTTGGTGATGGCTCGATTGATTGCTTCAAATATGATTGCTAAGGCCCTTTCCCATATGCACGATAATGCTTGAAGGGGTGATAAAAATTTCTTGTTAATCAACTCCTGAGAGAGAGTGTTTCTCATTTCACTCACCACTAGACCCAGAGGATTTCAGCGATCCCTTTCTTTCTCCAAATCTTCTCTAAGCACCTACATCCTATTTGTAGTTTTACACATGTAGGTGACGAGTTTGATTTCTTCTTGGAGCATTGACTTTCCTTTTTTAGAAATTGTGTCAATCTATTCATTATTATCTCTCCCCTACACCGTGAGCTCTTGTGCCTTCCTGGTGGATTCTGGGTTGAAGTTGTTGATGGGTGTAACTTCCTCGATAGGAATTGTTGAGGTACTGGATCCACTAGGTGTTGTACATAGGATGAAATATTTTTCACCTGTTATTTTAGCTCGTAAATCCTTTTCTTGTATTATTTTTTCTTGGCCACCAAACAAGCAAAAGATTGTTGGTACATATGCAAGTCCCCTTCATGAGTATCTGACCCTAGTAAGAGTGTGCTCATTTCATAATCAATCGTGTCATTTCATCCACTAGCTTGATCACCTTTGGTCGGGCTACTTCAATATACTGATTACATGTTTCTCCATTGTAGAACTGTGAGGATGTTTGTGTGAGATTTCTCTCTCTTCCCTTGGCCAATAATTTAGTTGTCGATAAATCGAGGACTGTCACTTCTTGAACAGTTCAAGTATTAGGTGTTATTGTCTCTTGCATCCACAAGAACATTCCATCAGACTCAGGCTCCACGAGAGTCATATTAATCATTTCCTACTTAGGTGGAGGAGGCATATCTTGGATGTGAGAGGAAATAGTATGGATAAGCGGTGAGGCCTCTTATAGTGGCTCAAGGGGATGGGTCTTAAACTATGTACTCTTCTCCTACTTGTGCTGCTACCACTGGGTCTTCCTCTTGCATTTATGCAACTAAGTGTTCCCCTGTCCTACCTCTCTTTGGTGACTTTTTATGAGAAGAAGTCTCTAATTTATAGCTTTTCACTTTTCTCTTACTCCAAATTTCCTTGAACTTGAAGTAACTTCCACCACTCTTCATGATGACTACTATGAAGCTTGTTTCTGACTTGTAGGGGCACCTCGTGGTTGAATGGTCATGACTCTCTTTCTCTAGAACCAATCCCTCATTCTTCTGACCACTTTCTCAGTTTATTCCCTTTTGTCTCCTAATTCGCGAACTTGCCAATTGAATTGAGGAAATAGGGAAACCTTGATCACCGAATTTTCAGGATCATACATTTATGTTCGGTCATCTTCCAAAATATCTTTGTACCAAGAGAATTGGAATTTCCTCATCTCATCAACTATCATCCTCATGTGGTCTTTCTCCCGTAGTTAAAATTAGTCAACACAGTTGGCCCAATAGTCTTCAATTTGCCTATCGTAGCACAATTCTGGAATATGAAAAGAGTCAGGATCATCTCGAATCCTCCAAATGAAACACATCATTTCATTCTTACATGTGAACATCCTGAGAGATATGGGAAATGAGATCAACTTCTTTTTCCTTCTTCTAAGTCTGGTGTTTACCTGTATAAACTACCTTCAGAGCTCAAATAGTAGAATCTAGTCTCTAGGGTACTTGGGAAACCTTAGGGAGCTTGGTCGAAGCCGAAAAATCACAAGTAGGAGAAAGTCAAGAATTTTATGAAATAGGAGCTATATTTTTCAATTAAGGATGCCACTTATGATGAAATATTTACCTCTAAATCTCCCTCCAAAGTTCGGCCTATGTACATCATGAATGCATCATTCACGTGAGTGAAGTATCTGTGACTTTCTTCCATTACCAACTATAAGATTTTCTCAAATGCATGAACCTTGACAAGAATGTCACGTGTGAGAGCCAATCCCGTGATTGACCTTGAGGTGGTAAGCAAATAGACCAAGTAAGAAGTCATGTGAAACTTATTTTTCATGAGAACCTAGAGCGATTGTAGATACGAGTTGTCACCGATTATCTACCCCCAATTAATATGTTGTTTTCCTTAATGAGTGCATTGTTTGGCTCATTGATATCATTTCTTCAAGCCAAAAATACTCTTTTGATATGACTTATTAATACATGGGGATGTTTTGTGTAGTTATATCTTAGTAGGTTTGATGCATTTTCCTTGCTATAGTTTATGAAAACCGATTATCACATGAACCTCCTACTAACTGTCTTCGTGAGATAAAATGTGATGATGTGTACAAGAAATGATGGATGTTGCTGGTAGTTATGGAGTCTAAGTTTAGAGCAAAGCAGGAGAGACTGCTTTTTACACCAAGTTGACCTATTAGTTAGGGCTTGTTCCTAACTACCCATAGAAATTTATGTTTTTAGTTAGTATTTGGTGGATAGTGATTAATGCCACCTGATATGGAGAGCCTTGTAACTAACAATATCTATATGAAGACTTCGTCTTCAAAACAAAAACTACTTTTCTTGAAAGAGATGATCGCATTTAGTTTTGGGGTTTTTTTATTGTCTATGTTATGAAACTTGTTTTAAGTTAATGAAAGTCACAACATTTTGAGAATCAAAGGTTATTAATCCCTCTATCCCAAGGAAGAGCAAGGGCCCACTCGACCAAGGAGATAAGAGGTTATTTTGAGTTCATTTACGCATACAGTTCTTTGATTGGATTTACTGCAATTGTTATTTGAGAATCTTACATGCATGCTTTGATTGACTATACTTGTTTTCTTCATTACCACTTTCACTTAGAATAAATGTTTCCATTATGCAAATCTAGTTAACAAGTAATCTTGCTTTCTGCTAAGCTTCATTTATATAGTTGTAATTTCATTTGTTACAAAGTAGTGTGTGCGTATTTCATTTAACAAAAGATTAGTTGTTAGTTTCCTTTCATCACAAATAGTTGAATTTTGTAGAACTGTATTTAAATTCCGTAGATTTGAATTGCATTTCGTAGACTAGTCACCAAACTAAGCAACCCCCAACAGACCCAATAGATAATTGGTTTCATTAAATTCCATTGCATACTACCTAGGACACGGCCCTGGTTTAGAATGACACTGATAGGAGATTATGTCAGTTAAATGATTGGATGAATATAACGACCCATCATTTTTGGCACCATTTCCGGGGACCAACCATAAGCACCATCATTTTTATTCCATATTCTATGGGTTTTAATGGAGTTCATATAGGAAACTATTAGTTGTCTTGGACCTCATTTTAAAACAATCAACCTTGATACATAGGTCGCAAGATAACCAAGGGATATTTATAGCACATAATATTCAAAAAATATCTCTAGACAATTTACAAGGAAGAAACACTGAGAGTGATACATATTCTAACTCAACGCCTAGAATCTCTTCTAAGCATTCTATATCCTCTTCACACCACTCAACAATGGGGGACCCTGGGAATGCTAGAGACCAACCTTTAGGGTGAACCTTTATGTATCCCATTGTCCTCGATGCGGATGAGGATCCACCCATGAAAAACATCTCACCATCCATCCTCCCCATCTTTCGAGGTATGACCAAAGAAGAACACGATCGGTTCTGTTTGAATTTAAAATCTGTGCTGACATATTATAACCGAATTGAAAATCAAAAACTCAAACTATTTCCTTCCACTCTCAAAGATTCTGCTATGAGATGGTTTATGGGGTTACCATCTAACTCCATTAATTCTTGGGAATCCATGGAAATATCCTTACTTGGATAAATACCAAGACTATTGTAGGGGAAGGGATACGAAGGAAGATTTCTTCGAAATATGACAAAAGGAAGATGAGAATCTAGAGTATTATCTGGACAGATTCCTCTTTCTCCATAAATGTAGTGGGTACAAGTTACATGCAGACATCACTAAGGCAGTCTTCCTTAAAGGACTGGATGAGGAAACCAAGGATTCCCTCCATATCATGGGAGGAGGAGATGTGCATAAACTCACCATGGACCAAATCACTGAGCTATGTAGAAGATACTCTAGAACACATGGAGGAATATGAAGGAAATAAACATCCAAGTCTTTGGGTACCTCTGAACTTTTGAAAGAAATGGCCAACATGAAAATTGACATTCTGCTACAATTAAAATCAACCATAGATGGACTCAAGGAAAAAACAAACCCTGCAAAAGAATCATTGGAAATATATTTCCCTAAGTGTTAGAAGAGACACCCCTTGAGAGAATGTCCTTTAGGTGTCACAGACATGTGCATAATTTTTGAAGTTACTAACCATGACACTAAACATTGCACATTCTTACCATATTTAAAGGGAGGTTTGAATGCTATCTCTCAAACGAGTGTTGAATTAAACATTTTCTAAAGACCAAACAATCGGGGTGGCTTCCCATCTAGGATGGCTCGAGAATCCTGGAAGATTTAATGGATGAATCAAGCCTCTCGGTCTTCTTGGGGACAACCTAAGTGGGAAAACTCAAACCTGGATGATTTATCCATATCCACCACCCTAGACAAATCCCTACATGCAGCCAAAGTTGGGCACCACCACTGTAGCCAATCCTTGGCACAACCAAAGTGGGGTCGTCAACCAAATTTTAGCCAAAATCAGTCCTGGGCACCACCGTAAAATAGTAATCAACAACACAGATTATAGCAACCACAACAAGCTTTAATGCCTCCACCTCAAGCTTACCAACATCAAGGACAAGAAACACAAACACAACTTCCGGCTCAACCAGTATCCAATCCTAAAAATCAACAAACAACTTCAATTGATGACACAGACCCATGTAACACCATGCAGGTTAATGCTATTGGTAATTTACGCCTGTGATCTAGCAAGATATTGAATCCTCCTGTTGTTATCACAGAACTACCTGTTGATGCCAATAAAGAAGAAACCCTTGAGGATAATATTGGTCCTTCACCAATACCAGATACACCGGATGATCAAATACTCAAATAGAATACAGCCCTTTTTCCTGAGCGGTTACAGGACATTCAAACTCCAGATGAAACAAAGCTAGTTCAGGAATTAAAGAAAGTACATATTGAGGTCCCACTTCTGTGAGTAATAAGGGACATCCCTGAACTAAACCAAACCATTAGAAATGAGTGTATCAAAACACCGGGAAGGAAAAAGAAGTACCCAAAGACTATCAAGGTCAAAGGGAATTTGGCTGATTTAGTTGCTAGCACCCTTATCTCACCAAAATATGGGGATCCTGGGAGTCCTATCATTACTATTTGTATAAACAACCAGTCAATATCTAACATTTTGGTGGATCTTGGTGCTGCCATTAATGTCATCACAACAGAAATGTTTAATCTGCTATCCTTAACAGGACTTCAACCTACCAACACTGTTCTACAGTTAGCAGATCAATCCATTGCTATACCTGATGGTGTGGTTGAAGATATAATGGTCACTATTGAATCATGGGAGTACCCAGTTGATTTCATGGTTTTACAGCCTAAAGCTCGGAAGTTAGGATATCCAGTCATCTTAGGAAGGCCCTGGTTAGCTACGGTTACTACATACATTGACTGTAGGTCAGGCAACATGAAAATTCTAAATGGGCAGAAATCCAAACACATTTCATTATACCCTCCTGCCTAACCTTATACAAACAATTGTGACTAGGTATGGGTGGATTCTTTGGATGCTAACTCTTTGAGTTCTTCTTTTCTGGCCACTATTGCAGTACACAACCATATGGCAAACGTTTTGGAGTCATATACACTGACTGATTCTAAGGACTCTACGACTATGGAAATCATAACTATTGCGAATCGGAACTCCAGCATTAGACATATCTTCTACTATTTCTCTGGTAGACATTACCTCTACTGAGTCTGGTAGGAAACTCTATGCTTATAATTCCAAATATTTAGTTCTTGATTTCTATTTTCCTTTAACTAAGATTATGTCTTTTGACAATGTACCCATCCTACACATGCTTCAGCCCCATGTTTTCCCATTGAATTCTTTTATCACTAGTACAAAGCTTTCTCTTGTGAATGATACCAAGCAGGTCCTTGTTAGTATGGGAAGAGAGCTGACTATAGGTAATGATTTGGAGGTCAATCAAGAAGCTAGGGTACTTGAGGTTTTGAAGAAAAATTCCTATGCTTTTACTTGGGATTACACTGATATGAAAGGAATTCATCCTAGCATCTGTACACATCATATTTACACTGATGACGTCAAACATATAAGGCGTTGCAACGAAGAATCAATCCAGCATTGAGAGACATAGTCAAAAGTGAGATAGAAAAAATTTTAAAGGTAGTTTTCATCTATCCTATATTCGATAGTCGGTGGGTTTCCCATTATTTATTATCCCCAAGAAAAATGGTAAATGGCGAATATCTGTTCACTACAGGGAACTTAAAAAAGCCACTAAGAAGGATTATTTTCCCCTGCCTTTCATTGACCAAGTTCTGGACAATTTGGCTGGTAAGAAATATTTTTCTTTCTTGGATGGGTTTAGCGGGTATAATAAAATTAGTATTGCCCCTTCTGATCAAGATAAGACTACTTTTACGTGCCCTTGGGGTACATTTTCTTACCGAGTCTTACCTTTTGGGATTTGTAATGCCCCTACTACATTTCAGTGGGCAGTCTTGGCTATTTTTGTAGATCTTGCTAACGAATGTGTTGAGGTTTACATGGATGATTTCACTATCCATGGATCCACTTTTGACGAATCTTTGAGTAACCTAGAGAAATTACTCAGTCGATGTGAACAACACCAACTATCCCTGAGTCATGAAAAATGTCTAATGATGGTTGATCAAGGAATTATCTTAGGTCACCATGTTTCAGCCCAAGGTATATAGGTGGACCCCAAAAAGATA
Source organism: Taxus wallichiana var. yunnanensis (assembly GCA_018340775.1). Lineage (NCBI taxonomy): Eukaryota > Viridiplantae > Streptophyta > Pinopsida > Cupressales > Taxaceae > Taxus > Taxus wallichiana. Next base: position 347,859,052 of record CM031240.1, on the reverse strand, counting down.
TCAATCATCACCCAATTACCTACACCAACTAATCAGACTGACATCAAAATTTTCCTTGGTCATGCAGGTTATTACCGCCGATTCATAAAAGATTTTAGTAAAATTGTTGCACCTATGTTCTCACTACTAACCAAAGATTGTGTTTTTGAATGGTCTCCTCAGTGTCAGCAGGCATTCAATTCTATCAAAGAAAAGCTAACCACAACCCCTGTCTTACATGGCCCTAACTGGGGACAACCTTTCCACATACACACCGATGCTTCTAATACAGCCATGGACGTTGTCCTTGAGCAAAAAGACTCGAGAAGATCATATATATGCAATTAATTTTATTAGCAAAATCTGACTCCTACGGAAAAAGAATTATTGGTTGTTGTCTATGCTTTGAATAAATTTTGTCATTACATCACTGGATATAAAAATTTTGTTTACACTAACCACTCTGTCATTCGATATTTGATGAATAAACCAGTGGTTGGCAGAAGGCTTATTCGTTGGTTACTCTTGTTACAGGAATTCAATCTCACCATTATAGATAAGCCTAGGAAATTTAATGTTGTTGCTGATTTCCTTTCTAGATTAAATGTTTCAAGTGATGATGAAGCAGTCCAGGATCAATTTCCTGATGAACACTTGTTTGCTATCTCAACTAAGACTCCTTGGTTCATTGATCTTGCGAATTATTTAACAACAGGGAAGTTTCCTGCCTATTTTACTCATAAGGAAAGAAGTCGATTGGTTAAAAATAGTGCAACATATAAGTGGTGTAATGGATTCTTATTTAAATGTTGTCCTGACATGGTTCTTCGTAGGTGTGTTCGAGATGATGAGGTACACAACATACTGTGAGCTTGTCATGATGAGCCAGGAGGAGGACATTATTCAGTAAAGTGAACAATTCACAAGATCCTTGGAGCAAGGCACTAATGGCCTTCCCTCCATAGGGATGTTAAAAGTATGTGTGGTAGTGTGATGCATGCCAATGAATAGGAAAACCCACACTTTCAACGGAGATGCCTCTTAATCCTTAGCTGGTTTTAGGACCATTCGAGAAATGGGGGATTGACTTTGTTGGACCATTTGATCCTCCATCTTTTGGGAAGGAGTATCTCTTGGTATGCATAGACTACGTCACTAAATGGGCTGAAGTTCAAGCATTGGCATATTCCAATGAGGATGTTGTTGCTGATTTTTGTACAATCAGATATTGCTACAATTTGGAGCACCAAGGGCCATTGTATCTGATCAAGGTCCTCAATTCATTTCAAATATGATTGAAGCTTTCTTGGAAATCTATAGAATTAGGCACTAGAAATCATCACCCTATCATCCCCAATCCAATGGGAAAGTGGAGGTAACCAATCGAGAACTTGAGAATATTCTAACTAAGGTGGTCAATGCCGATAGAAAGAATTGGGTACCAAAGCTTCCCGAGGCCGTCTGGGCCTATAACACAACACGGAAAACAACTCTTTTGGTTTTTCTCCCTATGAGCTAGTATTTGGGAAGAAGCCATTGTTATCCGTTGAGTTGAATTGTGTACTGGCCAATATCATTGGAAGTTGGGATCGATTTGGATGAAGCATAATGTGAACAAGTGCTGTAGCTAAATGAATTAGATGAAATGTGGATGGAGGCACAATAGCAGACATAAATTCTACAACATCAGTGAAAAATCTGGCATGATGCTCATATCAAAAAAGGACATTTCATGAGGGACAGTGGGTTTTACTCTTTGATTCCCACTATCAGTAGTTTAAAGGCAAGCTGCGTACACACTAGTTGGGTCCCTATTACTTAAATCAAGTGTTTGAAAATGTCTTTGTTTTATTATCACCCATTGATGGAGACAAATAGACTCTTCTAGTGAATGGACATAGGCTCCGGATTTATCACCAACCGCTGGATAAGAAGACTTTCACCGATGACATTCTGTTACACACATGAGACATGCATGTTGAGGAGGCTCTTTTCCCCTCAAACATGGAGTAATCAATATCTTGCAAATTCAATAAAGGAAGATAATCCTACATTCAATCTTCTTCCCTTAGCATTTTTTCTTGTTGTTGTTTTTAATAAATGTAGAAATTTTCATTATTTCTCTGACCCACTAATCTCGCTTCATCTCGAACTGCAGGCGTAAGAATCTACGGATATCAGCTAACTAACCGTGGCATGGGTAAGTGTATCGAAACTTGCTAATGATATTTCCATGCAAAAAATTTCCCCATGTATGCATTTTTTCATTACGCCATCATGAAATGATCACTATATTTCTTTCGGATCTCTTTCCAAATCCGGTTTTGTAGGTGATGGCATCAAAGGAGTGATGTCTCATAATCACCACACACCTTGAATGTGTTGCATTCTTCAAGTCAGGATGGGTGGCGCATGCTCCTCAACAATGGGAGATGTGCCACCTCCAATATCTTAAATTCACACGAATGGCCGGTCTCATTTACTATTTTTTCACCGCCACCTTCACTCGATTTTGTGTCATCCAAGGGATATGGCGTAATTTAAAATTTAATGCTTCTACAACTCGCTTACCATTATTATATGTGCATCAAGCATGAGTGGGAGCACGCTTTGTTCTATCTTTTTCTCCTACCTGGTATTACTCACCTTTGGCTTCAGTATGGGACCAAAAAAGAAATCGAATCCTGATTCACCAGATTCCTTACTCCAAAATGTCACGCTTTCATAGGTATTTCATGATTTTGGATGGCTAGATTTCATTCGCTAATTTAAAGGTTTTGATGAAGGCATTGTGGAGGAATTCCTGGACAATTTTGAGTCCACCTGTTCACAAGTTGGTGGAAGACATGTTGAGATTACCAGTCAGGTCATTTCTGACCTATCTGGCCTACCAGACTTTGGTTTGAAGGTTGTGACAAATTCTCCTCTAAAAATCATGCTTTCTCTATTCACGATGAAGGGGAATCATTCCCTAAATTCATCCTGAACCCCTTGGGTATCTAGAAGAGAGTTAGGTAGACGAGTCTCCCTGGAATCTAGAGAAAAATAGTGAAGTGGGTCAATCAACATTTCATATGTGATGGTCAGGCCTCTTTTCTAGGTGGTGATGCACTTAAAATGCTAATTCACCTAAAGAAGGGACGTGTCAACCAGGCCCTCCAGGTAAATTTTCATGAATACCTCACAGAAAACATTATTAAATTTTGGCATAAGTGCGATCAGTGCAGAAATTCTGTCATTAAACACCTAGGGTTGATTCATTTGTTATGCTCATATCAGGTCTTCTTTAGACCAAAGTAGAGGCTTGAGGGAATTATTTTGGGAGAAGGGTCCAAACCAAAGCAATCAAAATCTGGTCTCTCTTCTACACCTTGGTCTACCCTTACACCGGGCCCTTGCCATTCACGCAACCCAACAGATTCGGTTGATTTCCTTGAGCATATAGACACATTTGGCACTCCTGAGGGTCCATCCTCTTCCACTTCCAGCTCAAAAGGAAAGTGCACCATGGCTCTGTTTTCTTCCATGCACCTACTGGCCTCGTGGCACAGATTCCTTGTTGAAATCTCTGCCGGTTCTCGATCGAGACTTTTCCGATGATCGCCCCCATTCGGGAAGAACAACATGAGGAGGATCACCTGGCCATTCCAACACCTGTTATTCCTACATCTATGGAAATTCACCCTGTGGTTCTTGAAGTGCTTGGCACCCAGGTTGCATCTTCTCACAACTATTTGGAGGAAATCGTGCTACTGAAAGCTCAATTGCAAGGTATGGAAGAAACAAACCTTTTACTGCAAACTGAATTTACACAACAAACAATAGAGAAGGTTTGGGAAATTACTGCCCTACAGCTTGAATTAATTATTTTGAAGCGTCAACGCGATAAGATTCTTAACATCTTGGATAGCTTCCATTAGTTATCCCTTTAGGAAAAAGAATTGAGGAAGGAAATCAGAAATTAAAAAGGAAATGGAATCTATAGAAGAGGAAAAGCAAAAAGTGACATCTATTTTAGACTCTTTTTGTCCTTTGGCCCTCAAGCTTCTATCCTGTAGAAAACCCTCTCCAGTGTATAGCATGTTCATTCAAGAACAATTTTATTCCTAGCAGTTGTTCCAATTGTGTTGTCAAGCTCCTCATGAAATTCCAAATGGCACTAGTTTCTTATCAGTTTACAAGTGTAGTACTCCTGAGATCCAAAATTTGCTTTGTGAATTCTACCTTCATAACATGATAGTTACAAATGTGCCTAATTTCTAAGTCAATTTGTTTGTGGGTGATTTCCAAATCAAGGTCTTTAAGTCTTCCTTACGCAATCGGATCACCGAGGTTAGCAAACATTTATTTTCAATCACACCGCTCATTCCATTGGGTTCCACATCCACCCAACTCATCACACTGATGTAGCTCGAGGAAAAACTTTCATTCACTTTACTATCAAGTAGGAGTTGGGGTAAAAATTTCCTAGATTTTACTTCAATGTGTCATTGATTTTGAAAATTATAGTCAGGAGAACTTTGGGACAGCTTGGCAAGCATGTGATAGGAGGTGGGATACTCTGAGTCTACCCTTGAAACACAAGGAGGTTCTCTCTCCCCAAAACTTGAGCTGGAGCATGCACGGGGTGATGCCCTCATCACCATTATCAAACAAACCACAGAGAAAACTAGCCAACAGTATAATGATGAATGGGTAGGCCTCCAAGTACGTCCACCACTCCTTTTGAGCCCTCTCACTACCTGGTAGAACAATGCAGCATAGTCAAATGATAGTTTCACAACATGGGTAGAAATTACCTCCAACACTCAGGGCTGCAAGAACACCACAAAACAATATGCTGATCAATTTAAAGAGTATGACATGGCTAAGCATTTTGGTAGGTAGGCGGGGTGAAGATAATTTGTATAGGGACATGCAATAGGTAAAGTCAGGGGGGAAATGATGAGTGCATTTTTTGGCTCATTGATATCATTTCTTCAAGCCAAAAATACTCTTTTGATATGACTTATTAACACATGGGGATGTTTTGTGTAGTTATATCTTAGTAGGTTTGATGCATTTTCCTTACTATAGTTTATGAAAACCGATTATCACATGAAGCTCCTACTAATTGTCTTCATGAGATAAAATGTGATGATGTTTGCAGGAAATGATGGATGTTACTGGTAGTTATGGAGTCCGAGTTTGGAGCAAGTGGAAGGAGACTGTTTCCACCAAGTTGACCTATTAGTTGGGGCTTGTTCCTAACTACCCATAGAAATTTATGCATTTTAATTAGTATTTGGTGGACAGTGATTAATGCCGCATGATATGGTGAGCCTTTTAACTAACAGTATCTATATGAAGACTTCGTCTTCAAAACAAAAACTAGTTTTCCTGAAAGATATTATCTGTATTCAGTTTTGGGATTATTTTTTTTGTCCATGTTATGAAACTTGTTCTGAGTTAATGAAAGTCACGGTGTTTTGAGAATCAAAGGTTATTAATCCCTCTATCCCAAGGAAGAGCAAGGGCCCACTCAACCAAGGAGATAAGAGGTTATTTTGAGTTCATTTACACATACAGTTCTTTGATTGGATTTACTACAATTGTTGTTTGAGAATCTTACATGCATGCTTTGATTGACTATACATGTTTTCTTCATTACCACTTTCACTTAGAATAAATGTTTCCATTATACAAATATGGTTAACAAGTAATCTCACTTTCTGCTAAGCTTCATTTATACAGTTGTAATTTCATTTGTTAAAAAGTAGTGTGTGCGTATTTCATTTTCCAGCAGAAGATTAGTTGTTAGTTTCCTTTCATCACAAATAGTTGAATTCTGTAGAACTGTATTTAAATTCTATAGATTTGAATTACATTTCCGTAGACTAGTCACAAAATAATCAACCCCAATAGATCCAACAAATAACTGGTTTCATTATACTCCATTACATACTGCCTAGGACACATCCCTAGTTTAGAATGACACTGACAGGAGATTATGTCAGTTAAATGATTGGACGAATATAGTGACCCATCATTCCTTGATCCTTTGTCGGGATGAAAATGGCCATCTAATCCTGAAAGTCCCTTGTACTTGCTTCTCCCATCACTCTGCTGAGGAGAGTGATTACATTCGAATAGCCTTCATGAAAATCACATCTTGAAAGTATTTTTGGCACCCTTTAGGATTTCTTCCTACCTTCATCCATGACCCTAATGCAATCCCTTGTACATATGCATCCATTTTTTTCCCACTCATGTACGACCTTCTCCTTTGTGATGATGAAAATGTTGGGTGAAGTTGGAATTTGTAGAGAGAGTGAGATGGTTCTAGGGTTAATGATTGTCATTGCTACACCATTTTCGGCTCAAATTGTTTATGTTTCCGGATCAAAGTGGTCTGAGCAGGCCGAGACCGGATCAATGCTTTGTATGGACACGAGGTGTCCCATAGTTTGTGAATAACCCACTTATGAATACTTGATCTTCGATCTTCACTCTTTCCTTTATTTTCATACGAGCCTTTAGATTGTTGAAATCCATATAGGAGACATCGTTGTCATCTATCTCGTACTCATAGGAGAAATTTTACATTGGTTTCATCCCTGAACACTGGAACTTCATGATTACTCAACACTTGCTATATCGGGAAGGGTGACTTCTATTTCTAGTAAGTGACAGAAATTACTTCTCCGAACTTCAACTACAGCTATCAACTTGAATATACAACTCTCTGTATGCTCCTTTTGAGAAATTCACCCTCTATAATGGCTTACTATTTTTAGTAAGTGCCCATGAGACAACTTATTATTTTTAGTAAGTATGAAAATTGAGCTATTTCGAACCTCAATTGGATATGAAAACTCAAATTCCTTCTTCTCCTTGTGTTCCTCTCACCTTCTCAAACAATTTGATATTTTTAGTAGGTGCTTATGGGATCATTAAATATTTTTAGTAAGTGTCAATTTCAGGATAAGGTGACCTTTCCGATGATTTTTCTTGTGATAATTCCTTTGTGTTCACCACCTCCTTTTCAACTTCTTGAGATGGTGCCTAATTAACAAAAATAAGTCCAATGTGAATTAATGTTAATCTAACTAGGAGGACTAAAACATTGTAAGTATGCTAAAATAAAGTAAAGTATCTAAATAATTTAACCTAATAGAGATAAACCCTAAGTATGGAAAAGAGGAAAGAAAGATGACTTAGCTAATATCATAATTATGTCACAGAGTGTCACAAATCTGAGAATGAAATCTAGAAGTGTAGATGAACACTCAGGGACCCTATGGAGACCGAGATATAACATGTCCAAGCTTACGTAGGCATCCGGGGGAGGTCTTTGGGGCGCCCAGGGGCACCCTGGTTTGCAATCTGGGCACTCTAAACACTATAAATACCTTAAACATGATTATGGTATGGTCACAAGTTATCTTTGAGTCCATCTTGTCTGTCGTAATAAATTCACCAGATGAGTTGTGTAATGACCTAAAAAAATAATAAAAGTATCAAACCCTAGAAAAATAAAAGATGCAAACGAATGAGTCACACTGACCTCAACTGCCAAACTAGTGGTCTTCTCACCAAGCATATCACTACATTTCAGACCCAGATATAGTTCTCATGTGTGTGTGTGTGCATGTCATGCCCTAGGTGCTCTCGTGTCAGTCACACTTTGTGAAGTAGCGAGCAATAATAACTATAGAAATGTAAATAACATGTGTGTAAGAATATAAACCCCACCTACAAAGTGTGTGTGATGCATATCTCCTAGCCTTGATGCATGGTGTTATGTGGATACAAGTGATGTAATGGATGCAACTTTAGATGCAAAGTGATATTAGTAGTGTAGTGCTATGACCTAGGACCCTTATTATGGTCTTATAATTTTATATTTATAGGGATCTGTTGGCATGGAAATTTTTCTTGGGGACAAATTTTTCGTTTTCCAAAACAACACTATGGGAATCTAAGTCCCTCTACTTATAATGGTGCAGCTTCCATATTATGCATGTAAAATAGGTGGATTCAATGGTGGTTTTTCAACCATAGATCCATAAGGGCACTCCATTGACCCTATGGCAAAGCCTGAAATTTCTTGCAAGGATAGAAATTGGTCTGAGAGTGGGAAAGGGAGTGGAATGAAGGAAAGAAGATCAATGGTGGAGGTAGAATATTAGATGCCTACATACATTGATTAGAAAGTTCACAACATGTATTTAATTGGAAGAAGCATACAAATTTGCAAACCGAGCTACAAGATCGAATAAAAACACATTGGTCACAAAGTACCAATCAATTCCTCTATCAAAGGGGCATAAAATCCTTATTTTCTTATTACATCCAAAATAAAAACTCGTACAATGAAGGGAAAATAGAAGAAAATTGCAGAAAGAAGGGAATATAAGAAGATTGACTATCGTTTTTGTCCTCTGTTTGTGAAATACATTTACAATCTCCAAATTCAATTTCCAAACCATACAATGACTTACAAAGCACATGAAATATCCCAAAAGGGGTGGTTACAACTTCCTAGGGCATCCAAGAAATGGTTTCAATAAAAAATAATCATTCGGGCAGTTTTTGTTTCTTGATTTGCAGAGAAACATTCATGACAGGAGAAAATCAAGAAATCATAATTAAAACCATTACAAAATTTCTAGATTGAATGTGGACCATTAGATCGACCTTTTGTGCCTTTAAATTTGAGCCACCCATGTGGCAGAATGTGATTGGAGAGGTCGCGGGTGAGCTCTTTTCATTTTACAACTTTTGGGAATTTTGGCAATTTGGAACAATTTTCTCCACCGGCCCGTTTTGACTTTTCAATGTAAACACGTGGCATTATTTGATAGGATACGCGGTCACAGATCCATTTAGAACATTTTGAACCTTTGTTGGAAGAAATTTCAAAATCATAAAAATCCTCATCGGCCCACATCCCCGTTGTTGATGTGGCACAATTTCGTTGGTTGTGGAGGTCACCTTAAACTTTTCACTTTTAACCCAAAAGGCTAAAAACTTGAAATCCCACCAAAGGATCTCGGGGACATGTGGCATCATTTCATTAGTTATGGATCCATGGGTAGGTTCATCTTCTCTAACTTTTAACACCAAAAATACTTAAATTTTTAAATTCTTCCGTCGACCCATGCTCCCGCTTTGACATTTTCAACTCAAAAATGGACACGCGTCAGCATCTGATTGGATGTGGGGATCAAAAATTAATATTTTCTCCACTCCGTTTGGGCTCGCGGATCTGCCATCACCATTTACACTTTTTCCAAAAATTCAAAGTGGCAAAGAAATCTCCTCAGCCCCGTCAGTCTACCTTGGGCAAAAATTTCAACTTAAGTTTGTTGAGCCATATCTTGTAAAATACAACGAGTTAGAACAACTACTTTACCTTTTTGGAAAGGGGAAGAAATTTTTCATCTAATGAAGTAGGTTCTAAACATCTTTGAGCCCTTAGAAATAACCAAAAATCAAAATACTCATATTAGACCATTTTCAAAGGGTTCTAACTCAAAAATTTAGGATTAGACTTGGAAATAATGAGGGAAATTTTTGAGGGGACAACAACTGGCTCTAACTTGGGGACATGACATGGATTGAATAGGGAGAAAAAATGGCATGAGGATCTAGAATCTCAAGTTTTAAAACATATAACATTGACCAATGCCTTATCCATTGGTCCTTACAGATTCATGTACAACTTCTAAGGAAAGAGAGAAGGAAGAAGAGGACACATAACCAAAAATACACAAAAATAGAAAGGGGAAAACAAAACACAAACCAGAAAAGGGGAAAAATAAAAAATATGTTACAAGGTGAGGAACAACTTCACTTTAAATAATGAACTTTTTATTTATTAAAATTTACCCCTGAAGAGGCAACACTGAATGATTATGTTCTGTGAAGCCTTTAATAAGTTCCAGAAAGTATCCTCCCCTCCTCAGCTACTTATAAAAGCTAGGTGCTTCCATATTTATCTGTATACTTGGTAGGAGTGAAGCCATGTGAGCTTCTTGACACTGAGGTCCTTTCTTGGAAATTCCATTTCCTTCATGTTCTTTAAAATCAGTTTGATAGTGTCATTTTCCTTCCATGTTTATCCATATAGTTGATTCTCCATCGAGCATCTCATGGCTGCCCCAAATCTGATTTTTGTTCCAATTCATTAGATATTTTGAGTTACTTTCTTTTCTGGGTCTATGCTCATTAGAATCCTCTCCATGAGAAACATTTGATTCATCCTTTATCTCTACTCCATTGTGAGGCATTTGAGTATTGATGGGAGGATTGGAGGAAAACTCATACTTGTCTTGTATATCCATGACATGAGTGAAGAGATCAAGAATCGAGTTCGGGCTCTTCCTCAACTTGAACTCGCATCTAATATTTCTTACATAAAGTTATGCTCCATCATTTCCTGTAGCTCATATTTTTATCCCTTTTAAGAATGCAGCTCAAGGAAACTATCTAGAGGGATTACCTCATCATCTTTGGAATCACTGCACTCTAACAATCCTTCATCTTTAGAGGCCTCAAAACTCCTTGCTTCAATTTCTTCATCATGGAAAGAGTCATTATCCTCAAATGGGAAATAAAATAAATTCATTTCATTATTACATCCATGAATCATCTCCGAGAATGGCATCGTATTTTCATATGGATTTATCTCGGTGTGACCAACCTTTGCATTGGTTAAGGCTTACAAATCAGCTTCATGCTTGTCTTGCAGATTTTTGGCACTGTATCGAGCTTGAGCCGAGCTCGGGATATTCATTTCTTCTACGGATTCAAGAATTTCTTGTAAAGATATTTATTTTAATCCTTTCACAAGCTCATCACAAGCTGATTTTGTATCTCCATAGATGGCCTGATTGAGATCATCTTCATCCCCAAATGGAAATGAGAATAACTCCTCATCCTGGAAAAACATGTAAGATGATTTATCTTCTTGAAATTTATTGAGAACCATCTCCTCTTTTTTGGGTCTGCATCATCTGGTGATTCGGGGCTTCTTTCTTGTAACTCAAATCTCCTCAGTGCTTCTTAAAAATTAAAATCTATCTGGGAAGGCACGTCTGACCCTATCAAGATTGGAATATATTCTTCCTCCTCGGTTGTCACCCAGTGATTCATCTGCCTAGTTGGTACAAAATGTTAGCTTGTAGGCTTCCATACTTTTGCATAGTGTATTTCATTTCTCTTCTACGTAGAAACTTCTTCATTTCACCTTTGACTGGGATAGTTTTAGATGACCAATCCATTTTAATTTCTCCACCTAGGTCTCTACAAAAAAATCTGCTCAAAAGCATGCCAAAAGATGTTGGGATGTCTGCCACTAAAATAGTTAGAAGCACCTTCTTGTCAGGGAAGTCAACCAGAGCTACTTGTGCATCCCTTATTCTTCCAATCAGTGTCACTTGTTTAGATTCCATTGAATAATATGCTCCATTTACTCTAGTCAAGGTTAGGCCAAGAGCATTTGCAAATTTTAGTGGCATTATATTATCAGAAGCTCTAGAATCAATGATACAATTGTTCAACTCAAAGCCATTTATGAGGAGAGACAAATAGAAAGGCTCAACCCTAGTTTTTTTGGAAGCAATGAGAGCTAACATGTTTTGAGATGGAGGTGTGGATGGTGTTGAGAGAAGTCCTTTAGAAATGGGACTTGAGGATATAGAGCTACTACCCTAAACTACATTAATGAATCTGTCAAATTAGGCAAGGTGTGTTTGTAAGTACTTTATCTCTGAGAGTTAGAATTTGGTTTTTCTTGCATGATCCACAAAATCAAATGGGGCAATGCTGGATGAGAAGGCATTTCCTAAAGTGGAGGAGGCTTTATATGGAAAAGGCTTTGAAGGAACCTTGGATGCTTTGGATGGTAGATTCTCTCCCAAAGGTGAAGTAGTCGGTTTAATAGAAGGTGAAGGTGTGGCCTTTGGTTGAACTTTGGTATCTTGGTATAGAATCCAATGGAAGGGAATTGCTCTTAACAACTTTATAACTAGAAGAAGAAACAAAATAATTACTTGGTATAACAAACACGGTCCTTGGCAACAACCAGTCTGGTTTTCTTTGGCGAGAATCCGGGGAAGGTGGCAATGGAGAACCTTTGCTGATGATCCTCTTCTGTGTGACCTCTGAAGTGGAAAATTTCATTGGCCTTCTTCTCCTTTGCAACCACTGAAGATGGAGCATTTTTCTTGGATTTTGCTCTGGTGAAAATAGCACATGAGAAGCTTGGGGCTTCCTCATCATCTTCTTCATCATCATCAACAAACTCGAATAGGCCATTGTGCATATCAACCTCTTCAACTTATAGGTAGATTTCATAGTTTTCTTCATCATCTCCTTCAGGTTCATCAACTTCAGCTTCCTCTCTTATCTCTCTAGTATCACAGGAAACATTGATTGGTGGTACTTCAAGAGATATCTGGCGAAGAGGTGGTGCAATCCTCTAACTATCGGGAAAGCTTGGTCTTCTTGGAGAATTCCTCATGATGATCTGACAACTACTTCTTCAAGGCAACTAGATCATTTGCCATTTTTTGAAACATTGGGTCTATGGTGACTGAACTAGAACTTTCGCCCTTTTACTTTCCACTTGGGCCCTTCACCTTTCCAGAAAGGATTAGATCATCATCAATCTCAATTATAGAGTCTTGAGCTTCCCTCAATGTTCTTGGTTGGTCTCTTCTGAGGAAAAAACCAACTTTTGATAGAAAGGCACTGATGAATAACCTCTTCAAGTTATTTTCAGGAGGAACTACATCTTCATGGATTCTTCTTGTCAATCTATAAAACCTTGCTACAAAATCTCTCATGGACTCGGAGACTTATTTCTTCATCTGAACCAATTGAAATAGTAGATATTGGATATCTTCAGTGCTCTTGGACCTATGTTCAAATTCACTTCTTATGTCATCCCAACCAATGATAGATCTTGGAGGAAGCATGTAAAACCATTCAGCAACTTTCTCTTGGAGTGACTCCAAAAAAAGCCTAACCGACACATCTTCATCTTCAACACCTAACACACCATAAGAAGTGATGAAGGCTCCTAAATTTTCTTGAGGGAATTGGGTTCCATCTCCTTTAAACTTGGGAAAATTATTTCTTGAACCTATTGGTAAATCATGGAGAACTTGTGGGAGAGAAAGTGGACCAGTGTTTCTTCCCCATGGCATATTTGGTCTACGTGCTTCACATTTGTTATCACCCATTTTATCTCTACTCTTGGCTTCTTGAGAAGCTAGCACTCGCTTCTCTTTCCTCTTCTTGGAGTCTTTCAATCTCCTCAAATTGAGCCCTAATCTCTTCTTCTCTTTCAAATGGAACTCTCACCTCTTCCTCTCTTTCTAGTTCTTGTTCTTCTCTCTTAAGCTCATCAAAAGTAGGATCAACAAATCCTCCTTGTCTCAACTATCGGGTATACCTTCTGTCAGCCAACTTGAAGAATTATTTTCTTCTCTGAGGTGCCAATATTTTTCTTTGTTCCTCCAACTCAAGAGAAAGTTATTCTTCTTGGTCTAAGATCCTTGAGGCAATATAGCAATGATTTACACTCTGTCTATTATGCCAAATAGCATCCCTTAGGTCTGAAATGATATCTTATTAAATGTGAAAGAGCACGGTATGTCTCTCAACAAGATGGTTTCCTTGAATATCCATGACTTATATCCATGTGGATCACAAGAAACTTCAAAATTTTTAATAAACTCTAATGATATATTATGACCCTGCGGTCATTTCTAGGGTGCAAATGCTACAAAATCTGCCCCACAATGGGCACCAAAACTATTGGCTTGGAAATTTGCCTTGGGGAAAAATTTGTGGTTTTCCAAAACAACACTATGGGAATCTAAGTCACTCTACTTATAATGGTGCAGCTTCCATATTATGCATGTAAAATAGGTGGATTCAATGGTGGTTTTTCAACCAGAGATCCATAGGGGCACTCCACTGACACTATGGCAAAGCCTACAATTTCTTACAAGGACAGAAATTGGTCTAAGAGTGGGAAAGGGAGTGGAAATGAAGGCAAGAAGATCAATGATGGAGATAGAATATCAGATGCCTACATACATTGATTAGAAAGTTCACAACATGCATTTAATTGGAAGAAGAATACAAATTTACAAACCAGAGCTACAAGACTGAATAAAAACACATTGGTCACAAAGTACCAATCGATTCCTCCATCAAAGGGGCATAAAATCCTTATTTTCCTATTTCATCCAAAATAGAAACTCGTACAATGAAGGAAAAACAGAAGAAAATTGTAGAAAGAAGGGAATAGAAGAAGATTGACTATAGTGTTTGTCCTATGTTCATGAAATACATTTATCAGTATCCAAATTCAATTGTCAACCCATAAAATGAATTAAAGAGCACATGAGATAGCCCACAAGGGGTGGTTACAACTTCCCAGGGCATCCAAGAAATGGTTTCAATCAAAAACAATCATTTGGGTCATTTTCGGTTCTTGATTCGTAGAGAAATGGCCATAGCGGGAGAAAAGCGAAATCATAATTAAAACCATTACAAACTTTCCAGATTGAATGTGGACCATTATATCAACCTTTTGTGCCTTTAAATTTGAGCCAACCATGTGACATAAGGTGATTTGGAGCGGCCACGGTGAGCTCTTTTTGTTTTACAACTTTTGGGAATTTTGGCAATTTGGAACAATTTTCTCCATGACCCATTTTGAATTTTCAACGCAGACACATGGTGTTATTTTATTGATACTGAGGTCATAGCTGCATTTAGAACATTTTGAACATCTTTTGGAAGAAATTTCAAAATCAAAAAATCCTCGCCATCCCGCATCTTCGTTGTTGACGTGGCACAATTTCATTGGCTACGGAGGTCACATTAAACTTTTCACTTTTGATCCAGAAGACTAAAAACTTGAAATCCCACTGAAGTCTCACAGGGACACATGGAATATTTTCATTGGTTTTAGATCCATGGGTAAGTTAATCTTGGTAACTTTTAACACCAAAAATACTTAAATTTTTAAAGTCTTCCGTCGACCCATGCTCCCGCTTTGACATTTTCAACTCAAAAACGGACACGCGCAAGATCATCTGATTGGCTGTGGGGATCAGAAATTATTATTTTCTCCACTCCACTCAGGATTGCAGATCTACCATCACCATTTACACTTGTTTTCCAAAAATTCAAAGTGGCAAAGAAATCTCCTCAGCCCCATTAGTCTGCCTTGGGCAAAAATTTCAACTTAAGTCTGTCGAGCCATAGCTTGTAAAATACGAGTTAAAATGACTTCTTTACCTTTTTGGAAAGGGGAAGAAATTTCCCATCTAATGAAGTAGGTTCCAAACATCTTTAAGCCCTTGGAAAGAACCAAAAATCAAAATACTCATATTAGACCATTTTCAAAGGGGGCTAACTCAAAAATTTAGGATTAGACTTGGAAATAATGAAGGAAATTTTTGAGGGGATAATAGACTCTCAAGCTTAATTTCATAATTAATCCTAACAAGGTTTATTAGGAAAAGGATAAGGATGACCAACAACTATAAATGACCCAAAAAGGAGTGAAAGAGGTTAAGCATAGATCGAGGTGCCCCTGGGTGGGACTAGGGTGCCCCAATACAGTGCTGGGCACCACCCGATTTAGGGCTAGAATGTCGAGGAAGTTGTGAAAGACGTTGATAGATGATAGAAATCATGCGGGAAATATGAAATAAAACATAAGGGAAATATGGACAAAAGTTGGGATTAATTAGTACTTTTGTACACTTTGAGAACCTTCTAAATAGTAGTATAAGGTCAAAGCTAAATATTGTCTAAAGTGCATAATTTTTTGTCTACATTTTTCCCCCACTTTATGTTGGTGAATAAAATGCTCGATAACATAAAGTAGATAGAGATGCGTACCTGATATCCATGTAGAGTGTAGAAGAAAATGTACCGATGGACTAGACTCAAGTATGGAATGACAAAAAGAAAAATGTGGAGGACCATGGATTCTAAAGATGAAAAATGCACATAAAAAGTGATGAGAGTGACCTAGGGTGGAACGCGTGTTTGGTTTCTACTATATGTAGTGTACCTGCACATGGTTAGTAAAGACATGTGGTTATAGTGGTGTGTTTTCATTTTCATTGTCGATTATGTTGTTGTTTTTGCCCCTAATTTGACTATTAGTTTCTCATACGGAGGACCTGTAAGGAGAAAACAATCAAGTAGTCACATATGTATGTATGTATAAACATTGGTAAAATACGCATGTGTAAAGTATGCAAATGTAGAATACACTAGAAAAAGTGTAAATGGAACATGTGTACATGATCCATGTCGAGAAAAGGGTGTAGAAGGATATCATGTAATGTCGTGAGTTTTTTGGGAGATCTCATGCCACCCTAGCTGAAGAAGTATAGGGATGAACCATGTTGTATCCTCTAAACTTTAACTACTTTTGCTAAAATGTTGAAAGAGATCTCTGTACTGGGTTTTTGGGTTATCCGACACTACTAGACAAAGAAGTGTAGAGAGGCACACCCACTGTGACCTCCAAGCCTGTAATCTCTCCAAAAAAATGTTGAAGGACACCATGTTCTATTAAGGCCACTGTGTATGGAGTTTGTAGACTGGTATGAACTCACTCATTGTGTCCAAACCGATGTAAATACATTCTTTTAGTAGGAAAACCTCAATGATCCCCCCACCTCTTTGGGGGTGCATGCAATGACCCTGGAAGGAGATTTGTGTCCCCAAAAGAAGACCAACCACACTCTGACTTGTAGAATGTTTCCCTGCAAGGGGGAAAGGGAAACACTTGGTGGATACTAAGGCACACACAAAAGGGGATGGCTAGACAAAAAAATTGTTGGTCCGAAAACACATACATGCAAGAAGATAGGTTAAAGTACACAAACAATGTAAAAACAACCAAGCACGTAGTGTAAACAAGTAAGAAGACAAGTACACCACACAAAGTAGGTTTCAAACATGGGATATCACTCATGATGTCGCAAGACACTCAAGGCCATCGTGGACACAAACAATAGACAAGTGTGTGCACAATCAAAGGGAAAAGCCTATAGACAATAGCAAACAATACATACAAGTAGAAATGAACAAGGAGTCATGGAAACATGTAATCCTGCAAAACATGTTTTACACATGAAACACCTGTTAGTATGGTAAAGTGATAACCAATATGTCAAATCATGTATGAATAAGTATGTTAGCAGACTTTAATTGCAATTTTTGCCCAAGGTGGATTAGCAGAGCTGAGGAGGTTTCTTTGTCACTTTTCCTTTTTCAGCAAAAAAGCGTAAAGGACAATGGAAGACCCGCAAGCCCAAGCTAGGTAGAGAAAATAATGAGGCTCGAACCTCATAACCAATAGAATGATGCCACGTGTCCCTGTTAACTAGTCAAAGTGGGATTCTAGGTTTTTAACCTTCGGGGTTACATATAAAAAGTTTAACATGACCTCTGCAGACAATAAACATGTGCCACGTGTACACAGGAGTGTGGGCCGGCATAGGAGTTTTTTTTTTTGAAAATTTTTCTAACGAATTTTCAATATGTTCTAAATGAGGTCACGACTTTGTTTCCAATAGAATGCTAACATGTGTCCTCTTCGAGAAGTCAAAACAGGTCGACGGAGATAAAAGTGAAATTTTGCCAAAATCCCAAAAAGTCACAAAACGAAGGGAGATCACCCATGATCACTCTAATCACTTTCTGCCACATGGATGGCTAGGATTAAAAGGCACAGAACATGGATCTAATGGCTCACATTCAATCTGGTAAGTTTTTAACCGTTTTTATTATGAAATTTCTGCGGCATTTCCCGCCATGGCCATTTTATGATTTTAGAACCCGAATCGAT
Organism: Taxus wallichiana var. yunnanensis; assembly: GCA_018340775.1. Lineage (NCBI taxonomy): Eukaryota > Viridiplantae > Streptophyta > Pinopsida > Cupressales > Taxaceae > Taxus > Taxus wallichiana. The sequence goes on along the minus strand of CM031240.1, from coordinate 347,841,192 downwards.
GCAAAATTATTGGGATTCGATTGTAACTACTTCTTGGCTGCCCTAGGAAGTTGTAACCTCTCATGGCATGCTATTTCATGGGTTTGTAATTCTTTGTAAGGGTTGGCAATTGAATTTTTGAAGACTATAAATGATTTTCACGTACAGAGGACAAAAAAGATAGTCGCCATTCTTCTAAGCTTCTCCTTTCTGTAAATTTCTTCCATTTTCTTTCATTATACGAGTTTCCATTTCAGCTGCAATAAGAAAATATGGATTTTATGCCCCTTTGACCAAGGATTTGATTGGTACTTTGTGACCAATACGTTTTTATTCAGTCTTGTAGCTTTATTTTGCAAATTTGTATTATTCCTTCTATTAAAATGCATGTTGTAAAATTTCTATTCAATCTATGCAGGATTCGATTGTCTACCTTCATCACTAACTAACTTCCTTGCCTTCATTCTCACTCCCTTTCCCACTCTCGGACCGATTTCTATCCTTTCAAGCAATTGCAGGCTTTGCCATAGGGTAAGTAGAGTGCCCCTATGGATCTAAGGTTGAAAAACCACCTTTGAATCCACTTGATTTTCATACATAATATGGTAGTTGCACCGTTATAAGTAAAGGAATTAGATTCCCATAGTGTTGTTTTGGAAACCATCAACTTTTCCCCTAAGATAAATTCCCAAGATAAAAGTTTTGGCACCCACCGTGGGGCAGATTTTGCAGCATCTACACCCTAAAAGTGACCACAGGGTCATTTAATATCATTAGAATTCATTGAAAATCTTGAATTTTCTTGTGATCCACATGGATGTAAGCCATGGCTATCGATTAAACCCACATGTTGAGAGACCTACATTTCTTTTTCATATTCAAGAGGATATTACTTCAGACCTAAGGGAGGCTATTTGGCACAATAGGCATAGTGTGAACCATTACTATATTGCTTCAAGGATCTTGGACCAAGAAGAAGAACTTTCCCATGAGCTGAAGGAGTAAAGACATGTCTTAGCACCTTAGAGAAGACAATAAGTCTTCAAGTGGTGATAGAAGGTATACCCGATAGTCGAGACAAGGAGGATTTGTTGATTCTACTTTTGACAAGCTCAAGAGAGAAGAACAAGAATTGGAAAGAGAAGAGGAAGAGGAGAGAGTTCCATTAGAAAGAGAAGAAGAGATTTAGGCTCAATTCGAGGAGATTGAAAGAATCTAAGCAATGGAAATACAAGAAGCCTTAGCTACTCAAGAATCTAGACACAGAAATAGAATGACTGATAATGAATGTGAATCATGTAGACCCAACGTGCCATGGGGTAGAAACACTGGCCCACTTTCTCTCCCACAAATACTCCATGATTTTCCAAGAGGTTCAAGCAAGAATTTCCCCAAATTCATAGGAGATGGCTCCCAACTACCTAAGGAACATATAACATCATTCATCACTTCTTGTGGTGTGTTAGGTGTTGAAGATGAAGATGTATCAGTCAAACTTTTCATGGAGTCACTCCAATAAAACTTTGCCGAATGGTTCTACATGTTGCCCCCAAGATCTATCACAGGCTGGGATCATATAAGAAGTGCATTTGAACATAGGTTCAAGAGCACTGAAGATTTTCAAGACCTTCTGGTTTAACTGGTTCAAAAGAATAAAGAAGTCTCTGAGTCCATGAGAGATTTTGTTGCAAGGTTTGACAAATTAAGGAGAAGGATCCTAGAAGATGTATTCCCTCCTGATAAAAATTTGAAGAGATTATTCATTGGTGCCTTGCCATCGGAAGTTGGTTTCTTCCTCAGAAGGGACCAACCAAGAACATTGAGGGAAGCTCAAGACTCGCCATTGAAAATGATGATGATTTAATCCTTTCGGGGAAGGTGAAGGGCCCAAGTGGAAAGAAAAAGGTCGAGTTCCAATTCATTCACAACAGACCCCATGTTTCAAAAAATGGCAAACAATTTGGTCACCTTAAAGAAGCAGCTGTCATAGATCACTATGAGGAACAATCCAAGAAGACCAAACTTTAATGATAGGTAGTGGATTGCACCACCTCCTTGTCATCTTACTCTTGAAGCAACACCCGGTCAATGCGGCCTATGATGTAAGAGAGGAAGATGAAGTTGATGACCCGACGGAGATGATGAAGAAAACTATGAGAGCTACCTAGAGGTTGAGGAGGTTGATATTCACAATGGCCTATTCGAATTCATCGATGATGATGAAGAAGAAGAGGAAAAAACACCAAGTTTTTCATCTATTGTTTTCACCATAACATAGTCCAAGAAGAACACTCCATCCTCGGTGGCTGTAAAGGAGAAGAAAACCAAAGAAGTTTCCACTTCTGAGGTCACACAAAAAAGGATTATCAACAAAGGTTCTCCATTTCCACTCTCCATGGAATTGGCTAAAGGAAAACCAGACTTGGTCACTGTCAAAGATTGTGCTGTCATACCAAGTAAGTATTTTGCTTCTTCTTCCAGTTCTGTAGTTATTAAGAGTACTTCCCCTTCCATTGGAGTCTCTGTTAAAACACCCACAATTCAGCCAAAGATTATACCTCCACCCTCTCCTAAACCGGTTGCTTCACCTTTAGGATATAATCCTTCATCCTAAACGTCCAATGTTCCTTTAAAACCCTTTCCATGTAAATCCTATTCCACTTCAAGAATAGCCTCCTCGTCCAGTATTTCCTAAATGTATTTTATAGAACATGCAAGTAAAACCAAATTTTATCTCTCGAGTTAGAATACTTACAAACGCACCCACCCAATTTGATAGATTTATTAATGTAGTCTAGGGTAGTAGATTTATACCTTCAAGTTCCACTTATAAAGGACTCCTTCCAACACCATCCACACCTCCATATCAAAATATGTTAGCTCTTAGTGCTGCCAAAACATATAGAGTTGAGCCCTTTTATTTGTGTATCTCCTCATAAATGGATTTGAGTTGAACAACTATATTATTGATTCAGAGCTTTTGATAATGTAATTCCACTCAAAGTTGTAAATTCCCTTGGCTTAACTTTGACTAGAGTAAATGGAGCATATTATTCCATGGAATCTAAACAAGTGCCACTGATTGGAAGGATAAAGGATGCACAAGTAACTCTGGCCAATTTCCCTGACAAGAAAGTGCTCCTAACTATCTTAGTAGCAGACATCCCAACATCCTTTGGCATGCTTCGAGAAGAAGAATTTGTAGAGATCTAGGTGGAGAAATTAAAATGAACTGGTCATCTGCTACTATCCCGATCAAGGTGAAATGAAGAGGTTCTTACCTATTAGGAAGATGAAATTCACAGTAAAAAAAGTCTCGATGATCCAAGAGCTAACATCTTTCTTCAAAATTATGAGTTAGGAAATTACTTCCTTACATCACAAAAGGATGAAAATATACCACTTCTCATGGAGGAAGAGGAAGATCAGATCTAGATGATGAAATTTGATGGAATCCATTCATGAGAAGGTTCTTGATCTGGTGTTTTTCTGTATTCACCTTCAAAGGAAAGGCATCCTTTTGCTTACAAATTGTAGTTCGATAACACAAATAATACAGCAGAATATGAAGCCTTTATTTTGGGCATGAGTGTTGCAGAGGATATGGGAATCAAGAAGCTGAGATGCCTCGGTGATGTAGAGGTAATAGTGAAAAAAATCCACCAACAATATCAAGTTAAGATCCCAAGGCTCAGACACTATAGAAATCGGGTTTGGGACTGCATTGAATCATTTGATTCTTTCTCTATTGAAGTCGTTCCAAGAGCACAAAATGAAAGGGTTAATTCTCTTGTTCTGTCAGCCTCATTATTGACACCTCATCCTTCCTTTGGCAAAGATAAAATAACCATTGAGATGGTATTCAAACCGAGTGTACCTAATAATGCTAATCATTGGAAAGTCTTTAATGATGACAATCAAATTTTGAGCTTCTTAGAGAAAAGAGACAATTTCAATAATCTCTTCTTTGAAGGAAGTGTTAATCATCATCAAGAAGTTTTCACTAAAGAAGAAGTTGATGGAATTGATTAAGTTGATGATGAGGGCGTGATCATCGAAAGGTAATAAAATTCCCAAAGGCTTAGTCTCTTTGGAAGATCTGTTTGACAAGCAATGATTCATTCAAGAGAAGGAGAAGTTATATTCCTAGTGTCCATCTGACATTGACAAAGAAAATATTGGTACTTTTGAAGATCCAAGGATGGTAAACATTGGTAAATTTTGCTTGCCTGAAGAGAGGAGAAGGTTTTTTTCTCTATTAAAAAATTATTCTAATGTTTTAGCTTACTCTTAGGAAGAACTCAAGTCTTTTCAACTAAAGGAAATGCATCATTCCATTCCTTTGAAACAAGGTGCTAAGCCCTTCAGGAAAAATCAAAGGCCATATAACCTGAAGGTTGCTAATATCATTAAGGAGGAAATGACCAAGATGTTGAATGCTAGAATCATCTTTTCCATTCACCACTCAACATGAGTGGCAAAGATTGTGCCAGTAAGGAAGAAGAATGGTGGGATAAGGATATGTGTTGATTTCCGTAATTTAAATCAAGCTTCACTCAAAGACAACTATCCTCTGCCAATCATGGATTACATTTTGCAAGTAGTCACGGGATCTAAGATTCTCTCTATGCTTGATGGTTTTTAAGGGTACAATCAAATCAAAGTGGCAGAGGAATATTGTAGTAAAACAACATTCACAAATCCTTGGCATACTTTTGCGTACAGTGAGAATGCCTTTTGGCTTAATCAATGCAAGAACAACATTCCAAAGGTAAATGGACCTATCCTTCAAAGATCTAAAGCATTGCATTGTCATTTATATTGATGATCTCACGGTATTTTCAAAGAAAAGGGAAGAACACATGTTTCATTTGGAGCAATTTCTTGCAAGATGTAGAAAATATGGTATATCTTTGAATCCCAAGAAATGCATTTTTGAGGTCACTGAAGGTAAGTTGCAGGGGCACATTGTGAACAATCATGGAGCACAAACTGACCTCGAAAGAGTAAGAATCTATTCAAGCACTATCTCTGACAACAAGCAAGAAAGGAGTACATTTGTTCTTTGGGAAGGTAAACTTTCTTCACCACTTTGTTCCTGAGTTTGCTGAACTAACAAAGCACATCACCTCCATGATGAAGCCTCAAGCAAGTTTCAAAATGGAGCCATGAAGGTAAAATGGAATTTGAAGAGATCAAGAGAGCTATTGCTAAAGCTCCAACTCTTGTATCTTCAGATTTTAACAAAGATTTCATTATGTATTGTTACGCCTTAGAAAATACTCTCTATGTTGTCCTTGTTCAGAAAAATGACAAAGGTATGGAAGCCCATATTGCTTTCATGAGCTGTCATTTGAAGAAACACGAGCTCAACTACAACCAATTGGAAAAACATGAATATGTGGTGGTAAAGGTTATGAAGAACTTCTGCTTCTACATTCTAAATTCTCATATTGTGGTAATGGTTCCTAGAAGTGCAATCAAATCCATTTTAACACAGCAAGATCCCAGAGTCAAAAGAGGGAATTGGATTGCAAAGACTCAAGAATATGACCTGGAGATTCAGCCCTCTAATCTGGTAAGAGGAAATGGTTTGTGTAAATTGATTGCTTTGAGGATGAAGCTCTCAAATCTCAAAGCACGTTGGAAAACATGAAAATTGTTTAACTTTCCCAGAAGATTGCCCGTAAGTTCTCTTTGTAACCACTACTGATGAGTGGTATGCAGACATTTCTTTCCTACTCATGTATGGAGAATTTCCCTCCCATCAACATTAAAAGCAAAGAAGAACTCTCAAACTAAAAGCAACCAACTACGTGATGCGGAATCATGCGCTCTATAAGAAAGGAATGGATGGTTGCTTCCTTTGATGTGTTGATAAAGAGAAGAAAGGAAAGTTGCTTAAAGCCTATCACAACCAAGCATGTGGTGGAAACTTCTCAGCATTGGTCACTACGCACAAAATTCTCAGAGGTAGATATTATTGGCCTTCTCTTTTTTATGATACTCAGAGTTGGGTTTCCAAATGCATACCTTGTCAACATTTTTTTGGAAAACCATAGTTAGCTGCATTGTCTCTCAAGCCTATGATTATTGAAGAGCCATTTCAAAAATGGGGGCTAGAATTTATTGGTGTGTTGAATCCCCATTTAATTTTTGGGCATACTTATATGCTCATGACCTATAGACTACTTCACCAAATGGGTGGAGTCCATTCCAACCAAACAAGCTAGTTCGAAGTAGTCTACGGTTTCATAAAAGAATACATCATTGTCCATTTTAGAGTGCCTCAAAAGATTGTTGTTTACAATGCCACTTATTTATCTTCAAGAGAATTAACAGAATTCTGTTATGGCTTTGGAATATCTCTAGCACATTCTTCTGATTACTATCCACAAGGAAATGCTCAAGCTGAGTCAAGTAACAAAAACATTGTGACCATTGTTTGAAAGCTCGTTGATGAGAACTAAAGGAATTGGAACAAGAGATTGTATGATGCATTGTGGTCTGATAGGATCACTCCTAAGAAGGCCATAGGAACATCACCTTTTCAGCTATTGTATGGAGTTGAGGTAGAGATCCCTATCACCATTGAAATGCCAACTCTCAAATTGATTCAATCGGTGGAAGATGGCCAATACAAAGACTCCAATGAAAAAAGAATCCTTTTTCTTGAGAGGATGGAAGAAATTAGATCTCAGGTGGTTGATAAAATCAAAGAAGATTAGTTGAAAGTGAAGAAGCTCTTTGACAAATGGACTAAGGCAAGATGGTTCGAGTTGGAGATTTTGTCTTACTTTGGGACAAGAGAAGAGAACCAAAGGGCACCCATGGAAAATTTGATTCTTTGTGGCTGGGACCTTTTCAAATTCATGGAGCTTGTGGTGAGAATGTTTTTCCCTTATCATACGTGGATGGAAATCCATTAGGATTTCCTAGAAGTGGGAAATATTTGAAGCTATATCATCAGTGAAAGTGAGTTTTCCCTCACCTTATAACATAGTTTTATTTTTTCCCCATTTCTGTTGTGTGTTTTTGTTTTCCCTTTTCTATTTTGGTGTGTTTTTGGTTTGTGTATCCTCTTCTTCCTTCTTGCTTTCCTCAGAAGTTGTACATGACTCTGCAAGGCCCAATGGATAAGGCACTGGTCAACGTTATATGTTTTTAATCTTAATATTTTGGATCCTCATGCCATGTTTTCTCCCTGTTCAATCCATGTCATGTCCCCAAGCTAGAGCCACTGTTGTCCCCTCAAAAAGTTTCCTCCTTTTTCCAAGTATGGACTTAGAAATTTTTTGAGTTAGCCCCCTCTAAAAATGGTCTAATCTGATTATATTGATTTCTAGTTCTTTCCAAGGGTCCAAGGATGTTTGTAACCTACTTCACCATATGGGAAATTTCTTCCCCTTTCTAAAAAGGTAAAGAAGCTAATATAACTCCTTATATTTTGCAATATATGGGTCGGAAGACTTTAATTGCATTTTTGCCCAAGGCGATTAGCGGAGCTGAGGAGGTTTCTTTGTCACTTTGCCTTTTCGGCAAAAAAGTGTAAAGGATGATGGTAGAACCAAGAGACCAAGCTAGGTAGAGAAAATAATGAGGCTTGAACCCCATAACTAGTAGAATGATGCCATGTGTCCCTGTTGCCCAATCAAAGCGGGATTCCATGTTTTTAACCTTTGGGGTTAAATATAAAAAGTTTGACATGACCTCCACAGAGAATCAACATGTGCCATGTGTACACAGGAGTTCAGACCGGTGGAGGAGTTTGTGTTTTTGAAAAAAATTCCAATAAAGGTTTAATATGTTATAAATGAGTTTGCAACTCCATTTCCAATCAAATGCTGACACGTGTCTTCTTCGAGAAGTCAAACGGGTTGGCGGAGATAAAAGTGAAAATTTTCCAAAATCCCAAAAAGTCACGAAATGAAGGGAGCTCACCCATGATCTCTAAAATCACCTTTTGCCACATGGATGGCTCAGATTAAAAGGCACATAACATGGATCTAATGGCCTGCATTCAATCTATCAAGTTTGTAACCATTTTGATTATGAAATTCTCTTACATTTCCTGCCATGGCTATTTTTCTGTGATTTTGGAACCCTAATCGATGCAACATTATTAGGATTTGATTGTAACTACTTCTTGGCCACCCGGGAAGTTGTAACCACTCATGGCATGCTATTTCATGGGTTTTTAATTCTTTGTAAGGGTTGGCAATCGAATTTTTGAAGGCGTAAATGATTTTCACTTACAGAGGACAAAAAGATAGTTGCCATTCTTCTAAGCTTCTCCTTTCGTAAATTTCTTCCATTTTCTTTCATTGTATGAGTTTTCATTTCAGCTACAATAGGAAAAGATGGATTTTATGCCCTTTGGTGAGGATTCGATTGGTACTTTGTGACCAATACGTTTTTTTTTCAATCTTGTAGCTTTGTTTTACAAATTCGTATTATTTCTTCTATTAAAATGCATGTTGTAAACTTTCTAGTCAATCTATGTAGGCTTCTGATTTTCTACCTTCATCATTGACTTCCTTGTCTTCATTCTCACTCCCTTTCCCACTCTCGGACTAATTTCTATCCTTGCAAGCAATTACAGGATTTGCCATAGGGTAAGTGGAGTGCCCGTGTTCACAGAATCTCTTAAATATCTTACGGTGAAGGTAAAGCGTAACTTACACCAAGGGATTTCTTGCATGTATTCATGTGGAAGTGCCCCAAGCTAAAATGTTGGTAGATTGTGAATTTGGCTTCTCCATCCAGCACTTTGGGAAGTTCACATGGGATGCGCCATTCTCCTTCAAACTCCTGCACAACCTCCTAAACCATTTCTCTAGGCGCTCCTTATATGCATTGGAAATAGTTCCACGTAGAGTATACTTCACAAATTTCTTTGTTGGAGATTTTTTTCCAAAGGGAACTCCCAGACGTTCTCCCTTGGTCCATCAAGCATGCCAATTTCATTGAATACAATTAATAAAAGGATGGTGCCCTAAGTGATCTTCTCACCTTTATCTTCCTGGATGTGTGTTTCATTCACCAGGATCTCCAAAATGTTCCCAACAATGTTATAGTATGTTTTATTCATCATTTTTTGTGCTATGTGCAACCAACACATATTCACCTCATTCCACCACTCAATGGCACCCAACCTACTTCTTGTCAGGTGTGCTAAAATCTTGGTGGCCATGTATTCAATGTTGGTCACTTTAAAATCTCAGCCCCCCTTCTTATATTTATACATGGTGGTTGTTTCATCGATATGCTCATCATCTAATAGATCACCAGTAATCTCTGAGCTAGAGTCATGTAACCTGTCACCTTCCCAATCAACTTGGCGGTGATCTACATCCTTCTTCCGTGAAGTAGAAGAAATCCTCATGTATGCGTGACATAAGCCATTGATATAATTACTCTGGCTTACCAAAGCAAGGTAATTCAAGGATCTGTATGACCCCCACATTGTTTAGTAAGTTTTTCATAGAGGCATCCAAAACCCTAGTGCCATCTACCAATCGCTAGTTAGTCTTCCTATAGACCTCTGCTGCAATATATTTTATACACTTATCAGTTTAGTGGTTGATATCAAAAACCCTACACTATGTTATTTTTTATTTTCATGGCCATCCTTGATCACTTCTTACTGTCTAAAGCATTTCTACTAACCATTCTTCTCTTTGGATCGTCGGCCTCTTTCTCCTGTTTGGATCCTCCACGGCACCATTTCTCCTTTCAATTATGTAAGTGTGAACAAAACCCTAGTTGTTGTCTAACTTCCTCACACCCAATTTATGCTTAAACCCTTCGACATGCACATGCACCACCACTCGAATCTTAATTCTTCACCTAAATGTTCAACCATGAGCTTCGATTCTTAATAAGATTGGTTCATCTATAGATTTCTTGTTATCTTCAGCTCTTCTTCTCACTTATCACTTCTCTTAAAAATCACAAGGTAACAAATGATGTTTCATATGCCAGACTTTATAACAATTTTCAAAAATCCCCTTCATTAATTGCTCCACCTACCACCATACGTGACATTAATTCCACTTTCGTGTGTTTTGCGCTTCTTTGTTTCGCACCTCAAACTTTCCTACACCTCAAATTCTCAAACCTCAGTCATAACTTTCTGGAACGCCTACTATTTTTCTGTCATAGATATCCTTTACCCGTGCTTCCTTACGCCAAAGTACTTATCCAATGTGACTCATCCTATGTAGTCTCTAATGTTGCAGCCTCCTTGGTGTTATAATGAGTTCCCATCTCCTTATGTATGGTCTTGATTTTGAGAAATTTTCTTTAATTTTTCTTATTTGAAAGCATGTCCCTTTTATGGTCATATGTGAGTTTTTTTCTCTTATGTACCAGTTGATCCTTCTTTTTCCACCCCACACTAAAGGTACGTGTGGTCATCTATGCATGAAAAAACTTTAGATGGCTAATTTTTCCTTCACTATGCTTGCTCTTAAATGTTTTTCTTTTGAATTGATGGTCTGAAAATTTTCCCCTCCAGTCGAATGCTTTAAAATGCTCACAAACTTGTTGATTTTCCTAGTTTGAAATAAAAATCCATGTATGCCTTGTTTTTGCCCTAATTTTTCCAAATTTGTGGGCTCTACCATTTTTCCTTTTTGCCCGATCATGAAAGTTCAAAATTGATCGATTCACACTTGTATGCCTTTGAAAATCCAATTCCAAGATCAAGAATTCTTTAAAAACATGTTTTAATTGGTTCAATTTTGAAAAAAATTCCGTCCTTAGTGAAAAAATTGAATTCTAGGGCATCCCTGGCATTTTCTATATTTTGACGGTCAGACGGGCATCATTTTCCCATCAAATTCTTTCTTGGTATTCATCATGATGTGGCATGTTCTAATTGGCTGAGGGAGGTAGGATAAGTGTTTCAACTTATCATTTTTTCCTTTTTGGAAAAAGGGGCATTTTCGGGCCAATGGCTTTGCTTTTTCCAAAAATGCCTACGTGGCATGTTTTGATTGGTTGGGGGAAGGCAGGTGGTTGGATTTCCTTAAATTTTTTAGACTTTATTTTGTAAAAAAATTTAAATTTACAAAATAGGCCGAAGCTCCACCCAATCAGGAGTGGACACGTGTCCTCAAAAAAAATGGAGTGGGCTGATGGAGGACTTAGAGATTTTTAGCTTTATTTTCTAAAGTTAAAAAATGAGATAAAGCCCCACTCCAATCAGAGGAGGACACGTGGTAGGATCAGGGGAAGAGGGGATGTGGCTGGTAGAGGACTTAGAGAATTTTTTTCCTTTTGGGAAAAAAGGAGAAAAGGTTGTGAGAAGCACGCATTTCCGCCAGGGAAGAATTTTTGTGTTAAGTGGAGAAATGGAGCTTCGAAGATTTTTGAAGTTTTTTGCCTTTGGAGGAAAAAAAAATTTAAGTGATGAAAAGGGCCATCAGATCCGCTAAGTTGAATTAATGCCTTGTTCACATTTTTTCCCAAAATGGAAAAGCGAAGGTTCGGGACTTCGGGGGGCGGTTTGGAAATTGTGCCTTTTGGAAAAATAGAATAAAATTAAAAAGGGAAGCACGACCTAGACAAAGAGGAAATTTGAGACTCATGCGGATCGGTGGGCGCTTTGAGAGGACAAATGAAAATTTTGCCTTTTTGGAAAAAAAGAGTTAAAGTTAAAAATGAATGTTCGCCCCGATAAGGAATATTTTCGAGGTTTGTGCGAGAACACGGGCCATCGGAGATAAAAGGAAAATTTTTCCTTTTTGGAAAAATGAGTTAAAATTGCAAAATGAAGCATGCCTCCATAACCAATCTGATTGAGACACGTGGCCAATTTTTGAAAGGTCAAAGGGGAGCGTGGGCCACCGACGGGTGGATTTTAAAATTTTAAAATTTTGTGAAGGAGGTATGAAGAAAAAAGGAGAGTCATCTCCCCACAGTGAATCATCGATGGACACATGTTAGGGTCAAATCTAGAGCTGCGGGCCCACAGAGAAAAAATGGAAATTTTTCTTTTTTAGCAAAATAGGTATAAAGACAAATTTTGGAGCGCTAGCCCACGAGGAACCATGTCGGATGCAAAGGGCGGAGATGCAGGGATAGTTTGGAAAATTGTCTTTTTTCCAAAAAAGAGGTAAATATGTAGAATTGTCCCCCATGTTTTCACTGGGACCCACTTTGGGACACATGTCAAGCCCGTTTTCAAGGGGCAGAGATGCGGAGAAAGAATGTCAAAATTTTCTATTTTCTCCCAAAGAGTTTAAAAGGTAAAATGAAGCTCCCAGATCCGTTTCCAATAGAATGGTGCCACATGGCCATTTCTTATAAAAGGTGCAAAATGGAAAAAGACACCTCTAGGGCCCATCTCCAATGGTTTTTCTCCACGTGGAGAGCTCAAATTAAAAGATGAAGGTCAGATCAATGGTTCTTGTGCATTGCACCATTTTGACCGCCATTCGAGCTCCAGGAAGCTTGGAGATGCAATTTTTGCATCAATTTTCATCAAATTTTTGGTGAATTCATGTCATTGTTGCCTTCAGGGATCAATGGAATTGATTTTGAAGCTCAATTTGTAGATCAGAGATGTTTTTGAAATGAAATTTTTCCCTAATCCATCCAAACACATGAAATGCCAAATCTAAAAGTTGCAGAGGTAGTTTTGGAAGGAGAAAAGGTGAAATGATGAATGGAAAGGTCATTTGCATGCCTTGATGATGAAAAACATGCCTCCAGAAAGGATAATGATCCAAATTTTTGTAATGATTCAACTTTTTGATACACCTGGCATCCTTCGAAAGTTTTTCTGTTAGATGTTCCTTTTACAAATCATGAGGAATTTTTGTAACAAACTTGATCCTTGGCATATTATTTTCTTGGGAAAGAAGGCTTGAATGTAACAAGTGATATATAATGCATTTTTGGAGAAATGCAAGAGGTCGGGAAATTGAAAATCATGAGAAAATTTTGAGAGAAGCTCATCTTCTGAGAAACCCACCAAAAATCCGGTTAATGTCTTCTGTGTTGGATCTTCATTCATGTGAGTTGGTTACAAGTGTATAGCCATCACACAACTTTGAGATTGTTCCTGAAACTCTCCCCTGCTGATGAATCTAACAAGATTTTGAGTTAATTTATGTCTATTATCATTTTTAAATACCTGTAAATAGTTTTCCTTGTTCTTGTTGCAATCTTGCATTGAAATATTTAAGAATCACACAGATCTCATCCTTATTGATAGTTTAGTGGCATTTGAATTTTTTTTGTCAAAAGAGCTTTCATCTAGCATTGAAAATAAGTAGTTTAAAATCACTTCACCTTCATTTGTTGACTGAGATTGCTTGTAAGCCTTTGGGGGTACCTTAGGCGTGATTTGATCAAAGATTTTGATGTTTAATTGAGTCCTTTAATTCAAGATTTTGTGTTGAAGTCTCAAATATTGTGTGAAGAGTGCAAACCTAGGCTTCCATTTGTGCATCTCTTTTGGTTGAAAGAACATCATGACTATTTTGAAGCATTTTATCTAATAGTTGTTCAAATGTTGTAGAGGTTGTCAAAGATATGACATAGTCAAGTTTATCTTGTCAATACCCCCCACCAAAAATCATCTAAAAAAAGATCCTACCTTGTACTACCCCTGATTTGCATTGTATACCCACAAAAGATCAAAATCCATTTGCTAAAGTATGCAGAACAGATCAGATTTCAATGTCTTTAGTAACCTTTGCCTTGTGTTGAAAACATACCCATATTTTGGAAGTGACAACTCGTGAGAGTCAGATTTGGTGTGTTGATCATGTTTTCCTCAAGGTCTTCTTCATAGAATTTGAGAAAAAGAAGGATATCTTCATCTCCTTCACCATTTGAAGGTTACAAAATAGGTTCTCTTACCTTGGTTGAAAGGCACAACCTAAAATAGTTAGGACAAGATCAAGTCCTATTAGAGTGTTATCCATCTCTCCACAAATCTGAGTGCAATTAGATCATATCCCTAGATACAAAATGACATACATCATGATCTATCTATCTTTAAGCTTCATGTCATATCTTTGATGTTTCTCATCTTGAAAAGGAGAACAAATTTGGGTACCAACATGAGTGGGCGCCGGGAAAGTTGGGACTGATCCATTAAAAATATTTGAGATATTTAGATGCATATCAAACCCTAGTAATGTTTCTTGCAAGTTCTGCATATAAATACATTGTTGAAGCATCATTCTATACTCAGATTTGCAAGATTTAAGCAAAGGTTTCAAGTTTTGTCTTCGTAATTTTATAGTTTCAAGCAGTTGTTGCACTTTGGTTGCATTGTGATTGATAGATTCAAGTAAAGGAAGATCTGATTTACAAATTTTTGCAAGATTTCAGTGCTGATTGACATTTGATAGATTACTTTAGTGCATTCTTGCACAACTAAGGTGAAATTCCTTGGTGGCGACTCCATGTTGATTTGATTTTAATAAATACCAGTGTCTTAGCTTTCTATCATTTGAAATTTGGTGCTAACCTCTGCAAAACTGGAAGGAAGAAGATCTCTCTTCATTAGAGACTCTACTAGGAAGTTGTTTTCTGATTCAAGGAACATTGAGTTAGAAGGAAGAAGAGTTTGGAAGGTGTTGGAGAACAAGAGCTCAAGGAAAGAGGTCCCCATTGTTGAACTTCAAATTGATCAGCCTGTTATTGAGGACTGTAATTCCTCCTCAAGTAAATCTGAACTAGGTAGTCCTCTTGTAGATTTGCATTCTCCATCTGGAGAGGGACCATATTTTGTATTTGAAAGGCTTGCTCCTAAATCTACCCCTGTATTTTCCAAAACTGCTAGAGTTTATCAAGAAGTTGAGCCTATAAGGGATATCCATTTTGAAGATTACATTTCCATTCCCCAAAGACCTCTCACTCCTCATCATTATGTTTCTCCTCCAAGATCACCACCACAAAACAACATGGCTCAGCCTCCACCTAGACCTCCATTTGTTGTTAACACCTTTGGTCCTATCAACTTTAGAGGGATGGTTGGGTATCCAAATGTTGTTCCACAAGATGTGAGGAATAGATTGCCAAAGTTTCAAGGTAACAATGTTATGACTGGTGATCAGCATCTCAAACTTTTTGTTAACATGATGGAGGATTTTGAAATAGAGTTTGAAGATGTGTATGTCAAATTTTTCATCCACACATTAGAAGAGGATGCAAGGGATTGGTACAAGGCTCTGCCTGATAATTCTATTGACTCATGGGCTGAAATGAACAATGCATTTAGGTTGCAATATGGTGACAAGACTGATCCTATATTTCTCTTGTCTGAGTTTGAAAATATCAAGAAGAACCCCAATGAATCGTTCATGACTTTAACACAAGGTTTAATAAGACATTGAGAAGACTTCAGTTAATCTGAGGCCTTGTGATGAGTCTTGTTTAATCAAATATGTAGATGCATTTGATAAGAAAGCAACCTATTACTTAAGAGACAAAAACCCTACTAATTTAAGGTAGGCCTTTACCATGGCACTGTAGATTGAAAACAACATTAAAGCCATTGGTAAACCCCTCAAGAGAGATGGTGTAAAGTTGATAAACCCTGAAAAACCTCAAGCTAGCAAGGGTGCTGATTTGGAGGATGTTGTCAAAACTTTGGTAGGTGTTGTCAAAGAAATTTCATACAAACTAGCCCGAGAAGAGAAAAAGGGATTGGCCAAAGTTCACAAGGTCAACAAAGAGCACAAAATCATGATAGATTTGGCAATCATCCTAGGGGTGATCAAAGGCTAGATGACAGAGGTAAAGGACTATGGGAGGGGGAAATAGATAACCCCAAGCACATGAAAATAGATTGTGCCTGACCCTCTGACTATCAAGGTTGTTGTTGTTGAGGAGGTTGCTGATATTGATTGGTGTGATAGATGTTTTCTTCCCCATCCTCCATGTGAAGTGGACCAGAAAGTTGATGAAGCTAATAATGAAGATGGTACTAATGATGATATCTACATGGTTGGTTTCTCTTCAAGTTTGTAAGAAGGAGCAACATCAACTGAGGTAATAAGTGTAAGGACTGCTGCAACCTTTTGGGATTGCATCAACTAGGTACCACTTCTTTCTCCTTCTCATACTTATGAAGTAGATGTAGTGCAAGATTTTGAAATTCCTAATAATGACTTTGAGTATTTGAGAGCTTTGATGATAAAAAATTATGATGGAGGAATACCTTCTGAAGAGGATAGACAATTATTAATGAATGTTGTTGTAGGTCAAGAAAAAGAGTATAACACTAGGAGAAAAGTTGTTAAGGGAGCTGGGCCTCAAGCCAAACCTAAAACACCCTTGCTTACAAGCATTCCCAAAGAATATCCTAGAAGGGAAACACCTACAAAAACTTTGTTGTCCCATGCAAAAATTACAGTCCTCCTCATGCCCAAACTGCCAAGAGTCCCATGCCATCTAGTGAATCTGCTTGTCTCCCTTCCAATGCTGCCTTGCCAAAGAATGTTCCCTATGACATAGCCCAAGTATTGAGCCAAATCAAAGTGAGTGTTCCAATCATTGAGTTTCTTAGAATTCTGAGCACAAGAAGAGAGCATTTGAGTACTTGGGATTGAAAGAGGAGAAGAGTACCCCAAGTAGAAATGTGAACATTGTTGAAACTCCTCCTCCAATCATTACAGACCTTGGAACACCACCAACATTAGAGGATCTTGGGGAAGCTCCTGAGGTGTACTTGGGAACATCCTTGGTTGATTCCCAATTGAATGTTGATCCATTCTTTACAACTTTGATCATAAATGATAGACTACTTCACAATTGTATGTTTGATTCGGTGCATCATGCAATGTCATGCCTCTAGAAGTCATGAATGAGTTGGATATCAAAGTGAAAATAGCCTATGGGAAGTGTACTACCATGGACTCAAGGGAAGTGTTGGTAGTTGGTTGTGTGAAGGGTTTGGTGGTGCAACTTGCAGCCTATTCGGGTAAGAATTTGAAACTTGATGTTGTAATTGTTGACTACCCTGCCAAATGGGGCATGCTTTTGTCAAGAAAGTGGGCTGCAAGTGTTGGTGGCAGCATTCAGATGGACATGTATTTTTCCACTATTCCCATTGAAGGAAGCCTTGTCAAGCTTTATGGTGAAAAGAAGATGTTGCACCTAATTGAAGATCCCAACAATGCTTCCTATGAAGTGTTGTTTGTTGATGTTGATGCTGATAATTTCATTGGATTTGCTGATGGAAAAGAAAACAAGATGGATCAATCAAAGTTCCTTGAGGTGTAGGTTCTCCATGGACCTTGTTATTTGATGGAGCTTGCTCCAAATTTGGAAATGGTGCTGGTATAGTTCTGCTTTCTCCTAGCTTGGAAGAGTTTGCTTTTTCCTTCAAGCTTAATTTTGAATGTACTAACAACATTGTTGAGTATGAAGCATTGTTGTTGGGATTAAGAATTGCTTGGAAGTATGGAGTGAAAGACATTATTTCAAAAGGAGATTCAGAGATAGTTGTCAAACAAATAAGAAAACTGTATGCTACAAAAAATCAGCGAATGAAATAGTACAAACATGCAGTTTGGGATCTAATTGAGATGTTTGATTCCTTCAACATTGTGCATCATGATAGAAGTCTCAATGTTGCTACTTTGACAAGTTAGTAGTGTTGGGTCTAGATTTGGAAATTTCACCATTTCACCTTATTGTGAGTACAATATTGAAGTGTTAACCAGGCCAGTTGTCCCTGACAATATCAAGCATTGGCAAGTCTTTAATGATGATGCTCAAGTGAAAAGGTTCTTACAAAACCAAGGTGAGTTTGCAGATCAGAATATTGATTGGGAGCCAATGGTATGTATGACTAAAGGAAGAGAAACTTTGTTTGGGAAGGATATCATCCAATTAAAAACCAACACCATTCCTAGAGGTCTTGTTGCACTTGAATCAAATTTTAACAATGTTGATTGTATAGTCAATAGAAACATGTTTGCATCTAGGGATGTTGAAGAGCATGATTTGGGAACAAAGGAGAAACCAAGAAAGATTTGGTTGGGCAGAAATCTAAGTAAAGAAGAAAAGTAGTCCTATGTTCAACTGTTGAAAAAATATCAAGACTTCCTGGCTTGGTCCTATTCTGAGTTAAAGGCATATAGAGAAGACTTGTTTCAACATGAGATCCATCTTGAGCCTAAGGCCAAACCATTCAGAATAGAGGAAGAGACCAATTAATCCACTCCTCTCCATGAAGATGCAAGAGGAACTAAAGAAATTGAGAGATGGGGGGATCATTCAGCCCACAAGGTATTCCTCTTGGGTTGCAAACCTTGTCCCAGTCAGAAAGAAGAATGGAGACATTAGACTTTGTGTAGATTTTAGAAATCTAAACAAAGCATCCATGAAGGAAACTATCCCTTACCAAATATGGAAAACATGCTGTAGTTAGTGACACGGGTTCTGAGTTGCTTTCTACATTGGATGGCTTCTCTGGATACAATCAAGTTGTTGTCAAAGAATCAAAAAGACTTAAGACAACATTTACTACTCCTTGGGGACATATGTTTTTTTCAGGATGCCCTTTGGTTTGATGAATGTTGGTGCCACTTTTCAAAGAGCAATGGATGTTGCTTTTGCTAGTTACATCAATGATTTTATTGTTGTTTACCAAGATGATGTGATTGTGTTTTCTAGGGACAAAATTGATCACTTGCAACACTTGGAAAAGATGTTGATCAGATGTAGGGAATATGGCATTTCTCTCAATCCAAAGAAGTGTCACTTTGGGGTGCAAAAGTCCAAGCTGCTTGGTCATATTGTATCAAAGGATGGTGTCATGATTGACCCTGAGAGGGTGGAAGCAATTAGCAAGGTTCCAATTCCAAGAACAAAGAAAGGCATCCAATATTTCTTTGGGAAGATCAATTTCATTAGAAGGTTGTGCATCAAATTTTGCTGAGTTGACTCTTCCCATTACATGCATATTAAAGAAAGACCAAGTCATCAAATGGGAGGAGGATGTCATTCAGGATTTTGAAGGAATTAAGAAAGCACTTAAACATGCACCTGTCTTGGTAGCTCCAAATTACAAGAAGCCTTTCCAAATCTTCTCTTTTGCTTTAAAAATACCATTGCATCAGTTTTTTTGCGAAGGATGAGGATGGGGCTGAGAGGCCTATTGCCTTCTTTAGTAAGGCTTTACAAGCTGCTGAGTTAAAGTACACAATCATGGAAAAAAAAGCATTTGCCTTGGTGAAAGCAACAAAGGTTTTCAGGCCTTATATCTTAAGTTCAAAAGTTGTTGCTTATGTTCCCCACACCATGGTAAAAGACATCTTATCAGAGATGGAGATCTCAAGAAAAAGATGTAGATGGGTGAAAAACTAGGAGTATGACATGGACATCCAAACCACAAAGTTGGTAAGAGGTTTGGGTCTTGCTAAGCTCATGGTTGAGAGCAACTTGCTAGAATGTAGAAGTGAATGAAGTAGAGGAAGAAAGGGAAGATGTTCTTGAGAAGTTGGTAAGTTCTAAGTGGTACAAGGATGTAATATTTTACCTCAGACACCTATGTTGCCCTGATCATTTAAATAAAAATTAGAAAAGAGCCCTCAAGATGGCTTCTCAAAAATACATCATCACTAACTTTGGGCTATGGCTTGGAAGAACCCTGAAGGTGTCCTCTTGAAATGTATAACTAAAGATGAAGCTCCCAAAATAGTTTGATTTCCATGGGGGAGTTTGTGGAGGACACTTTGTTGGAAGGGTTACAACACATAAAATTTTGAGAGTTGGTTATTGGTGGCCTAATCTCTTCAAAGATGCAACCCTACTAGTTAGAAAATGTGAGAGTTGTCAAGCATTTCTATGGAATAATGAAAGCTTTAGGCTCCCTTCCTTTGCATCCTATATCAATTGAAGCTCCTTTCAAAAAATGGGGGATGGACTTCATTGGTGAGATTTCAGACCCTTCTAGTGTTGGACATAAGTGGATTCTATAGCCACAAATTACTTCACCAAGTGGGTAGAGGCAATCCCCACCAAGAAAGCAACACACCAAGTTGTTATGGACTTCTTGTTGAATCACATCATATGCAGATTTGGTGTGCCAGTCAAGATTGTAGCTGATAATGCCATGTGTTTCAGAGCTAAACCCTTGATGGAAATGTGCAAGGAGTATGGAACCAATCTGACTTATTCTTCAAACTATAATCCCTAAGGGAATGGACAAGCTAAGTCCAGCAATAAGAACTTGTTGAAGATTATCAGAAGAACCTTGGAACAAAACAAGAAGAAGTGGGGTGAACAACTGAAATTTGTAGTTTGGGCTGATAGGATAACTCCTAAAAGAGCTACGGGTATGAGCCCATTTGAGTTGGTGTATGGAACTCAAGCTCTGCTGCCCTTACATCTACAATTATCTTCATTTCAGTTTGTTCAATAGTTTGAAGATCAAGAGCTCAATCCATATGAAGCAAGGATCAATCAGATTGTTGAGATGGATGAAGAAAGAAGGGCATCCCACCAGAGGCATGTCAGATTTAGAGAGAAGTTGAAGAGGTTGTTTAACAAGAAGGTCACTCCTAGGGCCTTTAATGTTGGAGATTGGTTTTGTTATGGGATAGTAGGCATGAAGATAAGGGAAAACATGGTAAATTTGATGCATTATGGATGGGCCCTTACTCCATTGATATCAGAATTGGTGAAAATACCTTTTTTCTCAAGGACTTAGATGGGGAATTACTTGAATTTCCTATTAATGGTAGACATCTAAAGCATTTATTGGATTAATCCCCAAATTTTAGGTATGCACCACTTGTATAGTGTATAGTCTTTGTTTTGGCTTTGTTTTTGTTGTTTTGTTAGTTTGTGGTTTGCCCTGTTTCTTGGCAGCCATTTTTGTCAGTTTCTCAGTTCATTTTTGGAGGATGGTTCTGGTTTTTTCTACCCTACATATTGACTCCTTTTCCCAATGGATATTTTTGGCACTTGGTCTATTTTTTTTCTTGTGGCACTCATTGGGAGTGCCCATCCCCGAGCAGGAACCAATGTTGGTGCCATTTTTGAGCTTGCACTATGTTGCCCTAATTTTTCCTTCACTATGTTTGCTCTGAAATGTTTTTCTTTTTGAATTGATGGTCTGCAACTTTTCCCCTCTAGTTGAATGCTTTAAAATGCTCACAAACTTGTTGATTTTCCCTAGTTTTGAAAGAAAAATCCATGTATGCCTTGTTTGTGCCCTAATTTTTCCAAATTTGTGGACTCTTTGCCATTTTTCCTTTTTGCCTGATGTGAAAGTTCAAAATTGATCGATTCAAACTTTTATACCTTTGAAAATCTAATTCCATGATCAATAATTCTTTAAAACATGTTTGATTGGTTCAATTTGAAAAATTTGCCATCCTTAGTGAAAAAATTGAATTCTAGGGCATCCTGGCATTTTTCGTATTTTTGTGATCGGACGGGCATCATTTTCCCATCAAATTATTTGCTCGGCATTCATCGGTGATGTGGCATGTTCTAATTGGATGAGGGATGGTGGGCAAGTGTTTCAACTTATCATTTTTTGCCTTTTTGGCAAAAGGGGCATTTTCAGGGCCAATGGCTCCACTTTTTCCAAAAATGCCTACATGGCATGTTTTGATTGGTTGGGGGAAGGCGGGTGGTCAGATTTCCTTAAAGTTTTTAGAATTTATTTTGCAAAAAAATTTAAAGTCACAAAATGGGCCGAAGCTCCACAGCTAATCAGGAGTGGACACGTGTCCTAAAAAAACAAAAACGGAAGAGTGGACCGATGGAGGACTTAGAGATTTTTAGCTTTATTTTCTAAAGTTAAAAATGAGATGCATCCCCACTCCAATCAGAGGAGGACATGTGGTAGGATCAGGGACAGAGGGGATGTGGATGGTGGAGGACTTAGTGAAATTTTTTCCTTTTGGGTGAAAAGGAGAAAAGGTTGTGAGAAGCCTGTGTTCCCGCCAGGGAAGAAATTTTTTGTTAAGTGGAGAAATGGAACTTCAGAGGTTTTTGAAGTTTTTTTGCCTTTGGAGGTAAAAAATTAAGTGATGAAAAGGTTCACAGACCCACTAAGTTGAATTATTTCCTTGTTCGCATTTTTGCTCAAAATAGAAAAGTGGAGGTTCGGGACTTCGAGGGGTGATTTGGAAATTGTGCCTTTTGGAAAAATGGACTAAAATTCAAAAGGGAAGTGCGGCCCTGAAAAAGAGGAAATTTGAGACTCATGGATGGCGGGCTTCGGAGGACAAATGAAAATTTTGCCTTTTTTGGCAAAAATGAGTTAAAATTAAAAATGAAAGTGCAACCCCAATAAAAAATATGTTCGAGGCTTGTGCGAGAATGCGGGCTGCTAGAGATAAAAGAAATTTTTCCTTTTTGGAAAAATGAGTTAAAATTGCAAAAATGAAGCATGCCTCCACAACCAATATGATTGAGACATGTGGCCAAATTTTGAAGGTCAAAGGGGAGCGGGCCACCGGTGGATTTTTAAAATTTTCAAATTTTGTGAAGGAGGTATGAAGAAAAAGGAGAGTCATGTCCCCCAATGAATCATCGATGGACTTGTGTCGAGTTCAAACCTGGAGCTATGGGCCCATGGAGAAAAAATGGAAATTTTTCTTTTTTAGAAAAATAGGTATAAATTCAAATTTTGGAGCGCCATCCCGCGAGGACCCATGTCAGATGCAAAGGGTGGAGGTGTGGGGATATTTTGGAAAATTGTCTTTTTCCAAAAAAGAGGTAAATATGCAAAATTGTCCCGCATTTTCACTGGGACCCACTTTGGGACACGTTTCAAGCCCATTTTCAAGGGGCGGAGATGCGGAGCAAGAATGTCAAAAATTTCTATTTTATCCCGAAGAGTTTAAAAGGTAAAATAAAGCTCCCAGATCCATTTCCAATAGAATGGTGCCACGTGGCCGTTTCTTATATAAGGTGCAAAATGGAAAAAGACACCTCTAGGAACCATCTCCAATGGTTTTTCTCCACGTGGAGAGCTCAGATTAAAAGATGAAGGTCAAATCAATAGTTCCTGTGCGTTGCACCATTTTGACCGCCATTCGAGCTCCAGGAAGCTTGGAGATGCAATTTTTGCATCAATTTTCATCAATTTTTGGCGAATTCATGTCGTTGTTGCCTTCAAGGATCAATGGAATTGATTTTGAAGCTCAATTTGTAGATCAGAGATGTTTTTGAAATGAAAATTTTCCCTAATCCATCCAAAACATGAAATGCCAAATCTAAAAGTTACAGAGGTAATTTTGGAAGGAGAAAAGGTGAAATGATGAATAGAAAGGAGTTTGCATGCCTTGATGATGAAAAACATGCCTCCAGAAAGGATAATGATCCAAATTTTTGTAATGATTCAACTTTTTGATACACCTGGCATCCTTTGAACGTTTTTCTATTAGATGTCCCTTTCTACAAATCATGAGGAATTTTTGTAACAAACTTGATTCCTTGGCATATTATTTGATTGGGAAAGAAGGCTAGAATGTAACAAGTGATATATAATGCATTTTTGGAGAAATGCAAGAGGTTAGAAATTGAAAATCATGAGAAAATTTTGAGAGAAGCTCATCTTCTGAGAAACCCACCAAAAACCTGGTTAATGTCTTCTATGTTGGATCTTCATTCATGTGAGTTGGTTACAAGTGTATAGCCATCACACAGCTCTGAGATTGTTCCTGAAACTCTCCCCTATTAATGAATCTAACAAGATTTTGAGTTAATCTATGTTATTTTGGGCAATATGATGTCTGTTATCATTTTTAAATACCTACAAATAGTTTTCCTTGTTCTTGTTGCAATCTTGCATTGAAATCTTTAAGAATCACATAGATCTCATCCTTATTGATAGTTTAGTGGCATTTGCAATTTTTTTTTTTCAGAAGAGATTTCATCTGGCATTGAAAATAAGTAGTTTAAAATCACTTCACCTTCATTTGTTGACTGAGATTTGCTTGTAAGCCTTTGGGGGTACCTTAGGCCTGATTTGATCAAAGATTTTGATGTTTAATTGAGTCCTGTAATTCAAGCTTTTATATTGAGGTCTCAAATATTGTGTGAAGAGTGCAAACCTAGGCTTCCATTTGTGCATCTCTTCTGGTTGAAATAACATCCTGACTGTTTTAAAGCATTTTATCTTATATTTGTTCAAATGTTGTAGAGGTTGTCAAATATCTGACATAGTCAAGTTTGTCTTGTCAATACCCCACCAAAAATCATCTAAACAAAAGATCCTACCCTGTACTACCCCTGATTTGCATTGTATACCCACAAAAGATCAAAATCCATTTGCCAAAGTATGTAGAATAGATCAGGTTTTCAATGTCTTTAGTAACCTTTGCCTTATGTTGAAAACATACCCATATTTTGGAAGTGACAGCTCGTGAGAGTTAGATCTAGTTTGGTGATCATGTTTTCCTCAAGGTATTCTTCATAGAATACAAGAAAAATAAGGATATCTTCATCTCTTTCACCATTTGAAGGTTACAAAATAGGTTCTCTTACCTTGGTTGAAAGGAACAACCTAAAATAGTTAGGACAAGATCAACTCCTATTAGAGTGCTATCCACCTCTCCAAAAAATTGAGTGCCAGTTAGATCATATCCCTGTCTACAAAACGACATACATCATGATCTATCTGTCTTTAAGATTCATGCCATATCTTTAATGTTGCTCAGCTTGAAAAGGAAAACAAATTTGGGTACCAATAGAAACACTACCTTATTACAAACACCAAGAAGCATTATTTATAGTAGGGCTTCACCGTACTCATTTTGAAGTAACCGGGCAACTGTGTTCCATCCAAAGACTCTAAGAGCGCCTAAGTCAAGTATGTAAGTTATAACATACGGTCCCAACCAATGCACCTTAAGCTTTCCTAGATGGCACAAAAACTTGGAATCATATAGAAGTACCATCTACCCAACCTCAAGCTTCTTGTCCTTGATGTTCCTATCATGCCATGCCTTTTGCCTAGATTTTTCTTGCTTCTAACTCCATCATGCTATGACGTGCCTCTCATCCAACTACATCCACTTGTCAATGCATTCTTCCAATGCTATCTCATCAGTCAGACCTCCTATGCATGCAATACGCAATGAAGATAACATGAATTCCATTGGAGGACTACCTCTACGCTAAACACCAACTGAAAAAGTGTTACTTTATTCAACCTTTTGTAGGTTGTTCTGTATGCCCAAAGTACAACAAAAACTTTATCATCCTAGTCTTTCCTTCCAACATCACAATTTTTTGTCAAAGTTTGGCTCAATATCTTATTGAAAGCCTTAGTAGTTCCATTTTCTTGAGGATGATAGGGTGTTGTCTTATGATGAGCAACCATAAATTCGTCCAATAATATCTTGATGGTTTCATTAAGAAAGTGAGTACCCCTATCACTTGTCAAACTTAAAGGACATTCATACCTGGTAATAATATTTTCCCACAAGAAGCTTGTTGTTGTAGTTGTTGTGCAATCCTTTGTAGGTGCCACTTTTTCCCACCTTGTAAGATAATATGTACAAGTAATTATGTAGTGCAATCCGGTTATGCGTGCACGGATGGGGAAATAGGACCCACAAAGTCAATTGCCGAATTATTGAAAGTTTATGCACTAACAATGGGTCTCAACGACATTTCATCTCTCTAACCAAGTTTTCTAAGGTGATGAAAGTGATCACACACCTTACAATATTCTTTGCAATCCTTGTACAAGGTTCCCTACCATAAACAAACTAGTAGAATCTTTCATGTGGTGACATCTCTTGCATAGTTTCCACTTGTAATACCATCATGAGCCTCCTCCATAATTTTCATTCACTTATTCTCAAGTACACACCGGTTTAAAACTTCATCTTGACCTAAATTTTATAAGTCCTCACGATCTACATGTAAGGTGTGGTGCGAATGACCAGTTCTTTCTTTTTTAAGGCCTTCATTCCTTCTAGAGATACACCTATGTGTAAAACGACAACAATATCCTCCAATTTCAAGGGTGCATGGTTTAACTGAACAATTTGCATTCGACATTGTAGTTTCAATACTCTATGCACCCTCTCCTAGTTGAATCCTAAATAAATGGTTTGGACTGAAATTACTTTTACCTAGCTTCACCACAACTGTAAAGTCAAACTCCTTGAATAACAAAACCCATCGGAATATGTGCCCCTGTCAAATGGGATTGTTCACTAATTATTTCAATGCCATGTGATCTCGTATAGAAAATGAAAGGTGTCATCAGCAAGTCTTGTTTAAACTTATACGGGGCATAGATCATGGAAAAATCCTCGTGCACCATGGTTGTATAATTTTGTTCTGCTGGAGTCAATTTCCTACTAGCGAAGAAAATAGGATGATCTACAATACCTTCTCCAGGCCGGGATAGTACTGCACTAATGGCCATACCAGAGGCGTCCACATGTACATGAAAAGGTATATTCCATGAAGGAAAATACAGAATAGGCAATGTAGTAAGCCTTTCCTTTAATGTTTTAAATGCATGTTGTTGCGCTTCTCCCCAATAGAACTTGTATTTACCTTTTAATAACTCCTCCAGGGGCATGAAAATATTAGCATATCCTTTGATAAATTTTATGTAGTACCCTATGTGGCCCAATAATCCATGCACCTCACTCTAACTAGTAGGCTCCTTCAAGCCTAAGATGACTGCAATCTTAGTTGGATCTACTAATAAACCCTCCTTGCAGATAATATGTCCTAATGGAGTCCCAAAGGGTGTAGCAAAAACACACTTCTTAATATTTAACAATATGCTCAACTACCGCATCTTTCAAACATTAGCCTCAAATTGTCACAATGATCCTTGACAGGCCCATACGTTGTCAATCATCCAAATAAACCTACAGGAACTTGTGAATAAAATCTCGGAAAGCTTGAACAAAAATGTGTGAAAATACGCAGACGCATTCTTCAATCCAAAGGACATCACTGTGTATGCAAAACTTCCCCATTCAGTGGTGAAAGGTGTCTTTTCTTAATCTTTTTAGCTATCCTAACTTGATTATACCCAAAAAACCCATCATTGAAGGAGTAAACCTCGCGCCCCGCAACACCTTCATATATTTATTCAAGAAACTTGGTGTAGGAAAGGGATCATTCACACATGCAAAATTCATCTCCGTAGTCCACACAAATTATGATTCTTCCATCTTTCTTTATACTAATTACCATAGGGCTAACCCACCGTGATTCCTCCATGGGCTCAAAGATGCGATTTCAACATCTCATCAATTTTTTCTTTGAATTTGATGTGCATGTTAGGGTTCATTCTGTAAGGCCTCTTCCTAACTAGGCACGCACCTTCCTTTAACTTAATTTTTTCGTTTCACCCAAATATTCATGCACTCCTTTTAATTACTTGATAGCCTCTAAGAAATAGATCATGGAAATCATGTAGTAAATCAATGATCTTAGTAACCCGAGTCAAACTAATAATCTCCAATGATGGCCTCTTTAGGTTCAACATATGTTGCAATGTTCATTTTCTTTGTCTTCATAGGCTCATGGTAGGTGAGTTCCTTCTCATCTCGCACTATTTAGGTCCTCACATGTACCCTCCGAATTCTCCATGTCCAAATTTTCCACTTCCTCATCATCCATCATGTAGACCATCTTTCCTATTTCCTTTTTCCTTCTCTAGACAAACACACCCAAGTTGTTTTGTATCTGTTTCTTCCACTTCTTCAAAATACACCTCTAGGTTTTACTCACTAAGTAACTCCTAAATAATTTCCTCAGATTTTGCACTATCTCCCATAGTCAAGTGCTTCATAACCTGTAATGCCTCATTCACCGGAGGTTTAGTGGAAAAATAGTCAAAAGTCTAGATCATACATGTAGTCAATTCTTGTCAATTTCCAGTCTCTCTATTCAACTCCGCATAAACATACCATGTGCATGCACAACCTCGCAAGGTGAAATAGAGTTTGTTCACTCACAATGAAGGTGGTATAGCTTCATAATCCTCTATCTAGAGTCTCACACTACTGAACGTGGTGCTAAACAAGATTATTACCATGATATGCACATATTTGAGTAGGTGCATTACTTATGAGGAACCTTCTTTGAGAAGCAATTATCGCTTCTCTCTATTCTATGAGGTTATCCCTATGAACCATCCACCAATGTGCTATTATCCCACTTGTTAGGAAATAAGGGATTAAATACGTGGAAGTATCCCACAAAGAATCGTAATAGTAGAAACTAATATGCATAAAATATTACAGATCTAAAATAAAAGTGCAGAATAAAAAAAGAACAACACAAAGAGACAGTATTCAGCGTGGTTCACCCAATTTGGGCTAATACGTCCACCAAGAAGCACTTTCTCATATTTTATTACAAGCTACCACTCTCTCAATACAATACCTAGATCTGTTTGGAGTTATGCTCAACAAACTCTACAAAATTCACACCCGAATTCACACACATCTGCAATGTTACATCAACCCTACCATATGCACAAAACTACATAAGTACACAATCGCTTAATACTTTTACAATACCGTGGGTATCAAAACCATGGGACAAAACTATCCCATAATCCTATGGGTCAAAAATCCCACCCATATGAGAAGAGCATGTTTCCTGAAATATCGAGCACATTTTTCGAGGTAAACAAAATTTTCTCAGGTTGCACCCCAACCCCTACTATTGGGGACTACCATCCCCAAACCTCCATTCGGGGCCCGAACTAGCCCCGAACCTTGGAGAAACAACTATTGAAAGTGTATAGTACTCTTAGTGTACAGTCTTCAACACTTTCACATAGGAAAATAGGCTCCACAACCTAACAATCTCCCACTTGGAGACTAGTTTTCCTCTGAGTGAGCTTCTTAACCCTTCATTATCGTCGATGAAGACCAACCAAATCTAAACATAGATTCATTTTCTCCTTTTTGAACACCTTGGTCATCATGTTAGTAGGATTGTGACTGGTATGAATCTTATCCATCTTTAACTTCTCTTCCTCCAAAGTTGTCCTGATGAAATGGTACCTAAGTTGTATATGCTTCATCCTAGAGTGGAAAGAAGAGTTCTTAGCTAGGTGTATAACACTCTAGCTATCACTATGTAACTTAACTTCCCCTACTTATTCCCCAACTCTTCAACCAATTGTTGTAACAAAATCATCTCTTTTCTTTCCTTTGTGGCAACAACATACTTAGCCTCCGTGGTCGACAAAGCCACTAGCTTTTGTAGTCATGAAATCCTACTCATTGTTATCCCACCTACAATGTAAATTTAATATGCGTGCTCCTCCCCCATTTGTCTACATATCCATCCATATATGAATCTACATAACCACACAAAGTGGTGTCCAATCCACTATAACACAAAATTGTCCCCATGGTCCCTCTCAAATCCCAAAGAATCCACTTTCATTGCTTACCAATGCTCGGACCTAGATC
Source organism: Taxus wallichiana var. yunnanensis (assembly GCA_018340775.1). Taxonomy (NCBI): domain Eukaryota; kingdom Viridiplantae; phylum Streptophyta; class Pinopsida; order Cupressales; family Taxaceae; genus Taxus; species Taxus wallichiana. The sequence continues at coordinate 347,811,805 of CM031240.1, read as the reverse complement.
ACTCATAAATCTACTCACAACTCCCATTGTGTTGGCTTGGAAATTTGTCTCGAGGGAAAATTGTGGGTTTTAAAAACAAAACTATGGGAATCTAAGTCCCTCTACTTATAATAGTGCAGCTGTCATATTATGCATGAAAAATAAGTGGATTCAATGGTGGTTTTTCAACCAAAAATCCATAGGGGCACTCCATGACCCTATGGCAACGCCTATAATTTCTTGCAAGGATAGAAAGTGGTATGAGAGTGGGAAAGGTAGTGGGAATGAATAAAATAAAATCAATGATGGAGGTAAAACATCAGATGCCTACATACACGATTAGAAGGTTTACCACATGCATTTAAATGGAAGAAAGAATACAAATTCGCAAACCAGAGCTACAAGACTAAATAAAACGCATTGGCCACAAAGTAATAATCGAATCCTCTGTCAAAGTGGCATAAAATTTATATTTTATTATTGCATATAAAGTATAAAACTCCTACAATGAAAGAAAATGGAAGAAGATTACAAAAAGAAGCAGAATAGAAGAATGTCGACTATCATTTTGTCCTCTATTCGTGAAAATACATTTGATTTCCAAAATCAATTGCCAACCAAGACAACAACTTGCGCAGAGAACATGAAATAGCCTAGTAAGGGGTGGTTACAACTTCTCAAAAGGCCAAGAAGTAGTTACAATCAAAATCCAATCATTCGAGACCATTTTGGATTCTTCATTCTGAAAAACAGACCATGGAAGGAGATGCTTGAGAGAGAATTTCATAATTAAAATAGTTACAAACTTTCCAGATTGAATGTATGCCATTAAATCCACATTCTCGTGCCTTTTAATTTGATCCATCCATGTGGAAGAAGGTGATTGGAGTGGCCGTAGGCGAGATCCCTTCATTTCATGACTTTTTTAGAATTCAGCAATTTGGAACAATTTCCTCGATAGCCCATTTTGACTTTTCAAAGAGGACATGTGGCATGATTTGATTGAATATGGAACCGTGACTCCTTTTAGACCATTTTGAACCTTTTTGGAAAAAGGTTATAAATCACAAACTCCTCCGCCCGCACTCCCATTGTCGGCGTGGCAGAATTTGATTACTGCGGAGGTCATGTCAAACCTTTTACTTTTAACCCCAAAGGTTAAAAACTTAAAATCCCACTTTGACCGGTCAACAGGGACACGTGGCATCATTCTATTGGTTGTAGGGTTTAAACTTCATTATTTTCTCCACCCATCTCAGGCTCACATATCTCGCCATCGCCATTTACACTTTTTTTTGAAAAGGCACGTGTGACAAAGAAACCTCCTCAACCCATTTGGTCCGCCTTAGGCAAAAATTACAAGTCCATCGAGCCATATCTTGCAAAATATAAGGAGTTAGAACAACTTCTTTACCTTTTTGAAAGGGGAATAAATTTCTCATCGATGAAGTGGGTTACAAACATCCTTGGACCCTTGGAAAGAACCAAAAATCAAAATACTCAGATTAGACCATTTTCAAAGGGGGCGAACTCAAAAATTTAGGATTAGACTTGGAAATAATGAAGGAAATTTTTGAGGGGACAACACAATGCATGGGAAATATTAGGCCTAGTGCACACCATGGCATACATAAAACTTCCAACCACCGATGAGTAAGGTACCTTACACATTTGGTTTCTCTCTTGATCTATCTTGGGACATTGCTCCTTTGATAACTTGAAATGGCCTGCCAAAGGAGTCCTAACCAGTTTAACATCTTGCATATTAAACCTCTCAAAGACCTTCTTAATGTAATCTTCCTGAGATAAATTCAACTTCTATTCCTTCCTATCCTGAGATATCCACATACTAAGGATTTGTTTGGTTGTCCCTAAATCATTCATAGCAAAGGAGTCACTTAGCCGCTTCTTGAGTACTTTTATTTCGAACATTCTTTCCTGCAACCAACATGTCATCCACATACAGACACAAAATAATATAATTTCCATCCTCAAATTTCTTTATATATAAGAAATGGTCAGAATGACATCCAATATAACCTTGCTCTATCATGAAGCTATCAAATTTCTTATACCATTAACATGGATCTTGTTTCAAACCATACAAGATCTTTTCAATTTGCACACCATCTTCTCTTTACCTTTGACCTCATAGCCCTCTAGAAATTACATATATATATCCTCCTCTAAATCACCATGGAGAAATGCAATCTTTGCATCAAGCTACTCTAAGTGTAAGTCTTTTTCTACCACTATTCCAAAAATAGTTCTAATAGAAGTCATTTTTACTACAGGAGAAAAAATATCATCAAAATCTATACCTTTTTTCTGTGCAAACCCATTGACCACCAACCGAGCCTTGTATCTTTTCTTGCCTCCTTCCTCTTTGACTTTAAACACCCACTTGTTATGTAATGCTCTTTTTACTTCGAGTAGCTTCATCAAATCCCATGTATGGTTCTCCATGAGAGCCTAATGCTCCTCATCTATGGCTTGCTCCCACTTCTTCTGACATCTACCTAATTCTCTTCATCAAAATCTCTATCTCTCCACTATTAGTGAATAATAAATAATAAAGAGAATCATACAAACATTCAGGTTCTCTTCTTACCCTAGAATACCTCCTTAATATAGGAGTTTGGGGTTCTTGTTGAGTAGGTTCTTGAATTGATTCATGTGTCACTTTCCCATTTAGAAGATCCTCTACCACTGCATATTCTTTCTTGGATTCTTCTATTTTTTCCTGCAACTATTTCTTATACATGACTTTTCATTAAATACCACATCCCTAGATCAAATGATTTTCTTGTCTTTAATACTCCAACATTTAAATCTAAAGTCATCACCACCATAACCAATGAAAGTGCATTTTTTCGATTTAGCCTCTAGCTTGGTCCTTTCATCCTTATCTATATGGGCAAACACCTCACATCCAAAGACTCTAAGAAATGAATAATCAAATTTTTTACCATGTCATGCCTCCTCGAGATATGGCTCCATCCAAGGAACTTGAGGGTCCTCTGTTTATCAAGTACACAGTTTTCCTCGTTGCTTTTTCCCAAAAATAAAGAGGCAGTCCTACATGTAACCTCATGCTCCTAGCACATTCCATTATTTATTTGTTCATCCTTTCGACACCCCATTCTACTACGAGTTCCTGAAACCATATTTTTCCTACGAATTCCATTCTTAGAACAATAATCATCAAAATCAATGATGCAATACTCCCCTCCATTATATGACCTAAGACATTTTAGCTTAAGACCTGTTTCATTCTCTAACAAAGCTTTCCATTAAAAAAAAGTGTCATAGACATCAGATTTATTTCTAATACAATATAATCAAACTTTCCTTATTGCATCATCAATAAAAGTAACATAATAATTTGAACCCCCAAGAGATGATACTTGAGTCGGCCCCCACACCTCAGAATGTACCAGATATAACTTAATATCTTTCTTTATAGGTCCACCCTTGATAAACCTTACTCTTTTTGTTTCCCATATACGTAGTTCTCACAAAACTCCAAACCTATTTCTATATATCTGGTCAAATTATTCTTTATGATCTCCATGCCCTTATGGCTCATATGACCGAGCCTATAGTGCCAAAATGTTGTATATGTGTTTGAAGCCACAAAATTAAAATTATTAGTACTATCAGTGGTTAAATACAAGGTTCCAACCTTCTTACCTCTTGCCACCACAAGAGCACCCCAGTAACCTTCCAAGAGTCTGTTGTAAATATCATAGTATAACCATCACTTCCCAACTACCCCTGTTGATATCTAATTTCATCTTATATTAGGGACATGTCGACATCCTTCAATAGCTAAGTATTCCCATTTTGCATATTGAACTAGATAGAATATTTTCTAACTATATTGCAAGGCTCATCATCACCAAGAAAAACATGCCCAAAATCCTTGAACATAATTAACAAAAATAATGCCTATGTGGAGTACCATGGAAAGAAGCCCCGAATCTAAAACCCAAGATTCAGCAATATTGTGCAAAGAAAGAATCAAAGCATCTTGACATACATTACCTATTGCCACATTTACCTCCTTGTTTTCTTCATGTTGTTTCTTCTTATCCCGAAGCTCCCAACAGTACTTCTTTGCATGCCCATAATTTCCATAGTGCCAACATACTATCTTGCTTTTGGATTTTGACCTTGCCCAATCTTTCGATTTTCCATGACTTCCTCTATTATTTTATCTCCCTCTAGTTTCCACTATCAAAGCATTCCTGAAGTAGAATATTCCCCATATATTTTTCTTTGCATTTCCTCACTTAGAATCACCCCTACAACATCCTCAAACTTCAACTTCGAGTTAGTTGGAATCGAGTTGCTTACTATCATTAATGTGCTATTCCAACTCTCAGGTAAAGATCACAAAATAAATAAATCCCTAACTTCTTCATCAAATTCTATTGTAACTAAAGCTAGAATATATACAACTGTATTAAAATCATTTAAATGATCTGCTATTGAAAGATTCTTAAACATCTTCATATTAAACAAATTTTTCATTAAAAATATCTTGTTAGAGGCGAGAGGGTTTTTCATACAACTTCCCTAATGCATCCATAAGTTTTTTTGTAGTCTTCTCCTTTGAAACATTAAATAATACCGAAGATACAAGACACAACCGAATTGTACCAAGTGCCTTCCTATCACGCAAATCTCATTCCGCATCTGTCATGCTCAAGCATTTTCTCACTTTCTCAGACAATGGAATATAAAGATCCTTCTAATAAAGGTAATCTTCCATCTCCATATTCTAAAGACTAAAATTATGCTCGTTGAATTTATCAACCTTTGATCTTCCATCATCTATCATAGCTCCCACTCAAGCTAAAAATATTTCCCTATGATTCAACACTCCAACCAAATCAAACTAGGCTCTGAGACCAATTGTTAGGAAATAAGGGATAAAATACGTGGAACTATCCCACATAAAATCGCAATGCAGTAGAAACTAATATGCGTAAAATATTACAGATCTGAAATAAAAGTGCAAAATAAAAAAAAGAACAACACAAATAGACAATATTTAACGTGGTCTACCCAATTTGGGCTACATCCACCAAGTATCACTTGCTCAAATTTTATTACAAGCCACTTCTCTCTCATTACAATATCCATATATGTTTGGAGCTATGCTCAATAAACTCTACAAAATTCACACCCGAATTCACACACATCTACAATATTACATCAACCTTACCATATTCACAAAACCACATAAATAGACAACTGCTTAAGCAATTTTATAATACCGTGGGTATGAAAACCATGGGCCAAAACCTTCCCATAATCCTATGGGTCAAAAAAATCCTTCCCATATGAGAAGAGCATGTTTCCTGAAATATCGGGCACATTTTTAGGCCAACAAAATTTTCAGGGGTTGCACCCCGAACCCTCACTACCGGGGCTACCACCCTGGACCCCCACTGGGGGCGGCCCAACCCCGAACCCCGGAGAGACAACTATGGAAAGTGTACAATACTATTAATGTACAGTCTTCAACACTTTCACACATGAAAACAGCTCCACAACCTAACACTGCATGCGGGGTATAGACTAACTTGTTCCTTCTTTCCACCCGATCTTTCCATTGTACTTCCATAGATTACATGAATACTTGGGGTTTCCTTCGCTAGTGTATCAAGATACCTAGTTGTTACCTAACCGCCTAACACGTGTGCACCATGTTGACACACACATGCTATGCTTCTTACCTCACGCCCAACCATCTCATAAGTGCCATGTGCCCAATTATCACAGCAATACTTGTAGTATCATTGAAAGATTGTTCATCAACCCACTAGAGAAATCCTTCCTTAGATGGCTCAAGCACTTTTGGATCTCGAATGGTATGCACATAAATGCTATTCAGATCTTCTCACTTAAGGGCTCCACATAAGGTGCATATTTTTCATTTATCAAAGGGATAATGACACATTCCTCTTTTTTCTCAAAACTGATATATCCCCTATTGAACCATAGATCAACATTATTTACATAACACCAAGGGTACCCAAGTAGATCTGAGAAGCTATCCACCTATGCAAGTGCTAAGACCTCAAATTCCATAGTGAACTTGGCTCACTTTGTATAGTAATTGATGCATATTTCAAGACCCTAATTGGCATGGCCTTCATCCATTTTTCCATAAACAACACATTAGAATATGGTTGTAATGGAGGTCTTCCCATCTGAACCCACGCATCCAAAGTAAGCACATTCACTTCCGCGCATGTATCAATCAAAATTTTACTTAAAACCAATCATCTACAATGACATTTAAAGTGATCTCCTTATCATAATCTAGACTATGAGGAGGGATATTAGCATGTAAAATCTGCCATCCATTCTTAATACCAATGTGTGAAGTGTTTCCCTTTAACCAGTTCTCTAATAATGAAATAATGTTATCTTGACGCAACATCTTACATACTTCTTTTAGATCATCAACATCCGATTGATGAGTTTCAATTGCCTTCTTCCATTCCATCTTCCATGAATGTTATTTTAAACATTATATCTCACCCTGTAGATTCTTGATTACCTCCATGGTCTCTTGATAAACCTCCTTCTGATGTGTAGGGTCTAGATAATTTGTGTGCAAAAATTCCTCCTTCGTAATGGTAGGATTCTATTATAGCGTTTCTCTAGCATGCGTAGCCTCAACGCATGTAGTAATCTTCAAAGGTATCATCTCATGATCCGATGCTAACTTTGACATTCATTGGTCTTCCACAATGCATTTTACTCTCACCATCCCCACACCCTTGTTCTCCTATTTTTGCTTCTTACTTATATGTTCATATAATTCTAGGCACTCCTCATAGTTATGATTCTTTCCACAAAAAGAACAAACAACATTTTAAGGACACTCGCACCTGTAATGGTCAAGAGATCTACATGTATAGCATGTTCCACGAGGGAACTCACCTCTTCCACCGTAGTGGCCTCATCCTTTGAATCCACCATTGTATCCTTGACCTCTACCATGACCTCCCTTGAAGTGCCCTTCATTATGACCATGATCATGTTGCTCATTTTTATCCTTAGAGTTATTTACAACTCCAGTTTGTTGTATACCAATATCAATGACATCATGGATGTAATCAATCAACCTACAATCTTCAATATTATGAGTTGTGGACCTATAAATCTTGTAGTAGCAGGACACATTCTTCCTTATCACGCGTTGGAATAATGGGAAATGGCTTGCATCATGGTCTAAATGAAAAATATCACAATCTAGCAATAAGGAGCGCACTAATTTGTGAGGAAAAATATCCTTAGTACACCCCTCTACTTCACAATCTATGCACCAAATTCCACTACATGTCTCATGTGTTGAATTGGCTGATAATTTCTCTAACTATTTTACCATTGTTGCAATCTAAGCTTCCAAGAATGGGCTTACTCAGTGGTTATGCTTATGACCACCTCGGTGCATAGAGTTTCTTCAAGTGCCTCATGCAGATTTGTGTAAGTCTTATGTGAAAGCACTCTCCTAAAAGGCATGATCATGCCTCCAACAAACCACTATGAATTTGAATTACATGCATGAATATAATTATATAGTTTAGACATAAGTGTTTTGAATTGAGAATCATATTCATGAACACTCTTAGTAGTGCCCTACTTGATATGCTTGAGCACACTTATGCTTTTATAATTAAACTCAAGGATATAAAATTATTTTATGAAATCATCTCACAACACTATATAATCCACATAGATCTGATCAAGGTCAAAATTTATGTACCAACTATGCACGTGTCCCTATAATGTAGTTGTAAAATAACTTTCCTTATGCTCTGAAGAGGTAATCCCTTTTACGTGCCACAGTATCTCACACATATACACATTCTCAATATAATCTTCTATTCCTATATACTCTGGAAGATGAAGTGACATATCCTTGTAAATATTTTGTGGCTGGTGCTGATTGTGCCCACCAGATCCATAACCACTTGTGTTACCTCTGCCCCCAGATCCACCAAATCCACCAAATCCTGAGCCACTTAATCCTCTTGATCCTGATGATCCTCCCCCTATAGCAAGAATTGAACCAGAGGATGCACTTATTTGTGTTCCAATAGTGGTGCTAAATTGAACTCCCATAGTCTGTGAAGTTGTACTACTCATATATGTGAGTCCAAAGTTTCACATGCCCATTTTCTCGCGCCGATGACGCACCTGAAAAGGTACCTCCAAATAACAAGGAAGAATTTTTCCCTTCCATAGATGTACTTGCTATTTGATTTACTCCTGAACTTGCTGATAAGCTAACTCTACCTCTTGCTACTCTACTGCCCACACTAGCTTGTTGATTATTGGCTTCCGTAGAAGTGGAAAACCAAACACAAGGGCTATGTCACCGGGTAGATTTAGATGCACACCCATGACCCATGTCATGTCTATCAACACACTCTCATATGAGGCTGAAGAGGGTTCCCTGTCATGCTTGCCCAAATGGGGAGTTGCGGATGCTCTAGCTCCATGTCCTCTGCGTGAGCTTCAAATGCTTCACAAGCCATCTCTCTCCACAATGCTATCTATTTTACAACCTCACGTTGCTTCTCTAAATCCCTCTCACGTGCCTCATTGAACTTAAGCCATCTTTCTTCCCTTTTCATTTTTTCTCGCTAGGTCCACCATCTTTCACCACACCTTCTCCCCCCACGCATGGTGGATTTTAGTTAGCCATTGACTTATCTTCCAAATTCAAGGTTACAATCAAGATCTTGATTGCAAGTGGAATACTACACAAATACAATCCTCTAGGCTCCCATTAAAACTAAAACTCAGCAACCTCTAGGTAAGAGTAATTCAAAACTGCATACTCAAGAATATAATTGTTCAAAACACCATAGAACCAGACATCCACCATGCGCATTCAAATTAGAAATGCAACATATAAGGCTTGGAATTCTTCCTGCATCCAAACAAGTGTGTGAAATATCTATTTTTTTTAGACGCATAAGCAACCAGCCACTTGTACAACTCTATGGGGAAAATAAAAAAGAATCTCTCATATAAGTAGTCATATTGATTCTTCTTGACCCACTCGCGTGTGTTAAACTTAGGTCCAATGTTGAATCTAAGGGAATACTCTTCTTCTAGATCTACTAACCACTCCTTAATACTATCAAAGGTCAATCGGTATGTATTCATCACACAACATCCTAAAAAATAATTAAGGAAGAGGTGCTAACAACATAACCAATGATTTAGCTTAGAATTCAATGTAAATACCCAAGGTGCGCTAACACATCACTCAGCTTGAACTAAGCACTCACCTGAAGCGTGCAAAGGTACTAGGTTCCTCTTTAGAGTTGTTTATACAGAATGTTAGCATGATTGTGCATATATATCCATATTCATAACAAATAATCAATTAAACCACAACAACCACCACTCGTATAACTCTATCGGGAAGATAACAAAGAAGCTTTCATATAAGCGGTCATATCGATTACATTCGACCCACTTGTGTGCGTTAAACTCAGTCCAATGTTGAATGTAAGGGCATACTATTCTTCTAGATCTATTAAACACTACTCAATACTATCCAAGGTCAATCGATATGTCTTCATCACACAACATCCTTAAAAACAACTAAGGAAGAGGTCCCAAAGAATGAACCAATGATGCGGCTTAAAATTCAATGTAAATACCCACGATGCATTGACACATCACTCAGCTTGAACTGAGCACTCACCCAAAGCATGCAAAGGTACCAGTTCCTCTTTAGAGTTGCTTATACATAATTTTAGCATGATTGTATATATATATATATATATATATATATATATATATATATATATATATCCAGATTCATAACAAATAATCAATTAAACCACAATGTATGAACCAAATCTAGATCTATACCATATGAAAGATTGACTAAACAATGATTATAATAAGATTTACCATACAAGAACCATATTCAGTCATGTCTAACACCATTATCTAGCCAATATGATCCATTGTATTAAATACTATAAAACAGAAGCTTCATACATTACAAAAGTATCATCATGAGTCATGCGCGCGACAAAACCAACAACATAACTCTACAATAATTAGGACTGTCTAAACCATACAAATCAATACATATATAGGGGTGGGGACTTTCCCTTCATTTCCTATGCACCTTTTAAAAATAGGATACATGCTAATAATAGCCATGCGCCTTTACAAGAGAATATACAAAAGTATGCAAGTATTCTAATAATAGATTTCCTATAGTTAAATCTAAGTAGAAATCATATTATTAGACCAAAAATTTGCATGGTGCTCAAAACTCTGTACATCCCAAAATATCCTTACGTGATATGCAAGTATCCACGTAATTATGTGCTCAACACATTATTTCAAAAATAGCCTTAACAAAAAAACAACTAAGTTCGATCCTGGGTGCTTCGACCTTACTATATTGTCGCGCGCTCTTCCCATGCCCTACATTTACGCGCCCAAAACTTAGGATATTTTTGTTAGCCCAACACCACAACTTGTTGAATGGGAAGTGATGATTTATCCCTAAGCATATATCACTATAGGATGAGTGCATGGAAATGAGTTGTATGGAAAGATGCACGTGGAACCTATAACCTAAGCGTACACCACGACTTGTTGAATGTATGAGTGATGATTTATCCCTAAGTGTATATCACTATAGAAGGAATGGATGGGAGTAGGTGATGATTTATCCTAAAGCGTATGTCACTATATAATGTCCAGTAAGGGACCTGGTGATGTAACCGAATGCACCCCAAACTCTACAAAGTAAACTACAAATCTAAACAAGGGAGGCTAACACCATTGCCACCTAATTAGCTAGGGGTCTAAGTCTAGGAATGTAACATGAATATAGAAGCTTAAAATAATGCTTAATTAGTATGAAAATAATGCAAAAACTAACTAAACATGTCTACTGATATGATCAATTACCTAACATGGGCCTAAATAGACTTAAGGGGCAATCAAATGGTTATGGTTTCTACTCAAAAAATGGTGAAATGACCTCTCCAAATGACTTGTTAAGTCATTTTAGATTATTTATCTACTAAAATTGTTGGAGGTTTTAAGCAAGGATTAGACTTGGCTTAAACATCATATGTATTATATGAGATGCAAATCAAAGCATGGTGTCAAGTATAAAGGAATGAGGTGCACTCTTTTTATAAATTTACTTTTAGGAGAAACTTGTTTTTTGGTGCATGTGGGACTAAAATCCCCAATTTAGATTAAAACTACTAATCATGATTAGGCCTTGCTAATCACAATTAGTGAATTACCAAGTGATTAAGAGGTGTGGAGCCTTAATCATCCACTTAGGGTAAACTAGGAGGCTAGGATAGGATTTTGAAGCTTGTTGAGACATTGTGGAGGTGAATGGGGTGATTTTATCTCTAAACCATGATTGCTTAGGTGCGTCGTCTCCATAGGGTTGTGTTTCAGGGTATTTAACCATGTTTATAGCCTCTAACTATTTTAATATGGATGATATTGATTCAGATAGAGGTGTGAAAGTACGATGTTTATACTCCATAAGTGGATTGCATTTTGCAAGCTTTAAAAGTGTGTGATTCTGAATGACTTGTACTCACTTAGAATCTACTATTCCATCACTAATGAAATTTTTGTTTCTATTAGGACCAAATTTTGTTTTATCACTAGATTTATAATTGTTATGATCATGGGAGATAGGTTTCAAAATCCCCCTGGCTAACAATGCCTTTTAAATTTGACTCCCTTTTTCGATAACCTCTTCAAATGTGTTGCCACAATGCATTTGTAAATGAAATGTGATATCCAGATGGAGGTTGGGAACAAATATGCCTATCAACTATTTTTTAGGTATGGAGCAAGGAAAGCAGCTAGCTAACCCTCTCCATCATTGTAAAAACGCAGTGAAGTTTTCATTATTTCGTTGTTTGACATTGCAGAGATCCAACATGGTGACATCATTTTCTATATTAAAAGAGAAGTGTCGTACAAAACTTTTTGCTAGTTCTGGCCATGTTGATATGGATCCCTTAGGGATATGCACAAACCATTCTAGCGCCATTGCTCCTAAACTTCATGGAAAGAGGCGCATAAGATAATTGTCGTTGAATGCCACCTCTTGACATGCCATATAAAAATATTTAATATGGTCACGAGGGTCACCTTTTCCCTTATACTTGTCAAAATTTGGAAAATCAAAGTGTCTTTGGAAAGGTACCGTAGTATGACTTTTTCAAATGGGTAGGGACATAACTCATCAAACCGATACTTCTTGTTATTGTTACTAGTTTGGACCTCTTGTAATTCTTAAAGGGTGTTCTTCATAGTTGACCACTCTTGGTTGAAAAGTGGATCATACGTGGGTGGCATAGGTCTATACGTAGGATTAAATATAGGTGTATTCCCACCCTTATTTGTTGTGATAATCTCTTCATAAGGATATTTTGTGCCTCCCGTCGAGGAGTGTTTATTAGGAACTCATGAAATGAAGCCTTGGGTTTTGCCTTTAGTATGGATCGTTTCAAAACTTTGGGTTTTTCCCTTTGTATATGGGATGCCAAACTTGCCAATTGGCGAGTGAGGGCTTATATTTGTCGCTCTAACGTCACCTCTTGAATAGGTATGTCATTACGATTTTTTTAGGGGATGTTGTGCATGATGAACATGTTCCTTGTTATCTTCACAATGTATTCTAACAAGTATCCGATAATCTCCATCATTTTCAAACGGTACTTCCTCATTATTATGTGGTACAAAAGTAGAGGCATGACCTGGATTTAAAATTTCATTGACATTACGATGAGGTTGGTCTACTTCCTCTTCTCCATGAATCATTCGGAAATGAGATAAGGGTCTACTATCGAAGGTAACTTAGCACCTAGTTCTATAACACGCATAAGAACCTTATGTTTGTTTTGGAAAATGTAATCATCAAAATTGGTAGGATGATGTTCTAGATTCAAACAAGGAGAGTCTTCTTCTCTACCACTATGGTCAACCATGAGATTATCCTCTAAAAGAGGGTTGTCACCTCCAAATATATCGGATTCTAGTCTTCAGGATCCCATTCTTGTAATAGGCATACTCGAGATAGGAGGTACAATGTGACAAACTTCCACTAAGGTTTACTAAAAAAAGGACCTTAGGCAAATTTTAGTGTAACGATACTAATGTTGTAAAACAAAATGGTGACTATAAAATAGCCACAAATTAAAAAGGTCAATGTGAACCTAAGAACTAGAGAATAAACTACCCTAGCAAGGTAATGTATGACACAAGTTTTTCTAAAACAATACAATGATGTATAACACTCAATATTTAATCACACCAAATAGTTTACTCCTTAAGATTCATCTAGGTAGGTTTGCAACCAAATAGTGACAACAAAATATTACCAGTTAGGTCAATTTTACAACAAACAAGGCCTAAATGATAAGGAAATGTTGACATGATCTTCTAACAAGGTATACTAAAAACTAGTTTCTAAACACTAACAAAGTCTAAGTCTTGTAAAATGGATGATAACAATGTGAGCAGCGTAATGATACTATTTGGACACGTGAACCAAGCTTTTAGGAAAGCAAGATTTTTAGTGTCAAAATGATGTTATCAAGATGCTAGCAATGTATCCTCAACACTCACAAAACTCAAGACAAAGTTAGGATGTAAAAACTACGTCTAAGTATATCAATAATTTTCTAAGCATGCGAACAACATAACTCTACAATATAGATATCTAGGCCTAATTTCACAATAGAAACAAGACGTAAATATCTCAATTGTATGGAGACAATGTGGGTAGTGTAACAAATCAAAAGAAGACAAGGATGAAATCACCTAACTACGATGATAATAAGTCTCAAATATGGGTCTTTGAGATAAGGGGGCCTACAAGATTGTAAGTACGTACCATGTACACTTTCAACGCTTGCGCTCCAACATTACAACTTAGTCACGCTAATAGAATAAAAAAGTGGTGGACATGTGATATCTAGAGGTATCCAATATATGTTGTTTCCTTTTGTCCAAAAATGGGTAACAAAAAAACAAAGGTGTAGACCAAATGGTGTTGAAATAAACTTGGTTTTATTTTGGCATAGTTTCACCTTGTCTTAGGACAAGTGAAAAACTAGGACAAAATGACACTAAGTAGATTTCGTGATGAAATGTCACATGGTTTCAAATTTAAGAGATTCCTTCCCTTATTTGAAAAATAAGAGTTTGAATCTACCAAAGTTGTCACTTTGTGAGAGCACTCAAGTATACTATCTAAGACAAAAAAATGGCTCCAAGCTAACAAAATTCCTAGGTAGTTTTCTCTCTAGGTGTCCCAAGATATCTATGGCAAGCTCAATTTACCCAAAAAGTCACACTAGCTAATTTGGGGGTATCTCAGCTTTACTTTACCCCCTTCAAGTATAATGAATGCCAAAGTGCCTCCATTTAGACTTTCATTGGGGTCATAATATGAATATATTTGACTCTAATCTCACCAAGGCGTACTAATCAAGTCAGTAGTGTGGAGCACTTTCCTGTTTTGTTCACAAGGTTCCCTCTTACGTGAACTACTTTAGGGTTCCTAGGAGCACCCCCATTTTTGTAGCTTAAGGCTTATGCCAAAGGGGTTATGTCCTAGTTAAGCAGACGAGTTGTAGCCCTTAACTGAAACCTACAAATATAATGTGATGATTGTGGTGTACTTTTTAATCTTTTGGATTAAGTAATGTGGTTTTTGTCACATTCATTTTGGAAACCTACAATCACACGCGTAGTTTGAATTTTTTTTAGGTCCTCCTTTATTTGACAAGTGTTTTAGGTCTTTCAAACAAATGATTAGTAGTTCAAAAAGGTTTACAATATCATAGAAAGAGGATTTAAGTGTTGTTTTTGTTTCTCAACATCACACTTGGTGCAATGAGAAGAGTATAAACAACAAATAATCCAGCTAAATATAAATGCAAAGATTTCAAATCAACTAACTACCATAAAAATTTGTAAATTAAGGTTTATTCCCAATTAATCGAAGTGCTTATTAATGAAAGACTAAAATTGCTTTTGGTTCCCAAGATCACACTAGGTGCAAGGGAAGAGCATACACAAATTTTAGCCTTGATTCTTTATTTAGTGAAAAATCTCTTAAACTAAAAGGTCAAACATATCAATGAATGATTATTTTTCTTACTTATTCTAAAATAGCAAACATTGGTCTAGAAGTGATTTTGATTCCACACTAAGTGCAAGGGAAGAGATTACACACCAAATTCTAAACTCAAATAAATCATAAAAAATCACTTATCAAACCCTAAGTAAGTTTTGTTAGGAACATGGCTCTAAAATCAATAAATTAACAAAAATAAAAACTAAAAACCTCTAAAAAAGCAACAAAAATCATAAAAACCAAAAATTGAAAATTTGAGTTTGCGGGAAAAATTTATACTGACACACACGCGCCCCCTATCAACGCATGCACGCCCTTTGCCAAAAATGATTGTCAACTAAAATAGACAAGTTACGTGTATGCATCTAAGGAAATGCATGTGCTCCTATTTCAACGCCTACATGCCCCTATCAACATGTGCACGCCCCTTTGCAAAAATTACTAACAAAGCTGAAAAAGATGAGTTATGACTGCGCTCCTTCTTTGACACCTGCACGCATGTCTCGACGCCTACACGCCCCTTCACTAGAAGTGGCCAAAATGTGAGTTTTGGCAAGAATTTCTTCAAAAATATCAAATCTTTGGTATTTTGGGGAAATTTTGACAAGGCTTCGCCTCCTTATATCTTACAAAAATCATGAAAACACAACTTCTACCATTAATCTAGTTGAAACAACTTTAAAAATGGAAATTGATCTATAAAACTTTGAAAATTACTCTAAAACTTTAAAATTAATCTAAAAATCTTGAAAAACTAATCTAAAAAGCTTGAAAGTTGTCTAGAAAGCTTGAAATTAAGTTAGAAAACTTGAATTTAATCTAGGAAACTTAAAACTAATCTAAAAACTTGAAATGAAAAAATTTAAAACTAACTTAAAGAGCTTAAAAAATTAAATGCAATGGGGTATGGTCCCACTGGGCGTGCCAAATGAATGTACCCCAAACTCTACAAAGTAAACTCAAGGTTCATTTTAAGAGACCTCTTGGAAATCGGAGGTGGAGAATACCTGGCAAATATCCCCGAAACCGGTTTCGCGGGAAGGTGAATTTTTTGGGGGTTGTATGAAAAAATTTCACCTGATTGTCAAGTGGTGCGACTGATAAGGTGCAAATGCGTGGCGGGAGATTTTGTTGTCACACGTAGAAAAAAATACATTGACGCGCGTCAACAGACCTCAGTGATGCGCGTCAACAAGGTTGTTGACGCGCATCACTGAGGTCTATTGGCGGCCAATGCATTTTTTTACGCGGCAACAAAATCTCCTTCCGCGCGTCTCTGACCTCCGACCTCTGCTTTCTCATCAAAAAATATCTGTGTCACGTGTCAACAAACTCTTTGTCGTGCATCTGCTATGCGTCAATATCTGTTGTACCTCCTTATCGCACATCAACTATGCGTTAGTGTCGTAGCGTCAAGAAATAAACCTCGGTGGACGTGTGTCAATGCACCTCTTGACGCACGTCAATAAGGTTGTTGACGCATGTCACTGAGGTCTGTTGACGCGCGTCAATGCATTTTTTTGACGCACGACAGCAAAATCTCCTGTCGCGCATCTGCAGCCTCCGACCTCTGCTTTCTCATCAAAAAATCTCCGTGTCATGCGTCAACAAACTCTTTGTCGTGCGTCTACTATGCATCAATATCTGTTGTACCTCCTTGTCGCGCGTCAACTATCTGTTAGTGTCGCGCGTCAACAAATAACCCTCATTGACGCACGCGTATAGACCTCTTTGACGCACGTCAACAAGGTTGTTGACGCGTGTCAATGAGGTTTGTTGATGCGCATCAATGCATTTTTTTGACGTGTGACAACAAATATCCTATAAGCGCGTCTCGTAGCCTCTCGCCTCCGCTTGCACATCAAAAAAATCTCCATGTCACTCGTCAAAAACTCTTTGTCATGCGTCTACTATGCATCAATATCTGCAGTACCTCCTTGTCTGCAAACCCTCCTTGTCGCACGTCAATAACTTACCCCCTTGTCGCGCGTCTATAATACAGGATATATCATATTGTTGAAAAATGTGAAGTAGAAGTGTTCTACCTGGCGAATAATCTAGGTTTATATAGGGGATATTTTTCAAGGGTAAGTGAAGCCAACCCCTTAAAAAAATTAAAGTGTAATTTTTAGGTGAACAGGTCACCGGACCCGTGCCAAAAAATTCACCTTTTCAAAATTTTCAAAAATGGAATATTCGCTACTAAAATTTTCCCCTGAGTAAACTACACAGCCTAAACAAGGGAGGCTAACACCATTTCCTACTTAATTAGTCTGGGACTCTAAGTCTAGGAATGTAACATTAAGACAGAAGCTTACAAGAATGCTTAATTAGTATAAAACAATGCAAAAACTAACTAAACATGCCTACTAATATGATCAATTACCTAACATGGGCCTAAATAGACCTAAGGGGAAATCAAATGGTTATAGTTGCTACTCAAACAATGGTGAAATGAACTCTCCAAATGAATTGTTAAGTCATTTTAGATTATTCATCTACTAAACTTGTGGAAGGTTTTAAGCAAGGATTAGACTTGGCTTAGAAATCATATCTATTATATGAGATGTAAATCAATGCATCGTGTCAAGTATAAAGGAATGAGGTGCACTCTTTTTATAGCTTTCATTTTGGGAGAAACTTGTATCTTGGTGCATGTGGGACTAAATGGACCAAATTAGATTAGAACTACTAATCATGATTAGGCCTTGTTAATCACAATTAGTGAATTACCAAGTGATTAAGAGGTGTGGAGCCTTAATCAACCACTTAGGGTTAACTAGGAGTCTAGGATAGGATTTTGAAGCTTTTTGAGATGTCGTGGAGGTGAATGGGGTCATTTTGAGTGGTTGGAAGAGGGGTTTGAGTCAATACTAAGGCATATTGACCAAATCAAGGGAAAATTAGGCTTAATTAGCTAATAAACACTAATTGTCTATTTTGAAGAGGATTTTAGCTTACAATTTGTCGTAAAATGGAATCCTAAATGCGAACGGGATTTGGTGATCAAAAAGTCTTGTTAACTAATCAAAGTGGCAAGAAATGTTAGTTAATTAGCAAAGAGCACTAATTATAATAGAATTTGGAAGAAATGTAGAATGTAAAGATGAAATGGTAAAAACTAGCCTCATGGATAATGATGACTAGTGTAGAGGATAATGTATGTTATGTATAATGTAATGGTAGAAATAAGTGTAAGATGAATGATGTATATATAAGCAATGTAAGATTATAGAAGATGTAGTGCCTATGGTGTAGTGTGAGGGGTTTAGTGTAATGGTAATCCCTCAATAGTCCAGTGTGAACTGAAGAACAAGAGTGCATCATTGGATATCAAGGGTGCTATGACACGGTAAAGTATGCCTATATGCAAAAACATGTAGAGGTGTTAATGTAAATATGCCTATATGCAAATACGAGGAAGGTGGGGGATAATTATGTAATGGATATGCCCCCAAAGTAATTATGTAAAAGTAGTCAACCAATAAGGTCGAAGGATGGAGGTCTGTCGACCCGTGCGTGGGGTGATGGAAGTAGATGACGATGATCCACAAGGGAGGATAGAATAGATAATAGAGGTGCTGATGGCTGAAAGTTACTTACATGAGATAAGTGAGCAAGTAGATGAAGACCAAGACAATGAATGACCGAAGAAAGGATGTGGTCGAGGAAAATCATGGGTAGGGCTATTGTGATACCTATGGGCCGGATGAGGAGAGTGAGTGATACGAGGGATAGAAGATGGCGATAAAGAAAATGAGGGGAGGCCTAATTGTTGGAGATCACTAATAACATGAGTCAAAGTGTGACACGAGTTGGTAGAATGGCCGCGAATCCTATGATAATGGTGAAATGGCTGATCACAAAGCATTGTATTAGTTGAGAGGGAGGGTAGAGATGATTAGAAGGTAAAACAACTAGTTAAAAAGTGAAGAAGGTGACCGATAATATCATGTAGCATAGCATTAGAAGGAAAAATAAGAGGTAGGGGTAGTGGGACAATTGGTGGATTAGTGAGAAGACTGGTAGGGGATGTGAATGGCGTGGGAAGTGTAGGAGTAGTAGGGGTTGGAGAAGTAGGGGTATCTTTAAGGATATGTATCTCAACATGAAGAGTTACAATAGTGGCTTCCAAGGATTTGCCTTTGAACATGGAGCATCTGTATAGCTTCTAATAAGGGTGTGGTAAATGGAGGATTATGAGGGTGGGGATCATCAACTACAATTGTGGATATAAAGTGGACTAGAGATAATGGTGGATCAATGTCAATTCAAGAAGGTGTTGGAGGGACATGGTATCCTAAAGTATCACCGATATAAGTGTCAAAATCATATTAGAAGGCACGAGAAACATGGTAAGGAAAGGTATTTGGTTGATCATCCAAGTAACCATGAATGTGTAAGATGTACATGACCATGGCGTATTGTTCATCTATAAAGAGGGATAATGGGCATCCCTGAGCATACCAAATAGTAAGGTTGGGTGTATAACAAGGAAAGGAACTACTACAAATGCTAGTTGTGCCAAATGGCATGGGGAATGTGATATCAACATGATCAGGATCAAGGGTACCTCCAATATAATCTAACCAAGACTGACCAAGTGTAAGTGGAGAAGTAGTAGGATAACATGTGAGATGAACAACAAGGTGAAATATGTGCAAGCTATAAGCGGCAGTGAGAATGACAGAACCATGATACAAATGTGGATCACATAAAGGAGTATGAAGGTCATTGAAGTCAAAATGTAGTTGATGAAGACTATCATGTGAACATACAATGGAAATACATGACGTGTCTAGTATTATATGCTCCCAATAAATTATTGATGAAAAGAGTGCAAGTGAATGGTGGGGGTGGCAAGGGGGAGGATGATGGTGGGAGAATGGGATGATATCTAGAATCAGTAGAGGTCCCTGGTAAGGCACAATGGCGATAGTAGGAATGGATGGTAGGGAAGAGATGGTACTAAGTAGTCAAAGAGTAGCTACAAATGGAATTTCATATAGAAAAGGGGACAGGGGATGAATAGGAAAAGCAATTGAGTAGTGCGAGGTAGGCATAGAGGATGGTAGTGAAGTATCAATAACCACAGAAAGAGAAGTGATTATATTGACCATGCATATGGTAGGAACTAGGATAGATGGAATTGCGCGAGGTGGAGAATCGATCATGGGTGTTTCACTCGGAAATGTTTCTTTCCTTGTAGAAACAGATAAGGTTAGGGGCTAGGAGGAATACCCGTAGAATGTCGAGATGGTGTGCGCGTACAGTAGAAAGATCAAAGGTTGATCTGCGAAGAACTCCCTTTTGTCTTGGAAGGACTACTCGCAAATAAGAACACAAGACCACAAGATTTTGATTAAACAATAAATGAGGAAACTGCCTTGGGCCAGGAAATATAAAACTTCCTTTCGAAGGTGGTCAGTTTCTGCTAATATGAATTAACACAAAAGACCTGTAAAGTATCAATTAAGTTGTTTCATTGAATCGGGTAGGGAAAGGCTGGTTTTGGTTTTAATCGGAGGAACCGATGCCGATTCATCGATAACCGATGCTGGAGTTCATCGATAACCCGATGTCGGTTATCGATAACCGATACCGGTGGGTTCTAAGATCTTCTCGGGCTGGTTGTGGTGTTTGTAAGGTGGTTTATGGATGATATTAGGAAATGAGATGATGAGAGGTAAAAGAATAATGAGTTAGATGCAATGGCACGTTGGGTAGTGGATTCGAAATGAATTTAGGAAGACCGAGATTCAAGAAGCATAAGAAATGTTATAACAGAGGACATGCAAGATGTGACTTACTTGGTTTTGATGAAGATGCAAGCTGATCTCCTTTCACTTTGTAAACACTTCTCGGTTTGGACTCTGTTCTTCGCTCCTAATACTCTCTGTTGATCCAGAAATCCTTCGACTGATCCTCAAAATGAAATTCCGATCCGTTTTTTTGGTTTGGGGAGCCCATTTACAGGGAACCGATGGCGGTTGCGTAACCGACGGTGGTCAGAGCAGAACCGGCATCGGTAAGGAAAAAGTAGGCTATTTTTAGTAAAATAGCCCACCTTCCCTGCTTTTCTCCCGAGAGATCAGTTGCGGGCTTGGTCAAGTGACTAGGAGATCAGTTTTGGGTGCGAGAAAGGGGTCATTAGTTATGGGTGTAGGTGTGGACCAAGTTATGGGTCTTAATTAGGTTGGTTTTAGGGTTAGGGCTAGGTCATGATGAAGTGGCAAAGTGAGGTGGTAGTTAAGGTGATGTGGATTTATCAATTACAAGGTAATTAATAAATAATTGTGTAAGGTTTAGGTAATGAGGTTATGTTGCGAAATGGGATGCGGGTCACAAGGGGTCGTAAGACACGAATTTGGTGTCTACATTAGCCCCTTATTGTCGTGTAGCTTGTTTTGTAAAGCTGTGCGGACAATAATATGAAGTGGTTTCTCCTGTTAAGGATATAGGTAATCCCCCTCAAATCTATCATAGATTGAGTGAACGGGAAATCAGGGATAGAGTTGATAAAGGGTGAATGTTGTAGAGAGGATTGTAAGGTGTGGGGTAGGTCCAAGGAAGCAGACGCATGTTGAAATGCAATAGGACGACTAGGGTACATGATTTGACGAGCAAACCAGCGATGTATAGGCAAAGGTCGATAGTTTATCCAAACAAGGGTGATATAATCCTAGTATCAAGGCATAGGAAGTAGCTCCGGGGATATAACGAGCAAGGTACAGAACGTTTAGGCATGTTTGGCAAGACCAAATGGTTGGTTTGGTTGAGATAAACGTCACGGTCACGGCCCAGGTCAGGCAAAGTTGGTCGACAGATCAAGTCAAGGACCCTAATCATGCTAAAACACGAACAGTGAGCTTGATTGAACAAAAGGTACATGATGGATGGATAAAAATAAAATGTTGATTGTGGGTATGGTATTGAAGTGATACGGTCGTGGGTCGGGCCAAGTTGGGGTGCGGCCTTAGGTCGGGCCGGATGGGTAGGGTGAGGCCTTTGGTCGGGCCAAGTAGGTTAGGGCGAGGCCTTGGGTCGGGCCAAATGGGTAGGTTAAGGCCTTGGGTCGGGCCAAATAGGTAGGTTGAGGCCGTGGGTCGGGCCGAATAGGTAGGTTGAGGCCTTAGGTCGGGCCAAATAGGTAGGGCGAGGCCTTGGGTCGGGCCAAATAGGTAGGTTGAGGCCGTGGGTCGGGCCGAATAGGTAGGTTGAGGCCTTAGTCGGGCCAAATAGGTAGGGCGAGGCCTTGGGTCGGGCCAAATAGGTAGGTTGAGGCCTTAGGTCGGGCCGGTTAGGTAGGTTGAGGCCGAGGTCGGGCCAAATGGTTAGGCGAGGCCTTGGGTCGGGCCAAATGGGTAGGTTGAGGCCTTGGGTCGGGCCAAATAGGTAAACAAATGGTGTCAAAGAAAGGTGGATATAGGCGATATGTGGTTAAAAAGGGGCAAATGGTAAATAGGGGCAAAAAATATTGGGGGAAAGTTGGCAGACAAACCGATGTCGATTCTTCATGACCGATATCGGTTAAGGGACCGATACCGGTTCATTAGGGCAAAATGAAACCGATATCGGTTATGGCCAAAAACCTATAAAAAAAAAAAATACGGCTTGTCATTATCACTTTGTTATTTTGAAAACCAAATTGACTTGTCGGCGTGGAGAGTTGAGATTGGAGGTTTATTGAGTGAGGTGGAGCTATTTCTTTGGAGGAGTGAGTTGTTTGCGGGCCCGTGTGAGGAGGAGGAGGGCGGTTGATTGGCCGGGGACCCAAAGCAGATCGTAATTAGAGCTATGGCATAGGCGGGGAGGAGCAGAGAGAGGGTGGACCACTGGACCACCACCACCCATCCCACCACACGATGACGTGTCGTCGTGACAGGTAAGTTCGAAACTCCTCATTTTGTGCGTTTTATTGATTTATGTTGTTTTTGGGATTTGGGTAGGAATATAATGTTTTGTAGAAAATAATGAATAAATGGCAATGATTTGAAAAAGGGAGAGGGTAGATAGGTGAAATAGGAAAAGGCGGCGGGGGTGGGTAGGGTTTTTAGGGTGTTTGGGTGGGTAGAGAGGTAGAAATAGGGAAAAAGAAGAAAGGGGTAGCCGCATCGGGTTCGGCGCAGCAAATTTCTAGTGGACCGATGCGGTCACTAGCGACCGGCATCGATCGCGAATTTTTGGGCAAGGTGGGTCTTGTGGGTTACCGATGCCGGTCGGTCGTTGGATCAGCGTCGGTGGGGGGGACCGGGGGTCGGTTATGGGTGAGTGTGGGTTGGGTTGGGTTTTGGTTGAGTGTGGGTTGGGTTGGGTTTGGTTTGGGTTGAGTGGGTTTGGGTGTTGGGTGGGGTTGGGTTGGGTGTGGGTTGGGTTGGGTTTGGTTTGGGTTGAGTGGGTTTGGGTGTTGGGTGGGGTTGGGTTGGGTGTGGGTTGAGTGTGGGTTGGGTTGGGTTTGGTTTGGGTTGAGTGGGTTTGGGTGTTGGGTGGGGTTGGGTTGGGTGTGGGTTGAGTGTGGGTTGGGTTGGGTTGGGTTTTGGTTGAGTGGGTTTGGGTGTTGGGTGGGGTGGGGTTTGGTTGGGGTGGGTTGGGTTGGGTTGGGTTTTGGTTGAGTGTGGGTTGGGTTGGGTTGGGTTTTGGTTGAGTGTGGGTTGGGTTGGGTTGGGTTTTGGTTGAGTTTGGGTTGGGTTGGGTTGGGTTTTGGTTGAGTGGGTTTGGGTGGAGTGGGTTTGGGTGTTGGGTGGGGTTGGGTTGGGGTGTGGGTTGAGTGTGGGTTGGGTTGGGTTGGGTTTTGGTTGAGTGGGTTTGGGTGTTGGGTGGGGTGGGGTTTGGTGTGGGGTGGGTGGGTTGGGTTGGGTTTTGGTTTGAGTGTGGGTTGGGTTGGGTTGGGTTTTGGTTGAGTTTGGGTTGGGTTGGGTTGGGTTTTGGTTGAGTGGGTTTGGGTGTTTGTTTTGGTTGAGTGTGGGTTGGGTTGGGTTTTGGGTGTTGGGTGGGTTTGGTTTTGTTTTGTGTTTTGGATTGGGTGTGTGGGTTGGGTTGGGTTTTGGGTGTTAGGTGGGTTTGGGTTTTGGTTGGGGTGGGAGAGAATCGGGGGTGTGGTCGGGGGATAAAAGGGGGTTTAGAGGGTAAAGCGAGATGTTGTGATAAAAGTAGGTCTAAGGATGTGGGTTGGTTTTGCAGGCACGTCAGCAGTTGATGATGCTGGGATAGGATGCCCCCGCTGTTGGTGCGGATGCGGCCACACATATCTGCGGCTCATTGGGCGATCATGCGTGAGGTGGGACTCGGTGGAGTCCAGAGGTACAGAGCGATAGAGAGAGATCACAGCCTGATGGTCGCCCTCATCGAGAGATGGGATCCGGCGACCAATGTGTTCCATCTCCCGACTGGGGAGATGACTATCACGTTGGAGGATGTGTATCGCATCCTTCGACTACCTATCGAGGGAGAGGCAGTCTTCCAGGTAGATTCAGAGACTGCCATGGACAGCATATTACAGGTTTTTGGAGATGCAGCCGCGCTACTTACCTATCACAGCGCGAGCATTGGGTATGGTGACATGTACCGTGCGCATCGACACGAGACACGGCTGGCTGTGCTGATGATGATTGGGATCACCTGCTTCGCCCTCCCGGACTCAGAGGGAGGCCGCTTTCCACGGGCATTGATGGGGGTGCTTCATGAGATGGTGGAGGAGCACACCTGTTATGCTTGGGCACCAGTATATCTGGTGCAGTTATATAGGGAGCTATGGGGCTATCGCCGGATGAGGCGATTTGGGATTTGTTCGACATTTTTGCTGCATTGTTGGGCATATGAGCACATCATATGCATCAGGCCAGTAGGGTTACCCCAGCAGCCAGGGCCACAAGTTATATACAGATATGGCTTTCAGAGGTGGTTGGGAGTCGTGGGGCAGCCACGAGCAGTACTTGCGGGGAGAGACGTTGCCTACTACCGGCACTTATTAGAGGGCCTGACAGTGGTAGATATTGTATGGAGACCTTACAGAGGTCATCACCCTCACGGAGGAGCCCGCTTACACAGATCATCGATCCAAAGATACATTACGGATAGCAGGCGGAGGCCGAGAGAGTACGAGAGGATACCCCTAGAGAGGGTACGCAGGCAGATGGGGCTGCGACAGGACGAGCCACCTCCCTTCCCTCAATACAGGAGGGATGATGTAGAGGCCCCACTGCCTGCACCACAGCCCTTGGATCCAGATTGGGTTGCGAGAGGCCGGCAGATGATGGCGTAGATGATGTTTGGGTGTATGGGAGCATACAGGGTTTGGTGGGCTGGTCAGAGAGCGGCGAGGGTAGCACAGCCCGCACACCCAGACTTGGCAGCGGTGACGCAGAGAGAGATCAGCTTAGGGGTCAAAGTGCAGCTCTTACAGGCGCAAAGGCTGCTGCTGCACGCAGCACGACGATAGGGGTCTTACGTAAGGCAAATAGCCGAGCTCGAGTACAGCACTGCAAAGACCACCACCAAAGAAGACACAGCCACATGTGCGCAGTACAGTGCACAGTAAAGTAGCAGTCAAAGAAGAAGACAAACACCACAGCACCACCACAGCAAAGATGGCGCAGCCACGGCCCAGCACGTGTACAGATACCACGCATGAAAGCAATGGGCACCGCCATTGAGCACCACCACCAAAGACAGCACGGGGGTACTAGTATTAGGTGCCAGGGGACCAGCCCCAGCTCCTTCAGTGGCTCGAGGGCACTATATGGAGGTTAGAGCGGAGGCCCGATACTATCAGGATATTCTTGATGGTACCGGAGTTGAGTATCAGCCTTATGCAGCTCACCGAGCGGAGACCTCCCATAGTCAGAGATCACAGGGAGGTGCAGCCACAGCCGGCGTGTCCGTTACAGGTAGGAGGCGAGAGGCACCGTAGGGACCAGCAGGGAGAGGTGCTGAGGGTGGTGGGGAGAGCTGAGGGATCCCCACATAGTTGTTGTATAGGGACATGGGCACCTGGCCTCGCGAACTGGCCGGTTGTGTTGATAGAGGCCTGCGTGCCGTCATTTATTCATGTATGGATTTATTATTCATTATATACCAGCCTGCGAGCCGAGTACGGGTTGTATATTTGATACCGGCCTGCGAGCCGAGTATATTTTTGATATGAGGGACCGGCCTGCGAGCTGAGTCAAGATTTTGGATAGTTATTGCGGCCTGCGTGCCGGCTTAGTTGTATGATGAGATCACAGAGGCCCCGATGCAGGGCACATTGTATATTTGAAAATTTGTATATATATATATAGATGATGTTTTGATCCATATGCAGTGTTGAAAATGTTGTTAAGTATTTCGTCAATGGTTTGTGGTATAGAATATATGATGAGTTTAATTGACATGTTGATATATGGATGATGTTGATGTTTTTGTTTTTGCACGTATATATGGATGACATGTTATATGATGAAATGTTGCATGTTGTGGGCTGGTTTTGTGACATTGTGATATATGTATCTGATGAGTTGGATCCAAATGTTGTATAGATAGATAGTTTTTTGTTTTGTTGTGGTATCCTTAGTTGATGACTTGTTTGTTTTTGTAAAATAGATGATGTTAACGAAATTGTAATGATATGTGTGGTGGATAGACAAATATGGATAATGGTGTTGTGATGCAGGAAAAGAGGCGGGCGCGACAAAAATTTGGTAAAAAAATGAAGAAAAGACCATGTTTCAAAAGGCCAGGTGTGTAACCGATATCGGTTAGGTAACCGACGGCGGTAGGTAATAGAACGATATCGGTTACATAACCAATACCGGTTATTTAGGTATGAGCTTTTCTAAAAATAAAAAAGCTAGGGTGGCAACTTAAGTTCTAATTTTGAGAGCCATGCAAGATGTTAAAGACGCGAACGCGATGCTTTTTGACGATTGAGACAGGTAATTGCATGAGAAATTTGAGTGATAAGGAGAAAAGAGACAGGGAAGGTGATTGTGATCTGAGATTCAGAAGACAGAAAGGCAGGTTTGAAAAAGGTGGTAATAATGGCAGGATGAGGAGAAACATCCAGCAGGCAGGGACAAGAGGGAAGACAAGGGCCACCTCAAGCTACCGCAAACCAAGAGGTAACGTTTTGTTTGTGATTTGACTACTGCATGTTTTGTGAATAATATGGGGAGAGTAGGTGGGTAGATATGAGAAAGAAAACATGATAACAAGGTTGTCAGCAGTGAGGTAAGTGTTACTGGGTAGGTAATCGTGGGTTTCAAGTATGTTTGTATGTATAAAGGAATAAACGAGCAAATTATTATCGTAGGTGGTTGTTTTTAGGGAAGGTGTATGTAATTGATAAGTGGACCTAGTAGCGGTTAGGATAACCGGTATCGGTTACTGAACCAATACCGGTTATGTATAACCGATACCTAAGCATCTTGGAGGAATTTCGAGAATGTTTGAAAAACCTTGACGGATTGAATGGTTGTTTGTTGTTTTGGTGTATGCAGGCAGAGGCAGGGTTGAGGATGAATGATAGTGTGCCAACGCTGTTGTCATGAATCCGAGCGGATGTAACACCAGCGGAATGGACATTGATAAATCGTTTGGGGTTAAGTGGAATCCGTTATTATTCACGAATCGCATGTAACCATGGTATGTTACAGGCATTGATTGAGAGATGGAATCCCGAGACAAATACCTTTTATCTGCCAACAGGGGAGATGACAGTAACATTGGAAGATGTGTTCCAGTATTTTGAGACTCCCTATTACGGGAGAACCAAGATATCGTGCATTACCTAAGCGGCACGGGGAGCGATAACAACAGTATTTGGTCCATACGCACGAGATTTGACACAGCGAGGTTTATCATTTACGTATGGGATAATGTATGCAGCACATCCTGAGGAGACAAGGTTAGCAGTAATATTAATGATAGCGGTAGGGTATTATGCATTACCAAGGGTAGAAGGGGGAAGATTTCCAAAGGCATTGATGTGTGTTATCTGGGAGATGATAGAGAGGAACGTGACTTTTGCATGGGCACCTGCATATTTGGCGGAGTTATACAGGGGTTTATGGGCTTGTAGGCGAAATCACAGAACGACACTGGATTGTTCATACTTATTACACTGTTGGGCCTATGAGCACATTGTTTGTGTGTGACCAATAGGCCGATCCATCCAGTCAGGAGAAACCGGAGTACAGAGGTTGGGATTCAGACGATGGGTCCAGACAGAACAAGAGGCAAGATCTCAGGCCATGCCGGGTGACATTGAGTATTACAGGCAGGTATGGAGAGGGTGACAGTTGTGGATATCTGTTGGAGGCCTTACGGGAACTATATGGTAACCGAGAACATAGCTGAGGAGTTGAGGGGTGTAGAGCGATTGAGGTGGATCGCGGGGCATAGGCTAGGTGAATATGAGAGGATTCCTATAGATCGCGTGCGGCGACAATTTGGATTTGTGCAGGACATACCGCAGGCTTATAGACCATATATGAGGATCGATGCCGAGGCAGCATTCTCACCTCCCCGGCCAACACCTCCAGAAGGGCCCGAGGAGATAGCAGCCGATCGCAGTGTAATAGATGCCGGAATGACAGAGGCCTATAGGTTATGGTGGGTGGCGAGCTGCGAGGTGTACGCGATCGCCCGACATAGCCTGTGATTACAGCAGAGAGGGATCGGCTGCAGCGTTTGGTTCAAAGCAGCTCCAAACGCAGTGAATGAGACAAGAGGATTGTTAGTGGTTGAGTCACGAGCAGTGAGACTAGAGGCTGGAGTCCTCCATGCGAGAGGCGTATTCACATGTTACAGAGAGATGGCAGATCGTGGGCGGTACCAATAGCCGTGGTACCTTTGAGGACGAGAGGCTGGCGAGAGGGTCGACGATCACGATCATCACCTAGTTCGGGATGAGGCGTGAGGGTCTAAATAAATGTTAGCAAGGAATAAGAATAAATAAGAGTACCAACTGCGTGTCAATGATAGAGAAGATGTATTTGTTTAACATCTAAATAAAACGAGAGATGTATGTTGATTTGAGTTATAATACTAAGAATGTTTTCGTTTTGTTTTGAAAAAAGGATAAAGAGGAATGTGATAAAATAGAAATACACAAAAATATTTATATTTACCACACATGATAGGTTATGGTAGGGGATGGTCGAGCTAACCTTGGGAGACCCCATGTCTCCTAAGTTCTGCCTACATAGCCCATTACACAAAGCAAGGAAGGGCCTCAGACCGATGTAGTTCTCCCTTAGGATCAGGGAGAGGCGAATTTAGGCAATTGGGTATGGTTTAGGCAATTGGTTGGTTCGTAAGAATATTGATATTAATATTGGTAAGGTAAGGTTGTTGGTGTTGGTAATGAATTGGTGATGTTGTAAAAGGTATAAGGGAAGCGAAAGTTATCCTATCCAAGTAGAAAGGAACCATGTCCTGATTAAGATCAACACACAATCCTAGATGCGAGGCAAAGAGGAGAAAGTGCTCCGTAGGTGAAAAGAGCTAAACAAACCACACAACGTAGAATGAGCTTGAAGCCCTAGGTACCGTGCACAAACGAGAAGTCAATAGGTGAAAAGAGTTGTATGATCACAATATATCGGGTGTACGTTACGTCCCTTGAGTTGAAACAAATGGTGAGGTAAGGTGGATGATATAGCTGAGGTACAGAGAACTTATTACAAAGTGAGTGTTCTAACGAAAGAGAACCTACCCTAAATAGACAAGTCCATGACCCAAAAAGTTCTTTTGAATGAGGCTTTTATTTGACTGAATGTAGACTGATCGATGCGGGAAGTCTACAAGGGATATTGATTGTACTATTCTTGAGGTCTTCACAAAGTTGATCAATGCGAGAAGCTTCTGAGAAAAGGCTGATCGTGTATAAAGCTGTCCTTGGGGAGCGATCTATTTATAGTAGCAGATATATGATTTTAATGCATAGCTGTCCTTCGGGGGAGCAGTCTATATTTAATAGTAGCAATAGTTCGGCATATAGCTGTCCTTCGAGGGAGCAGTCTATATTCAATTTAGATGACTAGATGTTCTTTTGGCATGAAGCATCTAGTTTAGTAGGAAGTTTGACTCAAGAAAATCCCATAAGAATACGGCTTATTTTAATACTTTGAAGTCATGGACTAGACTAAAAAGGGGAAGGCATCACTGAGGTGAAGTGAGAATCAAACTATGTGAGCTTGATTTTATTTGGAGATGTAGGAAATGAAGTGTATGTAGCGGTAAAGGAGCTCAAGGGACGAGCAGTAGGTAGATAAGAAGTGATATAACACTAGATTCAACAATAGAATGGTCGAAGATGCAAGGCGTTAAGGGGTTCGAGCTCAGTTTACCATTAAGCGAAGCTAAACGATAAGTGCCTGATCCATAAGTGTGAGTGATTATATAAGGCCCAATCCAATTGGGAGCAAATTTTCCACGTTTGCTCTTTTCTAGTTTGGTGACATGTTGATTTTCTTTGAGGACAAGATCACCAACCTTAAAGGTACGCTCATGAAGTCGCTTATCATAAGCACGTTTGATGCGTTTTTGATAGATTTGAAGGTGATCGAGAGCTGTAAGATGACGCTCGTCAAGAAGCTCCAATTGGGCTAACCGCTCTTGGCGGAAATCATCGTTGGTGAGAATATCCTGAAGAGATATTCTAAGGGAGGGTATTTGTACTTGAGAGAGGCTGACAGCCTCGGTACCATATACCAAAGAAAAAGGTGTGGCATTAGTGGAGGTACGAATGCTAGTACGATAAGCCCAAAGGGCAAAGGGAATGTGATCGTGCCAATTTCTTCCGGATTCATTGACAACTTTCATGAGGATTTTGGTTAGGGTTTTATTAGAAGATTCAGCCTGACCATTGGCCTGCGGATAGTAAGGCGATGAGAAACTAAGTTTGATACCAAAGTTGTCACAAAGGTCTTGTAACAACTTGTTTTTAAAATATTTACCATTATCTGTTATTAGGCGATGAGGAATACCAAAACGACAGATAATGTGATGGTTAATGAATTCGACAATTTTTTCTTTTTTGATTGAAATGAGTGGAATGGCCTCCACCCATTTTGTGTAATATTCGGTTGCTGTGATTATCCAACGGTGACGTTGTGAAGAGGTCGGGTGAATCTCACCAATAAGGTCTAAACCCCATTGAGAACGGCCAAAGATCTCGTGTGACTGCAGCGGATGGCTAGGAGTATGTTGAAGGTTGGCATGTTGTTGACACATAACACAACGCTTAACATATTAGTAGTGATCATTATGAGAGTAGGCCAATAATAACCTAGGCGAAGGATTCGTTTAGCCACAGCAAGGCCACTAAAATGGCTGCCACAAATACCGTTGTGGACTTGTTGGATGGTATAGGTGACCTCCGCGCGGTTAGGACGGCAAGGAGGATGCCATCAAAGCCACGTTTATAGAGGAGTCCCCCATGACAACATAACGAGAAACGCTTTTAAGAAAAGCACGTTTGTCGTTACTAGTAAGGTCAGGTGGGAGAACAGAGATTGTAAGGTAGTCGTGAAATTGGTGGTACGGGTATCCTGCGAATTAGTAGACACGTATTTATCATACAAACTACCGGGGTTGAATAGGATGGTGCAAAAAGTTCTTTGGACCACAACGAATAATTGAGAATCAACAGTGCGGCGGGAATTTGCGAGGCTAAGCAAGCCATAGTATCCGCAAATTTGTTAGTGGAGCGGGGAATGGTTTGGATAGAATAGTGAGTAAATAAGGCTAGAAGTGACTCCACGTGGTGTTTGTACTTCTGAAGTTCCTCATTTTTACATTGGTAGATGCCCATAACTTGATTGACTACCAATTGAGAGTCACCAAAGATATTGATAGATTTGATGCCTAAGTGTATCGCAACTTGGAGACCCAGAACAAGGGCCTCGTATTCCGCTGTATTATTAGTGCAGGGGAAATCAAGCCGGAATGAAAGAGGCATAGGTTCAGCGTCAAGAGGGATGAGAACAACGCCGGCTCCTCCGCCACGCTGGCATTTAGATCCATCGAAGAAGAGGGTCATTTGATACGACTCTTCCCCGAGTGAAAGAGTGGCGATGAGTTCGTCGGGGAATGTAAAATTGGTAAATTGTTCCCCAGGTAAAGGGGCCTCCGCAAGTTGGTCTGCAAGAGTTTGTCCTTTGATTGACTTCTGTTGTATAAACTCAAGGTCGAGGTCGGCGAGGAGCATGAGCCATCGAGCGATGCATTGGTTTAGATGTGGTTTGGCGTACATATAATGAATGGGGTCCGTGTTGGTGATGACAAAAGTTTTGTGATTCAGGAGGTAATGTCGGAGTTTGGTGGCTACGAATGATAGGGCTAGGCACAATTTTTCTACATGTGTATACCTAGTCTCGTAATCCACGAGGGTACGACTTATATAATAAATGGCCTGTTCTCGACGTGCCGAGTCCCGATGTGCGAGCATAGCTCCTATAGCATGGTCAGTGGCGGAAAGATAAAGGTAGAAAGGGCGGTCGTCCTGGGGTGGGATAAGCACGGGTGGCTGCAAGAGATAAGTTTTTAGAGCTTCGAAGGCTTGGTGACACTCCTCACTCCATTGAAAGGCAACGTCCTTTTTAGAAGGTGATGAAAAGGGTGACATCGATCCGAGAGTTGGGAGATGAAACGCCGGATGGATTGAAGTTTACCCTACAAACTACGCAATTGTTTGAGGTTTTTGGGTGGGGGCATTTCTAGGATAGCTTTTACTTTAGATGGATCGACCTCAATGCCACGCAAAGAGACGATAAAGCCAAGAAGTTTTCCCGAAAGAACACCAAAGACACATTTCTTTGGTTGAAGGCAGACAAAATATTGTAACAGGTGATCAAAAATAATGGTTAAAACATCGAGATGTTCACTGCGATGTTTAGACTTGCCAAGAAGATCGTCGACGTAATCTTCAAGGATAGTGTGCATAATGTCATGAAAAATGTAGGTCATAGCCCGCTGATAGGTTGCACCAGCATTCTTAAGGCCAAATGGCATGACACGATAACAGAAGGTTCCCCAAGGAGTTATGAAAGCGGTCTTATGTTGATCGGCGGGTGCGACCAAAATTTGATTGTATCCCGAGAAGCCATCCATGAGAGAAAGCATTTCATGGCCCGCAGTGAGATCAACAAGTTGATCAATACTTGGGAGGGGAAAGTCATCCTTAGGGCAAGCGAGGTTAAGATCCCGGAAATCCATGCATATCCGAAGTCCCCCCGTCGCTTTAGTGACAGGTACGATGTTAGAAATCCATTGAGGATAGTCAATAGGCAAGATGAAGGAAACAAAAAGAAGTCGTTGAAGCTCTTCTTTGACCAAGAGGGCAATGCGTGGATGCATTTTTCTCAGTTTTTGTTTGACTGGTTTGGAATCGGGGTTTAGAGTGATGTTATGGACGGCAATGGTAGGATCAATTCCTGGCATGTCCACGTAGGACCAAGCGAAAGCTTGGTTCGTGGGAGAAAGGTAGTAAAGGCGGCTTGTTCTGATGTGTTAAGGGATTGTCCGATCTTCACAATGTGAGGATCCTCCTCCGTGTGGATGTTGATTTCAATAGTAGACTCGTTCAACATGGTTTGAGTTTCAGATGGTAAGGCGCGTTGAAGATAGGAGTCATCCGCCCCAAGGTAAGTGAGGATGGAGTCGTCATCCTGGCACTCAACAACATTAATCGAAGGCGAATCCTCTTCGATCATGTCCTGGATACGAAGGGAAGAGAAGATGGGTCCTCATTATCGCGTTGATAAGTGAGAGGACCTATGAAGATGGCATTTATGAAAAAAAGTTAGGAGGGATAGATTCAGTGGTCTATCGACTCGTGGGTGATGATGGCAAAGTGGGTGATGATGGTTCGGTAGGGGTGACGTTGTCTTCTTCCAGAATACAGCTAACATGAGGTGTCTCCTGTGTAGGTGTTTCAGGAAAACCGAGACCACTGTGATCATTATGTTTGCGTGTGGTGATGGGGATGAGCGTATGTCGGCCTTGTTCATAAAGACCAAAACCAAAGCCTTTCCAAGCACAAACGATTCAAGAAGGTGAAGCGGTTGACGATTTTTCGTATTGAAAATCGGATTGGAAGGGGACCACACCAAGAGGAGGTTCAGGGGTAATGGAAGATGCGTCAACACCCCCATATGTTAGGTTGGTGCGGCAATGGGGTGGTCCGTAAGAGATTACTTCCCCCACGCGACGGTCGTAGGTGGGATGTGCATGTAATTGTCCGTACTCCTGCGGGGTAGGGAAAGAACTAATGTTATATAGGCGGTACTCCCCCAGCGTAAGGCGTTGAAAAACATCTACTAAGGGGTCAGAGGTTGGGATGTTAGCTGCGGGAAGGGAAGTGGTTTTGCGGCGGTGGTTTCATACCAAGGCGTAGGTGCGGTTGAGGTGGATGGTTGAGGTACATTTGAAGAGGATGGTTGGGTTGAATGTATGGGTGCCTTGATTGGTATAAGCACATCGTTAGGGCGGTATAACATATTGCAGGTTTTAAAGGGAGGAGGATCAGCTTTTACGGTGTAGGACTTCCCCTCGTACTCAAACTTTATGCATCTATGTAATGTTGAGGGAACGCATCCCATGGCCCGGATCCAAGGACGACCCAACAATATATTATATTGGAACTCTCCCTCAAGGACATAGAAGAGTTCGGGTAAAGTACGTGGCCCTACCCGAATGTTGAGGATCACGGTGCCTAAGGTAGAGGTAATAGCGTCATTGAATGACCGCAACATGATGGGGTTGGCACACATGCAACTAGAAGGGATATTCATTTGTTGGAAGGCTTTTGAAGAGATGATGTTTAGGCTGGCACCCCGTCAATCATAACATGACGTACCGGATATCCCGAACGTAGTTTGAGATGAAAAGGGCGTGGTCGGGATCTTCTCGCACCAAAGTCAATAATTTCGTCTTGAGAAACCGACAAAGAACGGCTTTGCTTGTCTGAGAGACGGAAGTGGTGGGGGAGATGGATTGTTTGGTGAGAGAGGCAACGTGATTGGGTGTTAGAATGGAGGCAACGGGTAGGGTTTCATTAGGTAAGACCTCGATCCCTTGAAGAATTTCAACGAGAGCTTGTCGATGAGATTCAGAAGTCTGAATGAGATCATATAGTGTCATTTTTACGGGCGATTGATGAAGCTGTTTGATCATAGTTTGGTGGGCAACTCCATTAGAGATGGGATAGGTGGGTCCGCGAATAACCACTTTAGGTGGTGGTGCAATCGGGATGGTTGAAGGAGAAAGAGATGCCGCAGGTGTGTTTTCTTTCGCTTTCCCATTGTTTTTCTGTCCTCGAGTAGCGACACTAATCATATTAATCTCGTAGACCTGAGATGAGGAAGATGGTTGGGATAATTCATGGTCTTCAAGAGGTGGGGTTGTAATAATGATAGATCTTGGTGAGGCGGGGACAGATGATATAGTAGAGGGAATTGAAGCTAAAGGTCTCTCCCTTCGTAAGTTGTCTTTCTTAACCTTTCTATCCGGGAGAGGTGACTGACGAAGGATGGTTTTTAAAGCTTTGCATCCCTCCACATCATGTCCAGGTGTGCGGTGATAGGCGCAGATTTTAGACTCATCATAACCTATCGGTCGAGGTTTAGATGGGTCATAAGGTCTAAGTGGAGGTAGGGAAATGGTCGCATTCTCCACCAACATAGCAAGGATTTTGGCGTAAGATCCTTTGAGTGGGTCAAAATCGGATGAGGGTATTGGTTGTGCGGGTTTTGGTAATGTTTGGGCGTGGTTGGTTCATACGGGTGGTGGTTTACGAGGGGTGCCGAGTGTTTTTCACTAAACGTGGTTTCTTTGGCGCAGAAGTTACGTTCGGCTGGTTAGATGATGAGGCTACAGATGACGTGGTAGCGGGAAACAACCACGGAGAAAGGGGAGTGACAGAAAATAAATCCTTTGATGATGGGATTTGTTTAGGGTTGATAGGTGGACAGGATACGCGGGGTAACGGTGTTGTTATACCCTTTGATCTCTGTATAGGTGTAGGAGGCGAGGTCGTTTTGAAGAAAACGCAGGAAGTATGATATATTGATGTAAGGTGGAGGGATGAGGTCCCAATATGGAAGGTGGGTGTGACGATGAGGGTTTTGATTGTGATAGAGGCACGGATTGAGTTTGTCTCCTAGGTGGTGGGGCGGGTTTATTTTTGGATAAATCGAGTCGCTTAGCGGGTGTGTTAGATCGGGCATTGGTGAGGTCCCAAGCGTGGGGAAGATTTGGCTAAGTTAATAGAAGTGGACAGGGCATTTGAGTAGAGGTGAGGGGGTGAAGGTGAGAACATGGGCATTTTAAGCTTCGTAAGCACTTGTGGTATATGGTGGAGGCATCGGGATCGGTCATTTGCATTTGAGTAGAATATGGCGTACTCAAATGTTCCCATAGGCCTCGTCATCTTCTCGTGGAATGACGGTCCTCACGTGTGAATATGAACTTTGTACGAAAGAAAGACGGGTTGTGATTCCAGTCCACCGTAGGTGTGATACTGGGGGTAGATGAGGCATTCTATCCATAGATGTTAAGAGGTCGATTGGTCATTGAAAAGATTTAGGTGATGAGGGACTAATAGGTAGGAGGGCGTGTTTGAGAGGATCTGTTATGGTTAAAGAATTTGGTGATGTTGGTGTAAGAGATTTCTCTTCTAAGGATGTAAAAGGAGTGCCGAGCCTTCCTCTTGTGTAGAAGAGCGGTAGAAGGGGACGTTTGGGAAATAGATAAATTAGACAACATCCGTCATAGCGATCTTGTAGGGATGTGGTATAAGAAGACTCATTGATGGGAAGAGAAGTCCAAGGCGTTAACTCTTTTATGGGTAAAGGAACGATTTCACTTTGGCTTGACGGTGGTAAAGGAGGTTCGGGCTCCTGTGTTAGTGAAGAGGCTTGATTCAAAATTTTCTCGATGGAGGCTTTTGGCTGGGTATCGAAGACTGCATGGATCTCATGAACACTCTCCTCGGTTAAGATATCTTGGTTTACGTTACTGTTGGACGAGTGATTCGGGAATGGCTTGTTGAATATTTTCAAATTTCGGTTAGCAGGGGCGTTAGGATTATCGAGAGCTATATCCCCTGCGTCAACCATTTCCTGCACTATGTTTTTCAACATCTTGCAGTTCTCATGACTGTGTCCCTTCACGCGGTGGAAGTTACAAAAGTCATTTTCTTTGTACCAGGAAGGTATGGCGCGAGTGGAATCAAACCCGGAATGAGGTTTAACAGGAGGTAAGGTAATGGCTCCTGCTTTGAGCAATTTTTCCAATATCACACCATAGGTTTCTCCCAAGGGAGTGTAGTTGATGGGCTCGGCTTTGTATTTATAGGTGGTTTTTGGTGGAGTATTAGACGGTGGTTGGGATTTGACCATCACCGCGTGGACAGCTCCCTTTGATTTAGAAGAAGTGGACGCGTGAGGAGTGGTGGTATTTGGTTTATTGGTAGAATCAGGAGTTCGGAAAGTGGAGTTTTTGTTGCGCAACCGCAATTTCTCTTCCTCTAAGGCTCAAATTTCTAATTTTTGAGCCATAGTAAAGGCCTCGTCGAATGTACGAAAAGTTTGAATTTGGAGGGTAGGGGAGATGTGCTTAGCGCAGGCCCGCGTAAATAGTTCGATAAGTTCGGTTTGATGCAAGGCATATGTAAGTTGGTTGATAAGGCCCCGCCATCGTCCAACGAAATCTGCGATAGATTCGTCTTCGAATTGTCGGATGGCATAGAGGTCCGTGATAGATACTTTCTTGGCAATGTTAATGGAGAAATGATCCAAGAAAGATTGGGCTAGTTGGTTAAAAGAGAAGATTGAGTGCTGGGTTAAAGCACTGTACCACTCCAAGGCAGGTCCTGATAAGGACATGGGAAAGGTGCGGAGTAACAAGGCATCATCATGGGCAATCAAATAACAAGCGTGTCTAAATGATCGCAAGTGTTGTTGAGGATCCTCTTTACTGTTAAAACGAGTAAATTTTGGCAACTCCCATTGAGGAGGATATGAATGAAGGGGGACAGAAGGGTGAATGGGCTCCCGACAAACTTGCTCGTATGTCAAGGCGCTACGACTTCCTGAAACAGAAGCCTCCAGGTTTTGCATTTTGTCCATCATTTGTTTAATTAGATCAGTAGTTGGATGAGATGATGGTGTGGTTGTGGTAAACGGAGGCAAATTGGACTCAAGGACCACCACTAGATAATCGGTGGGGTTAAGTGTTGATAAGGTGTGGAGGATGAATATGTTGAGGCGATCGAATAGGGATGTCCCATATAGGATGTTGAGGTCTTTGGATACGTGTATGGGAATGAAAAGGTAGGTGGAGCTTGAGAAGGAAAGCTCGTGTGGATAGGTGGGAGAGAGCAAGTCATGAACAGGAGCAAATGCAAGAGAGATGAGGTAGGAGCGGTCGGTGGTAATGATATGTGGGGTCCAAGATTAACAAAAGGAAAGCTAATCGGGGTCGTATGAACCTCCTCAAGCCGCTTGATTGGGAGACGGGGCTAGAGATGCAGAAGCAAGGCGGTATTATCAAAGCGGAGTAGAGCTAAATGAGCAGCTATACCGATAGGCATACCTACTGGAGCTGACCATCGTGTGTACGGTCGTGGGTATGAGACAAATAGTATTATACAAAGTGCTGGAATTAGCATCCGAAACTTGGCAAAGTCCTTATCTCCCACAGAATTTTAGGAACCTCATTGGTATCGTAGGATTCCCCACGAGAATGTGAAGGGGTGATTCGAGTAAAGAAACAGAGCAAGCATGTGAAACCATGGCGGCGGCTTGCTTTGAGTGATAACAACCATGGACAGGAGTTCTGAAGAAGGTTTCAATCTGCCAAGAACAGAAACAAACTCTTGACCGGTAAAATTGGTAGGTTCTTTGGTTTGTCAGAATTGGAAAAGACAAGAATCGATATCGGCCCAAGAATCGATGTCGGTTACACTATAGCCGACGCGGTCGAGTGTAACCGATGTCGGTGTAAGAAGTCAGGTTAACAAGATATAAAAGGCTGCTAATTTGATTTTTAACAATGTTTAGTATACTTGTCCAATTATTGATCACGAGAAGACATTGAGTATGAGAAAGAAAACAGAACTAAAAACAAGCGAGATGCACACGCAAATCCAAAGATTAACCCTAGGGTTAATTTTAATTATTGTGGGCTTATTCCTTTAGACATAGAATGATGTCGAATCCTAAACAAGAGACTTAGGGGAAATGTCAAGTTGTTTTGGCTTATAAGGTTACCTCAATCGGGCGGAGGAATACCGCGGAAAAGGGGGATGTTTAAGTATTGTGTTAATTGTGAAGTGATTCGGTATGTGTTGTGCGGTGAATGTAAGATTAATTTCTTGTCAATACCGTGGATATCATCCCCCACGTGTATGACCTGTTACTTAATCTACGTTCACTAGAATTGAAAAACAACAAGCAGAATGCAATGCACGTGTTTTAAAACCCCAATCGAAAATTATATTCAATGAAGCAAGAGAGATGACATTCACTAATGCAGGATGCAAGAACAAAGCAAGTTCTTTTACCAGAATAATAAAATACCTTGTGAATCTCTTTTAGAAGAAGAAAACAGCAAGTATGCTCCCTATATGAAAGCAAGCAAGAAATAAAGAAAAACCCAAAATGGGTCCCATCGGGCGTGCCAAAATTTTTCACTCGGAAATGTTTCTTTCCTTGTAGAAACAGATAAGGTTAGGGGCTAGGAGGAATACCTGTAGAATGTCGAGATGGTGTGCGCGCACCGTAGAGAAAGATCAGTGATGCGAAGAACTCCCTTTTGTCTTGGAAGGACTACCCGCAAATAAGAACACAAGACCACAAGATTTTGATTAAACAATAAATGAGGAAACTCGCCTTGGGCCCAGAAATATAAAACTTCCTTTCGAAGGTGGTCGGTTTCCATGCTAATATGAATTAACACAAAAGACTCAAAG
This sequence comes from Taxus wallichiana var. yunnanensis, assembly GCA_018340775.1. NCBI lineage: Eukaryota > Viridiplantae > Streptophyta > Pinopsida > Cupressales > Taxaceae > Taxus > Taxus wallichiana. The sequence continues at coordinate 347,771,675 of CM031240.1, read as the reverse complement.
TATCAATTAAGTTGTTTCGTTGAACTCGGGTAGGGGAAAGGCTGGTTTTCTCGGTTTTAATCGTGAGGAACCGATGCCATCGATAACCGATACCGGTGGGTTCTAGGATCTTGGGCTGGTTGTGGTGTTTGTAAGGTGGTTTATGGATGATATTAGGAAATGAGATGATGAGAGGTAAAAGAATATGAGTTAGATGCAATGGCACGTTGGGTAGTGGATTCGAAATGGATTTAGGAAGACTCGAGATTCAAGAAGCATAAGAAATGTTATAACAGAGGACATGCAAGATGTGACTTACTCTTGGTTTTTGAAGATGCAAGCTGATCTCCTTCATTGTAAACACTTTTGGTTTGGACTCTGTTCTTCGCTCCTAATACTCTGTTGATCCAAAATCCTTCGACTGATCCTCAAAATGAAATTCTGATCCGTTGTTTTTGGTTTGGGGAGCCCATTTACAGGGAACCGATGGCGGTTGCATAACCGACGGCGGTCGAGTAGGAACCGGCATCGGTAAGGAAAAAGTAGGCTATTTTTAGTAAAATAGCCCACCTTCCCTGCTTTTCTCCCGAGAGATCAGTTGCGGGCTTGGTCAAGTGACTAGAAGGTCGGTTTTGGGTGCGAGAAAGGGGTCATTAGTTATGGGTGTAGGTGTGGACCAAGTTATGGGTCTTAATTAGGTTAGTTTTAGGGTTAGGGCTAGGTCATGATGAAGTGGCAAAGTGAGGTGGTAGTTAAGGTGATGTGGATTTATCAATTACAAGGTAATTAATAAATAATTGTGTAAGGTTTAGGTAATGAGGTTATGTTGCAATGGGATGCGGGTCACAAGAGGGTCGTAAGACACGAATTTGGTGTCTACAATGGGTGCGAATGTTGGTGCCATTTCGAGTTTGGCATAGTGTGCCCTAATTTTTCATGTCCATTTTTTCTCAAAAACATTTTACTTCTCAAATTGGTGACCTGTAATTTCTCCCCCTTGTTGAAATGCTTCAAAAATGCCCATAAACTTGTTGTTCTGCCCTGGTTTGAAAGGAATATTCCAAGTTTGCCCCTTTTTGTGCCCTAGTTTTTCCAAATTCCACGGACTATGTCGTTTTTCCCTTTGCCAAGTCATGAAAAAATTGAATTTGATCAATTCATACTTGTTTGTAATTGAAAATCCCATCCTAAGGTCAAAAATGTTGTAAAATCATGCTTCAGTTGATTCAAAATTGTAAAATATGCCATCCTTGGTGAAATAATTGAATTCTAGGGCATCCCTAGAATTTTTTACATTTTGATAATTAGACGGGCGTCATTTTCCCGTCAAATTCATCCTCAGAAGGTATTGGCAACGTGGCGGGTTTGCATTGGCTGCGAAAAGGCGGCGAGATGCTCTAAATTTTCATTTTTTGGCTTTTCAAACAAATGGGGCATTTTCGGGCCCAAGGCCTCGTTTTTCCAAATTGCCTACGTGGCATGTTTTCATTAGCAGGCAAGATGGCGGATGGTCGGATTTACTTAAGGTTTTTCGACCTTAGTCTTGCAAAGGTTTTTAAAGTCAAAATTTGGTTTGATGTGCCGCAACTAATCGCAAGAGGACATGTGTCCTAGAAGTTTCAAAATGGAAGTGCAGCCATGGGGGGACTTAGAGTTTTTTGGCTCTAATTTTATAAGGTTTCAAAATAAGTTTTGGCCCCACTCCAATCAGAGGAGGACACATGGCAGCATGGTGGCGCAGAGTAGGTCAGCGGGCCGGCGGAGGGAAAAGGGGATTTTTTCCTTTTTCACAAAAGGGGTTAAAGTAAATTTTTGGCCCGAAACTCCGCAAAAAATCAAGAGAGGACATGTGTCGGGGATAATTTCGGAGGAGCGGGCCCACGGAGACAAAGTAAAAAAATTTCCCTTGGCTTAAAGGGAGTAAAATGAAGATTAAGCATGCGAGGTCCTCAAAGAAATGAGAGATGGACGCGTGGCAGAGGGCAAGGCAGGTCGGCAGGCTAGCGGAGGTAGGAAGGAAATTTTTCCCTTTTGCCAAAAATGTTCAAAATCAAAATTTGAAGCTGGACCACTAGCGAATCACAAGGAGACACGTGGCAAGGGAAAAATCAAAGGTGCGGGCTTGCGGGGTAAAAAAGTGAAAATATTCCCAATTTCCAAAAAAGGTCAAAATGTGCAGAATTGAAGCACGATCCCAATGGGGCCCACCATATGCCACGTGTCAGCTCCAAATTTCAAGGGCGGAGGGGTGGAGAAAAAATTCAAAATTTTCCATTTTTCCAAAAAATGTGGAAAAGTCAAAAATGATCCCAATTTTTGTCCCAATTGTTTTTGGACACGTGGTGGGTCCAAGAGGCAGGCGGAGAAAGGTGGCAAAATTTTCCAAATTTTCAAAAGGTTGCAAATGCATTTTTTAAAGGCATGGGCCCGATCCAATCATATTTTGACATGTATCCCGCCTTATCCAAAGTTTAAAAGGTAATATTGAGCGTATTTTTCGATTGCATCTTCCACGTGGAGGGCTGATATTAAAGGCGATGTAACATCAACGATTACTATGCATCCATTTGTTTTTGGCAGCGCCATGGGAGATCCAAGAAGTTTGGAAATCATGTTTTTGCATCAAATTTCATCAAGTTTATAGTGATTTTGTGTCCTCTTGGCCTTCCAGATCATTGGCATCACTTTCATGGCTTAATTATTTGACTTGTGATGTTTTTGAAGTAAATTTTTCCCACCCGAGCAAGCACATGAAATGACAAAATCAAAAGTTGCGAGAGGTATTTTAAAAGGGTAAAAAGGTGAAAATGATGAGTAAGAGGTGTTTTCATGCCTCAATGATGAAAAATATGCCTCAGGGATGGATAATGATCCAAATATTTGTAATGATTCAATCTTTTTGGCACACCCGACAACATGCGAGTGTTTTTTTTTGATGTCATTCTCATTGAATTATGAAGAGTTGTTATAATGAATTGATACCATGGCATATTATTTGCTTGGGAAAGAAGGCTCCAATGTGGCATGAGGTATATAGTGCATTTTGGAGAAATTTGTAAAGAGAGGGAGTTGAAAATCATGGGTAAATTCTGAGAGAAAGCTCATTTTCTGTAAAAATCCACCAAAGAACCAGGTTAATGTCTTGTGTGTTGGAAATTCATGTATGTGAGTTGGTTACAAGTGTATAGCCATCACACAACTCTGAGATTGTTCATGTAACTCTCCCCTGTTGTTGAATCTAACAAGTTTTGAATTAAATCTATGTTTTCTTTGGGCAATATGATGTCTATTATCATTTTTAAATGCTTCTGGAAATAGTTTTCATTGTTCTTGTTGCAATCTTGCACTAAAAGTCTTTAGAAATCACACAAAATCTCCATTTCTTGTTGATAGTTTAGTGGCATTTGCAATCTCATGTTCAAAAGAGCCTTCATCTAATAAAGAGACAAACAAATTGAAAATCACTTTACCTTCCTTGACTGCAGAGATCTCTTTTAAGCCTTTGGGGGTACCTTAGGCATGGTTTGATCATGGATTTTTGTGTTTAATTGAGTTCTTTACTTCAAAATTTTGTGGTGAATTCTCAAATATTGTGTGAAGGGTGCAACCTGGGCTTCCATTTGTGCCTCTTCTGGTTGAAAGAACATCCTGATTATTTTAGGCATTTCATCTGATAATTGTTCAAGTATTGTAGTGGTTGTTAAAGATCCGATCTATCCCAGCTTTGTCTTGTCAATCCCCCCACCAAAAAAATCATCTAACAACAAAGATTTTGTCATGTACTATCCCTAATTTGCATTTGTATACCTAAAAAGATCAAAATCCATTTGCAAAAGTATACATAATGATTAGGATTTCAATGTCTCTAGTAACCTTTGGCTTGTTTTGAGAACATACCCATGTTTTGAGAAGTGACAACTCATGAGAGTTCAGATCTAGGGTGTTGATCATGTTTTCATCAAGGTCTCCATCATATAATTCCAAGCAAAGAGAAGGAAATCTTCACCTCCTTCACCATTACAAGGTTAAAAATAGGTCCTCTTACCTTGGTGCAAGGCACAACCTAAAACAATGCTAGGACAAGATCAAGTCCTATTGGAGTGCTATCCATTTCTCTACAAACCCGAGTGCCAATTAGACCATATTCCCGGCTACCAACGACATACAACATGGTCGATATGTCATTAAGCTCCATGACATATCTATGGTGTTGCTTAGACCTGAAAAGGAGAACAAATTTGGATACCAACACGAGTAAGAGGGAGGTGCGGAAAGGAGTGTGGAGCTAGAGTCATTTGTGTCAAATGCACGTGAAGGGATGATAGGATAAGGAGGAATAGCTTGAGTGCGTAAGTAAGAGGTAATAACATCTGTAATGACATAAGGATCCATCCCGAGAAGATGGAAGGTCAATAAATGAAGGATAAGGGTTGTAGTAGAAGAAGAAGCGGGAGGGGTGTTAACGAAAGCATGGCCATGGCTATCAAATTGTAAAGTAATTAGAGACTTAGGAGAGGAGGAATTTCTATGATGTTTACCTATGATGGTTAAATGTAAATGAAAACCCTAGAAGGTGTGAGGAAGAAATGGTCGAGTCCACCAAAATGATTGAAAAAAATAATTCCTAATGGGTATTAATGTTAATCTAACTAGGAGGACTAAAATGATGTAAGTACGTTAAAATAAAGTAAAGTAGCTAAATAATTTAACCTCATAGAGATAAACCCTAAGTATGCAAAAGATGAAAGAAAGATGCCTTAGCTGATATCGAAGTCTATCGCAGAGTGTCACGAGATCCGAGATTGAAATCTAGAAGTGTAGATGAACACTCAGGGACCCTGTGGAGACCATATATGAACTGTCTAAGCTGACATAGGAATCTGGGAGGGTATTGAGGTGCCCTGGGGCACCCTGGTTTGCAATTTGTGCACTCTAAACACTGTAAATACCTTAAACATGATTCTGGTATGGTGACAAGTTATCTTCGAGTGCATCCTGTCTATCGCATTGGATTTGCCAGATGAGTGTGTAATGACCTACAAAACTAATAAAAGTATCAAACCCTAGAAAAATAAAAGACACAAATGAATGAGTCAGACTGCCCTTAGCTGTCAAACTAGTGGTCTTATCACTGAGCACTGAACTACATTTCGGACCCAGATGTAGTTCTCATGTGTGTGCATGTCGTGCCCTAGGTGATCTCGTGTCGTCGACTTTATGAAGTATTGAGCAATAATAACTATAGAAATGTAAATAACATGTGTGCATGGAATAGAATATAATCCCTCCCCCTACGAAGTGTGTGTCATGCAGATATCCTAGCCTTGATGCATGGTTCTATGTGGATACAAGTGATGTAATGGATGCAACTTTAGATGGAGTGATAGTAGTAGTGTAGTGCTATGACCTAGGACCCTTATTATGGTCTTATAAATTTATATTTATAGGGCTATCAAGCTTAATTTCATAATTAATCCCGATAAAGCCGATTGGGAAAAGGATAAGGATGACCAACAACTAGAAATGACCCAAAAAGGAGCGAAAGAGGTTAAGCATATATTGGAGCGCGCACGTTGGACCCAGGGCACCTCGGGGTGCCCCAATACAAGCCAGTGCCCTTATTTAGGGCTATAATGTTGGGAAAGTTGTGAAATAGGTTGATAGATGATAGAAAAAATGTGGGAAATACAAAATAAAACATAAGAAAAAGATGGCCAAAAGGTGGGATTAATTAGTACTTTGTACACTTGAGAACCTTCTAAATAGTAATATGAGGTCGGGCTAAATATTTTCTAAAGTGCCTAATTTTGTGTCTACAATGGTTTACTCGATAAAAATGCATAATAATAAAACACTGAATATTATAATGACGAAGCTTAATTCATTCGAGATATCATTGATATTGATAGAGTTTACATATATAGTGTTTGATCTCCTACAATGGTGGATTCAACACTCATCTTCAATCCCTCATATCTCTCTCCATGAATCTCTCAAAATTATCTCCTAATATATCTCAAACATCCCTAGGATCACTCACACTACAAAATAGCTACGTGAATTGTTCTCACAACTCACTCAAATAATTAAACTATTACAACTATATTATTAATATGAGTTCTATAAACTCATTATTAATAATATTACAATTTATTTAATAATGTTACACAATATTTTGGTAACATTTACCTAAAATAACAGTCTCCCATATTAAAAGGCATGTTATTTTTAGTAAGTATGCTTCTCATGATCGGATCATGGCGGAACCAAATTTTTGATATGGGTTTTGCCCAAAGATCACCCCCTCTAAAATTTCAGCTTACCCGATCATTGGTTTATGAGATTTTAAAACTTTAAATTTTTCACATGGCAACTACAAACATGACAACCATTAATGGAGCTTGAAAATTACAAGTATTCTTTTTCACCTTGGATCGTGATAAAAATTACATTTTCGATGTGGGTTTTTCTTCTTATTTCACCAGTGAATTTTCTTTGTAAATCAATCACCGGTTTGGTGGGAAATTTGCTTTTTGTCTTCTTTGCATGGAATGGAGAGTTTCTTTGCTGCAAAAAATCCTCAAAGTTTATGAGATGTCTGTTGGTGAGGTTTTTACGGCCTTTTAAAATGATGAAGACAACAAAAATGGTTCTTCAATTCATGCCCTGGTTTGTAAGATACATCAATTTCTTCATCTCCTAGCTACGAGGGTTTTCAGATGAAGTTATTTATTTCTTCCTTCATTCTTCGACTCTTGATATGTGTTTCCTCTGAAATATTTTTCTTGAATGAGATAAGGACTTGGTGGAGCTGGTTAGGTGCATCAATGGTGGTTTAGATGTCTAGAGAAAATTGGACAGCGAGTTCGACGGGGTGTGTAGTTGTAGGGAGATGAAGCAGTGCAAAAAATGACTAAGTGTTAGATTTAAAGCATTCAAAAAGAAATCACTAGGGGCTAGGTGCATTTTTGTGTCCCTTATGTCCCTTAGCTAAAGGGACGAAAATTACATCAATTTGCACATCACACTAGGTTGTGACACTTGACAAGATCCAAACGGCTGAGCATTAGGGCTAGGGAGCTTGAGAGAAACACCGGGTGCTAAATTTCAAGTGTATGGAGGACTAGGAGGCACAACTAAAGTTGGGTGCATTTTTGTGTCCCCTATGTCCCTTAGCTAAAGGGACGAAAGGGACATCAATTTTCACATTGTGAAACTTAGTGCTCATCTATGTATTGTGAGGATAAGCTTTGGCAAGCTCCTAGGGGCTTAACTGGTGATGCAGAGGGTCCCATGGGTGATCAGAGGACTAAAAAGGGCTAGGCATATTACCTTGAAAGCCCACTCTAACCTTGAGAGAGAACTTGAAATGATGATATCTTGAGCTCCTGGATGAGTTTCAAGGTGAAATTATATATGAAATTGACTTCAAAAGGTCTTTTGAATCCAATGGTGGGGTCTGCTCTTGATTTCTCCATTTGAGCCCTAAAAATTAGGATTTTGTTCTGACTCCATGAATGAACATGAGAAAAACTAGATATAAACATATTATGCCTAGGTGTTGTGAAAAATTATTCCACCATCTTGTAGAGCTCTAAATTACCTTTCTGAAAATGTCTTTTTAGCTCCTAACTCCTTCCAGAGCTCCCATAACCGCTTCTCGAAGCTCAGTAGTTTTTTTGGGCTTGTGCACTGCCTAGGCCTGAAAACCCGTTTCTAATGAACCTGCCCTAAAACTTCCAAATATTCCTTGAATATTCCAAAATCCTTTCCTTGATATTCTTAGACCTTGAATTCATCTCCATGTTTAATTTTTCTCCTCTGTTCCGCTTCAGGGGGTGTATTAGTCCTGGGAAGGCCAGTGGTAGCCCTTCCCAAAACTGCCCAAAATTGACATTCTTCAAGAACTCCTAAAATCACCTAGGGGATTGAATTTTATTTCCTAAATCACCTAGGGGATTGAGTTGACATCCACTAGAGGGTCATTGGACTGACTAGGTAAGGCTAATGTTGGGGATGGACTAGTCTGGGGTGCTTTGGAAGGTATGGCTTTGAAAGTTTTTGACACTGTGGTATTGTTGTCTTGCCTTCGGATGTATTTTTCCCCTTGCAAAAATATTGGACAATAATTGTATATTCATGCAGGTAGGAAATGTAAACATTTGTTTTTTAAACATACTCATATATTTGAAGACAAGGAATATTGCAACAGAAAAAACATTCCATCAAATGAAAAAATACATAAAATCATCAAAAACAATAACATGTGTATATCATCCGAATGGATGTTATAACCATATCTTTTCAATTAGCATGGGTAAGCAATTACATTGATTGATATTCATTAAATGTGAGTTCACATAAATAATCGTAAAGTAAAAGTGGTATGTGAAAGTATTTGTTTTTTTGAGAAAGTTACTTAAACAAGGGGAACATCATAAACAAAACAGAAAGAGGAATAAGGGGGAAACATCATTAGAGCGGAGCTACTACGATAAAACTTTAACATAATTTAGGGGCGGGGATTAGTAGCTTAAACCGAATAGCAATTACTTTTCCTTTTTTAGATCTTATTTCCATGGGAACTGGAAAAGTTGATCCACTTACACGTTTTGATTTTACTATCAATTTGGGAGTTACTTTTTGTATTGCTTGCCGTAGAATAATTAGTGGATTTTTATCTGTTTTTTGTCTTATTTTTTTTAGAGATTGATAAAGTATTCGATAAGCCAATGCTTTTTTTCCATGTTTAAGAATACGGTTAACGACCATGTTAACTAATCGATTATGAAAAATGGGATCAAATTTCACCATTTTTTTTTCTGCAGTACTTTGCCGTGACATGAGCGCTAAAAAGGTTTACAAAATTTTAAAACCTTTGCCAATTTAATAATGACACATTATAACTATTTGTTCCCGTAATATGTTTTTGTTTTGATGGAAAGTGTAACTTAAAATTTGCAACTTTGTAGTGTGGTCTACAATCTCAATTGTTGCATCATCATCGATGCTTAAAAGTGCAAGTCTTCAACTTTGATGCCCATTATTTCATTTGTAGTCTCATCAAATGTTGTTATGGATTGCAGTTCCCTTGTGGCATCATTCAAAGTAACATGAAGTGCATACCTATAATTGCATTGTTGGAAAAGAACATCACATTTCCCACAAAATCATGGCCCATCTTCTAATTCCTACACTTTCTTTCAACTTTGTTTATCACCTTTCATGAAGGGTGTGCCATGTAAAATAAATTATCCTGCAAATGTCCGTGATTAATGTTATTATTATAGCCCATTCATTTTTTTCCGTGTTACCCATTTGCATAACTTGATATATTGTCTTGATGAGGACAAGTTTGGTGGAGGGCCTAGAAATCTGTTTTGATAGATGGTGTAGGAACAACGCAAACATCCGATGTATCCCATTCTTGCAGTAATGAGGAAGATTATGGGATCGGGGGTTGACAAACCATTTGTTACTAGATATAGTATCCACATATGTTCCATTGAAACTTGAAATGCGTGTAGTTTTCCACTCAAGGACTGGATTTTGTGGAATAGAAAGAATACCTTCTAGCTCTTCACCAAGAATAGTTAAATTCTCACCCACAAAGTGATGGAAAAATTATATCTAGACATTTCTTTAAGCTACAATGTTCTCCTTATTTTTTCTATCTGATCATGTCTGTGGATAGTGGAGCATGGAGAAATGACAAGGACAATCCCAATGATGTCGATCAAGAACCAATAAGTCTTTAGGTTATTTATTTTATGGGAATGAAGTGGAAGTGGTGAAGAGGTATTGTGTCATTACTCACATAGAGATGGGAGACAATTGACATTTTTGCAAGAAAATTTCCAAAGGGTTGTTTAGGTTGTTATAACATTCTTTTTCTTTTCCAATTCTTCTGTTGGAGATGGTGTACAATTTTTTCACTTTCTATGTTATCATAAAACATTTCAGCAATCTCATTGAAACAAGTGATACAGATCTCACCGCCTTTGTTGTCAACAAAATCAAAGCCAAAAACACCCACTACCCTTCGAATTGTGAAATTCCCATATGGACATTTTGCAAGGGCTCACCCCTCAAGATACCACATGCACATGGTTGTGTTTAGACCACTAATGAAGACAGAATTTGGCAAATATTTTGCGAAACATATTTTTCAGAGGTGAGGTTTGTTGAAAAACATTAGTGTCCACACTTTGCATTTCTTCCACTTGTGGTTGTTTGCCGAAAACAATATGATTTGGGAGCCGAGAAGGGCAACCAATTTTCAGAAAAATCTCAACTACTATATCCATGTCAGTAATCAAAATGGTCCTACAGGGATAGAGTACACAGGCCAAGGGAAACCTTAGCAACCTTATACATGTCATTCAAGGTATTAATAAAGGTGAAGCTTTGGACACATACATTTCATGTTTCACCATCCTGCAAATGACTTTCTCCAAGTGGACAATTGTGCCTTCTTTCAACATTTTCCCCAGAATTATTTTTGAAAATTTGGAGGGCAACAACGTTGTTTGAAGGTGAACACCGAAAGGTCAAATCGATGTTGTGTTTCTGTGTTCAATAAAGAACACACAGAGCTAAATTTCAAGAGCCGGAGTGTTGAACCTGCATCTGAGCAACGAGTCATTAACCATGCAACTCCTCCTAAAGTCAAAGCCATGTCCATTTTTTTGGTACACACACCAACAAGAAATGTAACCATTGCTTGTTAATCAGAAAGGTCATTAAAAAGGTAATTGTGTACAACAAGGTAAACAAGAAAGTCACATGCTATATCACCAAATACAACAGGAGGGGGAATTTTTTTTGGAGAATCGACAAAGATGAGAGCTAAACAAGATTAATACCTAAAGATAATGCATTAACTTTGAATTAAACAATGCTAAAGTATTTAAATCTCTACTTCTCTAGATTACCAACAAACAAGTAAATGGACCTAAATAAGCTCCATGGCAATCAATATTTGGTTGTCCTTGATATCTCCAAGAACCTAGGAATGGGGGCTTATCAAAGTTGGGCTACAAGACCCTTTTTGACACCTCCCATATGACCTAAGCACTTTAGGCTAGAATATGAAGCTTAGCTCCTCAAGATGATGAACTCTCAAGAAAACAAGGTGCAAGCTCTTAGTCTCTTTGCTATATGCTTTGCATTTGCTCTCTTAGGAGTTTAGGTGTAAGTAAAAAGGTAGGTGGAGGGCTCTTTATATAGCCCAAAGGATAAAGGATTCAACACATTCTCATGAATGTGGGATAAAGGTAAAACATGATTAGGAATGGATAAGGTTGCTTTATTAAAGGTAACCTTACTTTAGAAGGGTTTAATACATGTTTAGCAAGTCATGGGAGTTGGGGGGTATTTTAATTAATCAAAGGTGATTAATTAATAGGTAGATGTAAGCTTATAGAAGATAATTAGAGGAATATTAGTATGATTTAGGCTATTATAAGGGGATTAAATCAATTAAATATTGATTTATTGGTTAAATGGAAGGGAAAGCTAATTAATTAATAATAATTAATTAGTCTAGGTAGAAGGGGTGATTTATTAACGGAAGGTCGTTAATTAGGTATTTGTTGGATAGGCAACTTAATTAATTAGCTTAGTGTAATTAATTAATGATGATATGAGGGAAAATGAGTGCTTTTGATGATATGTCATTGATTTGTGAGAAAGGGGATAATTAGTGCAATTTAAGTATTTAAATTGCTTGGGCGTAATTATAGGTGTCTACATTTGCCCCTCTTTGGGGTGGCGTAAGTGATGCCACTTCAAAGATAGTAGACATAAGAGATTTTGAAGGGATAGAAGAAAAATTAGTAGGAGGGAGAGATGCCCCCTCGAGTGTCGATGGGGTGATGGAAGAAGCCGATCGACGATCAAAAAAGGTGAGATATAGGTAGAGTAAGAAGGGGGACGAGGCAGGATGCCTCGAGGAGAGGGAGAATTAGGGGTGAAAGGGAAGTGGTGTAGAAGAAATATGGATGAGGGGGAGAAGAGCTTAACCTCTAGCCGCTTATTTGTTTCAAACAAATTTGATGTCATCATATTGCCATAGAACTACGTCATCGGTCCTTATGAAAAATATAAGCATACGACAAAGGTAGAATGACATGAAAAGCCATAATACGAACAATTGTCCATTGCTGAAAATACCAACTCCACGCAACATACAAAAATGCAATGCAATACGAGAAGGAAACAAGCTCATCTAACAGGGAAAACAAGTACGAACGCACATATCCAACCCAACAACGGTCAAGACAGTTGTACAAATGTTTTGTTATCAGTGTTGGAGAGATCCACAAGTTCATGATTGATGACAAGGGTTAAAAAATGATGCCCCAAGCAAGGATACATGCAAGGGGAAATGAAAATGGACACGGGTCCATGAAAAGTGTTTCAGGTGCAACGAAACAACACAGTGCAACCAAAAGTGCCCAGAGTAGTATGCATGAAGCAAGCAACTAGCTTTTGTGAATGGTCAGAATCCGTGATCACGTGAGTCATATTAATCGGGAAGATGTGAGACAAACCAACAGATATGGAGAAAATACCATGCGCAAGACACAAGTTTCAGCCGTAAGAAGCAAGTTACCATTTTGTAGGGTGTTTTACTTTTTAGAATTTTTTGAAAAAATTTTGCCTTGTTTTTGGATTTTTTTGATATAGTAAATGTTTGTATTGTTTTGGCTTTCTCAACCATGATAAACAATAAGAAAGGAGAAGAAGAAAAAGAAGGGCCTAGGGCAAATGTAAAGTGCCCTAGGTGGAAGAAAAGAGAAACAAACGACAAATAATGTCCTTGTTTAGTGGAAAAATTAAGAAAAAATAATTATTTGAAAAATAATTATTTACGAGGGTGTGAAGAAGAATAAAAATCGCCAGGGAGCAATAAAATTGTCCTGGGAGAAGAAAGGGGTATTGACAAAAATGCCCCAATACGGTGAAAATAAGAGAAAAATAATTATTTAATTAAAAATAATTATTCCACAGTGAATAGAGGAGAAAACGGTGAGCTAAACGGGTGTCCCGGCCATCCGATCGGTGAAAAACAAGTTAATATACTCGGGGGGTAAAAACATCGCAATCAGTTCATTTTAACCGCTCAGTTTAGAAAACTTACCATGAGGCTCTGACACTCAGAGAGATGGTGATCGCACGTGATCATTTGAGGCGTGTCAGAGATCAGAGATGATAGATCTCGTAGACAATATCAAATGTTGTTTTCAAGTGTTATTTTGATGTATATGGATGGGATGATATGATGATATTGGTGTGGGGGATAGATTTTTGATTATGCGCAACCCCTCTTGCCCCCATTGATGATATGATATGTGATGATTAGCTTAACATACATGCATGATGTAAAACTTAGCATTTTTGTTTATATATGATGTATAGATGATGCTAGATGTGATGATAGTGATGGTAATGTGATGTGAATGATAACAAAATAGAGCACATGCAAGAAACACAGCCAAATGCTACAAAGAACACCAGGAATTAATGCAATACACCATGAATCACCATGCCTTATTAACAAGTAACAAAACACAACCAAATGCATTAAGAAAGAAATAAAGAATTAACACACTAGCATGTCGAAACCCACTACAATATGCACAAGCAAGAATGAATCTATTCTAAGCAAGAAAAGATAAACTATGACAAAGTACACCCAAGCAACAAACAACTCAAAAGCAAGCACGCAAAACACTATACAAGCAACAAGCAAAGCAAGAAAACAAGACAATGCAAGTAAATGTTTTTGTAAGATATGTTTTCATAAACCGATTTTCTATTGTTTAGGTTTTTGTGAAACAATTTTATATTGTTTTTGTGTTTTGTGAAACAATTTTTTGTGAAACAATTTTCTATTGTTTATTGTTTTTTGTGTTTTCTCAAAACAATTTTCTATTGTTTTTGTGTTTTCTCAAAACAATTTTCTATTGTTTTTGTTTTTTCAAACAATTTTCTATTGTTTTTGTGTTTTCTCAAAACAATGTTCTATTGTTTTTGTGTTTTTTTTTTGTTTTCTCAAACAATTTTCTATTGTTTTTGTGTTTTTCAAAACAATTTTCTATTGTTTTTTGTTTTTTCAAACAAACAGGTTTTTCCAAAGCTATGTGCAGGTAACCAAGAAAGCATGGATGCCCCCAGTGTTAGGTGGGGAATATACAAGGGCAGAAGCCACGCGCTTATGAACAAGAAGGTGAAGTCATTGAGTTTCCCCCAACGTAAGATGGGAAATAACGAAAGACCACGTCCCTTACAGTGAAATAAGAAGGCAAAGCCGATCAAGGTGGACAAGATGGTGTGCACAAGGAAACTCGAAGGTAGAACCAGGTCCAGGACAAAGACAACTACCCTTCTAATATAGAATGCTTGTGAACAACGAATCCTCCCGAGGCGCCGGAAACCGGTTTTCACCCAAGGACTTGTCCAAAGTGCCACAATTGCGTGGTTTTCACTAGTGGACGACCTGTTTTCTCTTTTTCTTTTTCTGATTTTTTTTTTTGATGTTTTTGTATTTTTTTTATTTTTGTGCCATGTTCAAGCATAGAACTTCTTAAGATGCATGGCATTCATTGGCTCTCGGAGCTCATCACCATTGGGGTGAGCCAGTTTGTATGCCCCGGTGCCATACTTGGCAACTATGACATAGGGTCCTAACCAAAGTGTGGTTCGAACTTCCTTTCTTTTTCTCACTCTCGCTCCGGTGTTGAACGGTTCTCCTTCATAACTAAATCACCCACCTCAAACCGGCGAGGGATGATTCTCTTGTCAGTAGTTTCATGGAGATTCTGTGTTGATATACCTTCAGTGATTAAGAGCGAATGCGCCTCTCATCCAAGAGCTCTAACTCACCAATCTTGCCACTCGATAATCTTCATCCTTATCCAAATAGTCCCAAGAGAAATTCGCAGGATGGGAGTTCAATCTCTAAAGGGATGATAGATTCTGTCCCGAACACTAGGAATATGGCGTCGCACCCGTAGGAGTGCGAATTGATGTTCGGTAGGCCTGCAGGGCTGGGTGGATCAGTAGGTGCGTTTTGACCGGTTTTGCTAACCATCTTCTCCATTATCCTTACCAAAGTCTTGTTTGTTGCCTCAGCTTGTCCATTACCCTGAGGGTAATATGGTGTGGACCATTTCAATCTGATTTGGAACCGCTGGCAAAGACCTTTCACAGTTTTGTTCTTAAATGACTTCCCATTATCTGTGACAATGGCTGCAGGATACCATATCGGCAAATAATGTGATTCATGATGAATTTAGAAATCTGTGCTCCTGTGACATAGGTTAAAGGGACAACCTCCACCCATTTTGTAAAGTATTCTGTAGCTATGATGATATGTGTATGACCATCAGATGAGGTAGGAGTAAGCTTCCCTATTAGATCAAGTCCCCACTTGGAGAATGGCCATGGGGTAGTGATTGGTCAGTAATGGTCATGATGGAGCATGGATGAAATTTCCATACTTTTGGCAAAGCACACATTTTCTAACATAATTACAACAATCAGTTTCCATGGTGGGCCAATAGTAACCTACTCTTAACAGTTTCTTAGCCAAGACCATTCCATTTGTATGTGCTCCGCATACTCCTTCGTGTACTTCTTTAATTGCCTGGATTGACTCCATCACATCCAGACAACGTAATAGATTCCCATCGTAGCCACGATGATAAAGTGTACCTCCTAAAAGGGTGTAATGGGCTATCTGGTGAATCAGGATTTGCTTTTCAGAATGGGAGATATTGGGAGGGAAAGTACTGTCCTTAAGATAGGTGAAAATGGGTTCATACCATGGGGAATAGGGACCAACAACCTCACAAGCCAGGCAAGATTCTGGCATGTCATACGCGGGCTGGTGTAGATTTTCTATGAAAAATGGCATATCATTGTTCCCTGGTGGAATACGAAGCATAGATCCCACCATTGCCATGGCATCTGCCGATCTATTCTGCGCTCTGGGATCTGCTCAAAGGTAATGCGCACAAAATACTCCTTCAGAGTTTCCACCAACTTCTTGTAAGGTATGAGCTTGTCATCCTTAACTTTATACTCATCATTAACCTATTTGATGATTAGCTGCGAATCACCTACAACCTTAACATGTTGAATATTCCACTTGATGGCTAGCTTCATCCCTGCAATGAGTGCTTCATATTCCGCAATGTTGTTCAGTGCAAGGGAAGGCCAAAGGAAAGCTCTGTGGTATAGGATCACCCGAAGGAGTAATAAGGACCACTCCCGCACCGAACCATGAAACGTAAAAGATCCATCAAAATGTATCGCCATATGATAGATTCTTCAATGTAGAGCAAAGATGCATCCTAAGCAGATCCAGACTCAAAGGTTTGTGTTTTGCAAAGGTGCTTCCGCTAGCTGGGTGGGCAAGTACTTGTCCTTTAACCGATTTTTGATGGACAAATTTATATCAAACTCACCGAGTAGAATGATCCAATTAGCCATTCTACCCGTGAGGGCGGGTTTGGACAACAAATACTTGAGTGGGTCGACCTTGGATATGAGCTTGGTCTTAGTATTTAGCAGTAATGGAAGTTTTTGAAAGGTAAAAACAACGGCCAAGCAAGCCTTTTCAACTGAGGATAATTAAGTTCATAGGTGATGAGGGTGTGACTCAGATATAGTACACTTTCTCTTTATGGCTAAGGTCATATTGGGTGAGCAAATGCACCAATAGCGATATTGTGTAGTGGAAATATAGAGCAAAAGTGGTTCTCCTGAGTGGGAGGCATGAGGACAGTGGATTAGCCTGTGTATTGTTTAAGCAAAGCAAAGGCTTGTTGTTGCTGGGTCCCCAAAGATGAAAGTGACATCCTTCTTAAGAAAATGAGTGAATGAGTGACATTTATCTCGCAAGTCGGGAGATAAAGTGGCGAATGGCTTGAATTTTCCTCGCAAGCTACGCAATTGCTTGATATTCTCGTGTGGAGGCATTTCGTGATGGCAGACACTTTAGCAGGTCTACCTCAATACCTCATCTTGACACGATGAAGCCTAATAGTTTCCCAGATAGCACACCGAAGACACACTTCTTTGGATTCAACTCGACTTTGTATTCACGCAGTGTTCAAAGATACGCCACAAAATGATAGGATGATCTCTCTTGTTTTGGACTTTCAGATGTCGTCTACGTAGTCTTCCATGATGTCATGAATCATATCGTGAAATATTACTATCATGGCCCACTGATAAGTTGCTCCCGCATTCTTAAGGCCAAATGGCATCACCTGATAATAGAAGGTGCCCCAAGGAGTTGTGAAAGTTGTTTTGTGTTGGTCTTCCCAGCGATCTTAATTTGATTATAACCCAAAAGCCATCCATGAGTGATAGCATTTCATACCCTGCTGTTGAGTCAACAATCATGTCAATGTTGGGTAATGGAAAGTCATCTTTAGGGAAAGCTTTATTGATGTCCCTAAAATCTATGCAGATTTGGATACCGATAGGTTTCTTCTGGACAGGAACAATGTTCGATATCCATTCATAATAATCAATGGCTTGATGAATCCTGCTGCAAGCAACCTTTCCAACTCTTCTTTAACTAACAAGGCCACTCTTGGGTGCATCTTTTGGAGCTTCTATTTGATAGGCTTAGCATCTACGTGCACAACCAGGTTGTGCATGACCAAAGTTGGATCTAAGCCGGGCATGTCTTTGTAAGACCATGCAAACACATCAATAAACTCTCGCAGTAGCATAGTGAACGTCTTTTGTTCTCTGGCCGAGAGTGATGCTCCCAATTTTACTATCTTGGGATCTTCTTCGGTACCAATATTGACATCAATGGTTTCTTCAACTAACAATTTTGATAAATCCTCCATACGCGTAGGATCGGGAGGTAGGTTGAGATCTTCATCCAAGGATGTCTCTATGAGATTTTCATCCTTGGCGTGGTCACTTTGTTTGTCCTTTGATTTTCTTATTTGTTTGTCAGCCAATGCCTCAAAGAGGTTTTCACTGTGTGACTTGGACTTGATTTTTGCCGAGGCTTTTCTTTAGAACTCTTGCCCTCACTTTTCTTTAAATTTTGTTGACCACGAAGTTCAGCCTCCTCGCCGAAGTAGGCGCAGGTGTCTAAGTCGATAAAGAAACCCTTCTTGTGATCTCCAATGGGAATTGTATCCCTTATGCCCATGAACTCTGCAATAGCCTCGTCATTCTCGAATAAATCTAGTGGCACGTGACGTTGTTGGTCCCATTCAACAAGGGAAGGGTACACAAGGTCAAGGGTTGGTTCAATGGGGGTTATGGTCAGGACAACATTGTTCATGAAAAGGTTCGTGGAGGCCAGATCCTCATATAGGCTACAATGGGAATCCGTATCACTGTCTAGGTACTCAGAGCTATCCTCATGCTCAGAACAAGTCACATCTTGATCATTGGGGTGTGCTCCATAAGGGTGAATCCCAATGCCATATCTTTCTATTTTGAAATGTGGAAGAGGGACTGGTTCTCTTTGTCCTTGTTCATTCCTCCCACATCCTAGGCCTCAGAGCCCATGGAGTACATCATTCGCTAGATTTTTCATATTCCGGGGTTTGATAACAAGATGGCCGAGTGTCCTCAGGGACCCAAGTAGAGGTGGATCAAGCAATTTTTCCTCGCCTAACAAGCCTCCAGTAGAGGAAACCCAATAGTGTGTTCCTCTCTAGGTCTCATGAAGTGGTAGTTGGGTCGACCTCTAGTCTTGGGTGACAAGGAGAGGTCAGAAACCAAGAGTGCTTGTTGTACATTATACTCCCCACAACCATATTCCAGAATTTTCATCTCCCATGAATCAAATGGAGATGTGGAAGTGGATGCCCCATGAGCGCAAGACCTAAGAGAATCTGAATCCACCTGGGATTCCATAGCCTCAGACTGAACAGGAATGGCCATATCCATGGAGGGACATGCATATGTACCATTTCGTGCAAAGCTATTGAGAGCTCTACAATGAGCAAAGGGCTCTGAGTCTCCTGGTATTGTTATCGTATGTCCCTCATGCTTCAACTTGATGCATTGATGAAATGTTGATGGCACGGCCTGCATGGCATGATCCATGGTCGGCCTAGAAGCATATTATATGGAAGTTCCAAGTCTAGGATGTGAAACTTTGTCTGATGGCAAGTGGGGCCCACCTCCATGGGCAGCGTAATGGTGCCTACTGACTCTCTTTCCGCGTTGTCGTATGTGGTGATAGTGATGATATGGGACTCAAGATCTGCCTCCGTATGTCCCAATTGTTTGACTAATTTAAGCATGCAGATGTTCAATCCAGATCCGTTATCCACAAGCACCCATTTGATTTTCCTGCGGGTGACAACTACCTCAATGTATAAGGGAAGATTATGTTTAGGATTCTGGTAGGGACCTCCCTATGGTTGAAAGTGAGATGCTCACTGGGTGCAATATTTGCCACCGCGGCTTGAAGGTACGTAGGATCGACTTCTAAAGGCACTCCCGACCCCTGAAGAGTTTGATACAAAATGTCCTTATGCACATTGGATATCTTGAGAAGATCTAAGATCGAGATCTTAGCAGGTGTCCTCTCAAGTTGTTCTAAAAGGTTATATTTACCAGTTTGTGGGGTCAACAGAGAGGGTTCCAGAATCACGAGGTGGGCACGCCTTGTTATACAGCAAAGCGCGTCCTTTCCTCGATCCGGATGGTATTGACACGGGCCGTAGCAGGGAGTGAATACATCCGATAAGTGAATCGTAATGATTGTTATCTCTTTTGGTATACAAGTAATTCGTGGCTTTATAGGTTTGGGATGAGTCTCCCGATCCGGCTTTGTCTTTTCCGACTTATCATGCTTAGGGAATGGTTCCTTATAAATCCCCATTTTCTCGTTAGGTGTTTGCATTTTTCCAGGGTTATCCACCTCTATCTCCCCATTATCAATGAGGTCTTGAATATAGTGGTGAAGCCACAAACATTTGTCTGTCTTATGACCTTTAACGCGATGCATTTCACAATATTCATGCTCCTTATACCATGAAGGTTTAGGAGCGTTGTCATCAAATGGTTGCATTATAGGATAGGTCATCATGTGGGCCGCATCCAACTATTTTAGTATGATGGACAATGGTTCATTGAGGGAGGTGAATGTTCATCGCTTTGGTGGTGGTTGAATTGGGCCCTTGGTTAGTTTAAAAGGTTGACTTGGTTTGGACCATTTGAACACGTTTGGAATCGTGATTCCGCATCTCCCACCACATTTTTGTTTTTGTTAAAGATCTTTGGCTTTTCAAAGCTGGGTTCGACACTTTGGTTGTCTTTAGATTGGGTTTTGAGGGTGCCTTTGGCAATGAGAGCCTTTTCTATTTGAATCCTTTTTCGATAACCTCCTCAAAGGTGGACACAATGCATTTGGAGGTGGAAAGCTATATCCTGGGTTGAGATTAGGGATGAAAATATCGACCACCGCTTTCGTGGAAAGCGCAAGGGAAGCGACTAGCTATCCCTCTCCATCATTGGAGGAAGCTGGCGAAGGTCTCATTTGGGTGTTGTTTTGTGCCGCACAAGTCTGCCATGGTGACATCACTCTCTATGTTATACGAGAAATGACGCACGAATCTTTTTCACCAATTCTGGCCAGGTGAAAATTGATCCTCGTGGTAAGCGCGTAAACCATTCCAATGCTTGACCTCCGAGACTCTTAGGAAAAAGTCTGATGAGGTAATTATCACTATAAGACACCTCTTGACATGCCATGTAGAAATCTTTAACATGATCCCTTGGGTCTCCCTTTCCTTTGTATTTGTCAAACTTTGGCATATCAAATTTCTTTGGAAAGGGTCAAGGGTCATTGTCTTGTCAAAAGGATAGGGGCATAGTTCTTCGTATTGGTATTTCCTAATACTCCCTATATTGCTTTCTTGTATGCTCGCAAGCGTTGCTTTCATAGATTGCACTTCTTGTGTGAGCAATTGTTCTCTAGTGGGAGAAGTGGGGATGTGTACACGATGATACCCCGTGTCTTCTTCTCCTTGGTTTTCTCGATGGAGTTCGTGGATCCTAAACTTAGGCCTTGACTTTTGAACGTTCTTGTTTGTGTCTTTCTATACCTGGAAAGTAAGCAAAGCTAGTTGTTGGCTTAGGTTACTGAGTTGTTGTTGGATTGTGACTTGGTTTGTGTCTTCTTTTTCTCTAAAGGTTCTTCCTCTTCGTATTGTGGAGGTTCTTCCCTTGTCTCATGTTCTATCTTGTTTCTTCGTGGCACTTTGATGAGGGGTATTCTATGCCCTACCACTTTATCATTTTTTCTACGTAAGAAGTGGAAGCATGCCCGCCTGTTAAAATATCTTCCATATTGATAAGGGGGTGTTCTTCCTTAGTAGTGTCATTTGTAGGTAATATTGGTTCATTCTCAATGGGAAATTTGGCCCCTAATTCCATGACCCATGCCAAAACTCTATCTTTGTTTCTAAGGAGAAACTCATCTAGTAGAGTGGGGTCAAAATCAAAGTCCATGTGTGGTGATTCTAATTCATTTCCACTATGATCGACCATTTCTTCTGTTTCCTTTTCTATAGAAAATAGTGGTCCTAGATCGTGTCCGATAAATGGGTTTGACCCTTGTCTGTTAGAGGTTTCCCAAGCTTGCGCCTGTTGTTCCTCATATGTTTGTTTCTTTAACCCTAGACGTGTTTCTTGGGAGCCATGTTTTCGTGATAAGTTTCACTAAGGTAAGTTGTAGATTTGTTCAAAATTCAATGACTACCCCTAAGTGAAACACAAGATGTACGTGTTAAGAGTAAATTAACAATGTGAGAATACCAATGTGATAGAGTGATAAAGTCACCAATGAAACAATCATTTGGTACCAAAACTTAATCAAATGAAGTACTTCCTAGACTACGTTTCAAAGTAATTTACGACGCCAGATGATTAACAAGATGTCTCCACTTATGCCAAGTTCAAAGGAATGAACAAGACGTAAGTAAATACATGAAGTTAAATGTGATCTCCCAATCAAGATATACGATGAGCAAGCTCAAGTCTGATTAAGACCTATATCTCAAAAAGTGCCAATTACGATTTGTGAATGACACAACAATATCACCAAGATATGTTAACCCACTTTGCAAGAAAGTGAAGTATTGATATCGAGGTGTTATTGATATAACACGCACAAATGGTAGTGCCTAGCACCTTTTGAAATCGAGGTAATAATAAAACCGAACAAAAAAAGCTCAAAGTATAGCTAGGAATAGTTAAGAATGTGTGCAACGTAACCGTACAATATAGGTATTTATGTCGAGTTTACAAGAAACAAGACGTAAATATCGAAATTGTAATGATACGAGACAAACAAGCTAACTCCTCTATGGAAGTCCGTGGTGATGAACCACGCCTAACTACAATGACGATCTTGACGTGGGTATCAAGATCACAATGGCTACCAAATGACGTGAAAATGCCTCCACTCACTTTAGACGTTTAACTAACCCAGCCGCAAACATGGATGGGCGTAAATGGACATAAAAGTGAGAGAAACAGTGAATGGAAACACAAAGGTAATCACACCTCTTTTGATCAACAAAGTGTCAAAAGAATATGAAGGAAATAAATCAAGAAAATGACAAAAAATGCTAGCCTCACTTCGGCAGAGTTTCACCTCGCCCTAAGGCAAGTAAAAACTAGGCGAAAGTAATACGTCACACGTTTCTCAAAAAGAAGGTTCACAACTCAACACTATTTTAAAATGGTCAAAGTGGGCTCCTGGCCAAAGTATATTCTCCTAGGTGGTTCTCTCACCCTAGGTGTTACAAAGTTGCCACGAGTGAGTGTGATTTACCAAAAAGTCACACTGACTAGTTTGGGAGTATCTCGGCTTTACTTTACCCCCTTCAAGAACAATAGGCAACTAGTGCATCTACGTGTACTATCACTGGGGTCGCCACAATGGACAACCTGTAACGCTATCTCACAAAGGAATCACTAGTCAAGTAGGTAGTGCGGAGCACTTCCCATTTCATCCACAAGGTTCCCTCTTGCGTGGACTACTTTGGGGTTCCCGAACCACCCCCATTGTTGTAGCTTAAGGCGTTATGCCAAAGGGGTTATGTTCCAGTTGAGCGGAGAGGGACATACCCTTTTTTGAAACCTGCAATACAGTGTTTTGAATATGTTGTTCTTTTTATCTTGTTTAATTAGGTGTGGTTTACTTGAACACCTTTTGGCAACCTGTATAACAACTGTATTAGTAGTTTTTGATTTTCGTTTTGATTCCTCCTTTCTTTGACAAGTGTTTTTAGGTCCTGCACTCAAGCGTTAGTAGTTCTCCAAGAAAATCACATTATTTAAAAGAGGATTAAGAGTTGCTTTTGATTCTCAAGATCATCCAAGGATGCAAGAGAAGAGCATACACAACAAATAATCCAACTAAAAAGTAAAGAAAATCTTTTCAATCAATGAACCATACAAAATTCTTGATAAATGTTCATTCCCTAAACCAAAAGTGAAAGATGAAGTTTCCAATTTACCAAATGTTATAAAATGAAGACTAAAGTTGTTTTTGATTCTCAAGATCACCCTAAGGTGCAAGAGAAGAGCATACACAAACTTTATCCCAACTATATAGAAATGGAAAACTTCAAATCAAAGGACCATTGAAAATGTTTTGTAAAAGGTTCATTCCCTTAAACCAAAAGTGAAAGATGAAGTTTCCAATTTACCAAATGTTATAAAATGAAGACTAAAGTTGCTTTTGATTCTCAAGATCACCCTAAGGTGCAAGAGAAGAGCATACACAAACTTTATCCCAACTATATAGAAATGGAAAACTTCAAATCAAAGGACCATTGAAAAATGTTTTGTAAAAGGTTCATTCCCTTAAGCAAAATGAATAATCAAATTTCCAAGTTTAATCCCAATGTTAAAAAGATATAGATCAAAGTTGTTTTTGATTCTCAAGATCACCAAAAGGTGCAAGAGAAGAGCATACACATGCTTTGGTCTAAATCGAGTAAGCATGGAAATACAACATTCATCAAAACATTAGACATGTTAGAAAATGACCAGTTTTAAACTAATAGAAAACCTAAATTTTTGTAAGTATAAATCCCAAATTTATGTTTTCATTGCATATTTAACTTCAATACCTTTCCAACGCAAAAAAATGGAGTCATTTTGAGTTCGGGAGCAAAAGTTATGGCCTTGAAGATGGGTTACGCATATGCTCTTATGCTCATGGGTATGCACTTGACATGCACTCAAAAAATGTCAAAAAAACGTCCCTTAATCTGCAAAATGGGCAAATTTTTCCAACCAAGATTCAATTTTGACAACAACCCATCACATTAATATATGAATAGAAGACTCAACGCTATCAAACATTAACATACATGCTCAAGAATTTAAGATTTTCAAGAAATTGACAAAACTAACATGTAGAATGATGAAAAAGTAAGCTCTAAAAATGAAAACATGATGAAATCTTGAAATTTTCTCACCAAGATTAAATTTTGACAGCAACCCACCACATTAATATGTAAATAGAAGACTCAACACTATCAAACACTAACCTACATGCTCAAGAATTTAAAATTTTCAAGAAATTGACAAAACTAGCATGTAGAATGAAAAAGTAAGCTCTAAAAATGAAAACATGATGAAATCTTGAAATTTTCTCACCAAGATTAAATTTTGACAGCAACCCACCACATTAATATGTAAATAGAAGACTCAGCACTATCAAACACTAACCTACATGCTCAAGAATTTAAAATTTTCAAGAAATTGACAAAACTAGCATGTAGAATGTTGAAAAAGTAAGCTCTAAAAATGAAAACATGGAGAAATCTTGAAATTTTCCCATCAATTCCAATTTTGACAGCACTTCACCTCCTTTATACCTACAAGGAAGACTCAACACATGCAAACTCAACAAAACAAGTTAAGAAAAACAAGTTAGATCAACATGTGTAAAAGAGGGTTAGTAACCAAAAATGAAACTTAACTACAAAAACTTGAAATTAAGTGCAAAGGACAATGGAGTAAGTCCCACCGGGCATGCCAAATGTGTGCATGTTTTTTTTCAAAATAATGCTAATATGAGTAAAGAACTAACACCTAAATAGTTCTTAACTTAGCAAGAATGAACAAAAACTAAACACCATCAAGATAAGAATTAAACAAGATTAGATGCTAGCATTCATCAATACAAACTTTGAAACTAACAATGCTAAATATCTAAACTCTCTATTCTCTAATTACCAACAAAATAAATGAATGGACCTAAGTAAGCTCCATGGCTATCAAAATAGTTGGTCCTCCTTGTATCTCCAAGAACCTAGAATGGGGGCTTATCAAAGTTGGGCTACAAGACCCTTTTTGACACTCCCTCCCATATGACCTAAGCACTTTAAGAAAGAGGCTTAACTCTTCAAGATGATGAACTCTCAAAAAACAAGGTGCAAGCTCTTAGTCTCTTTGCTATATGCTTTGCATTTGCTCTCTAAGGAGTTTAGGTGTAAGTAAAAGGTAGGTGGAGGGCTCTTTATATAGCCCAAAGGATAAGGATTCAAACACATTCTCATGAATGTGGGATAAAGGTAAAACATGATTAGGAATGGATAAGGTTGCTTTATTAAAGGTAACCTTACTTTAGAAGGGTTTAATACATGTTTAGCAAGTCATGGAGTTGGGGTATTTTAATTAATCAAAGGTGATTAATTAATAGGTAGATGTAAGTTTATGTAAGATAATTAGAGGAATATTAGTACGATTTAGGCTATTATAAGGGGATTAAATCAATTAAATATTGATTTATTGGTTAAATGGAAGGGAAAGCTAATTAATTAATAATAATTAATTAGTCTAGGTAGAAGGGGTGATTTATTAACTAAGGTCGTTAATTAGGTATTTGTTGATAGGCAACTTAATTAATTAGCTTAGTGTAATTAATTAATGATGATATGAGGGCAATAAACTATTTATGTATGTACACCTCTTGTATACATTAAACTTGGTTTCAACTTTTAACAAGAGTTACATAAAAAAATTCAACTTTGGAATCAATTATGATGCACAACAAAATGGAAGAATACAAGGAACTAACTAAATTCACACAATTTCATTATGTCCGCAACCTAGTTGTGTTTCAAGTGGATATATCAAGGAATTCGACCACATAAAAATGTTGTTTTATAAAACTCTAGACCGCATCTAGTGTTAAAATATGCAACAAATTTAAAATAAACAATTGTATTTCAAATTATTCATTCAATTCTGTTTTAAAACAGTTTAAATTCCTTTGTGAAATACTTATAACACGATAAGGCTTCAATTCCAACAATAGCATGTACCTGGAATAAGTGAATGTATGACATCGCAATCACTCGAAGCTTGATAAAATATGGTAGATGATGGCCCCATGGTAGTAAATGAAGTAATAATATCATCAAGAAATTATAGGAGAACTTACATATCCACTATCCACCACAAGCCTAAAACAACAACAACAAGATGATGGCCCTTGGTAGTAAATGAAGTAATAATATCATCAGAAATTATAGGATAACTTACATAGCCACCACAAGCCTAAAACAAGAAGAAGAAGAAGCAAAAGGCCAATTTTATGTAATGAATTAGGGCATATTAGCTAAATTCAATGAATAGTCCCTACTCTATGAAAGACTTGGCTTTCACGCAGATTTAAGAGAATGGTGTGACAACCATGTAAAGAAACATGAAAACCTAGTAGAAGACCAAATGGTGGGAGAACTTTGAAATTTTATTCATCACAAGCTTCAAAACTAGTGCTTTGAAAATAGGGTTCATTCAAATAACAACGATTATAATGCATCTTGTAATGTCCAAATATTTTGTAAATTTACTTCAAAAGTAAAATTTTGGGGATATAAGGACAAGAAATACAATTAATCCAAACCTTAAATACAACATTCTGATTTTCTTTCAAAAAGGGAAAGAAAACAATGAAAGTGTAGCATATTTCGAGAGGAAAGTTTACAAATAAAAAGGCTTTGCCTTCAAATTTTAAAATATGTACATTTCATAAGACAAAGTTTTTCCCAAAACGAAGATGTTAAAGGTCGATGAAAGACTTTAAGATGGCCTCATATGTGGCGTAACCAAAGTATTTGCGAAGAAAAAAACAACTTTGGATATTGTAGTTTATTTGATTAAGGTAACGATTCATGTAAGTTTCGAATTTTAGCTTTGAAAGAACCATTGCAAGGCCAATCAACACAAGTGAATTAGACGCTAGTAAATCTAAACACGAACCTAAAAATTGCTGAAACCGAAGCTCATCTATGTAATGGGAAAAGTAACATAATCAACTGAATAAATGTAGAGATCAAAATCAAAACAAACAACACTTTTTCAACGAACTAAATTTTTCTAATTTTGGCACACGAAATTCCATTTACAGTGAACAAAACTTTGAACTAAATACATCTAAAAAGAGTGTACATGTAAATTCAGAAATGTAGACTAAAATGGCACAAGTGCTGGTATCAAATTTAAATGAAAATTGAAGAATGTGGAATGTGCAAAATAAATTTACATAAAAGTGGTGTTATATAGGAAATCACTCAAACACACATCAACTCAGTATGTTACTCAAAAAGAATGAAAGACAAAACATGGCACTTAACTCGAATGAAGCACTTAGTTACCAAAGTAGAATGGGGTAGATATAATAAACATATATATTATGACCATTATATGTAGTTACAAAACATGGTTTAAGTTTAATAACACCAACAACAAACCAACATAATATATTCGAGACCATCAGATGTAGATACAAAATATGCTTGATGTATAATGAGGTATAGTTCAAATAAAAGACCATACAGAAATTCCTATAACTTTATACATTCTACAACTTTACTCTCCTTTACAAGGTTTTCAGGAAGGAGGCAATCATTTTTTTTTACAAATTTTTTGTTAGTAACACTACGAATTATCTTTGCGTACTTTTTTTTCCACTATCATTTTTCACAGTCCACCACACTCATTTTTTTTCAGTTTATAGGAAGGTTCACATTTCATTGCATCCTCCTTAGAATCATAAGTTAGGATAGATACATGCGAGTGAGGTCCAACTATATGGAATTTGGGATGATACAAAGGGCTTTGTGGCAAAAGGAGAAGTTGCTCTCTAACCAATTCTGCTATAATTGGTTTAGGTGGTTTTGGCTGCCTACAGTATAAAATGTTTATAATAAACTCGAATCCTTTTAAACTACTCTTCTCTTTACAAGTATGGTGTCGTAACAGTCACACCATCTGGGGCAGAGGCAATTGTGTTTCTATTCTTTATTCTTTCAAACTGAAAAGGAAAACAACCAAACATTAAGGAAAGAAACAACTGACATAAAATGCATCAAGAGGTGAGTGAAGGTTTCTCTGTCGGAAAGCAGCTTCAAAAGCCTTCCCGTTGAATAGTCTAACGTCTAGCAAGGGATGCTTCAAGCGCCTTTCAAGTAGGAGCTAATTCCACAAGACACACTACGAATCATGTTAATGGGAAAAGCACATGCTCCTTCATGCCATTATTAACAGTATGGATATTTTTGCATCTTCAAAAATCATAAGAAAAGCCTCACATAAAATAACTTCTGCATTGAAAAGATACCTAACCATAACAATAACAACACATAATATAAGTTTCATTTACTATTTCCACCTATTATAATTTAAGTTTCATTTACTTTTTCCACCTATTGACAAGTTTCATATAAAATGTACTAACTTACAAATGATACCTTTAAGATGTACACTAAAATATTATTTAGCAAGGCGAGAAATGAATATATATCTATTTTATAAATTAGAACACTCCATTATAAATTATCACGATAAAGAATCAAAAAATTTAGATTTTAGAAAATAACTTTTTTTTCAATTAAAAAAGCAAAAAAAAAAAGAATTGTGCATCCCTTTTACTTCTTGTGATTGCATATATTTGCTTACGTTTGTCAGACACTTGTACCCATTAAACAATTTCACTATGTAAACGGGAAGTACATCCGCTTTTTTCAATGGTTCGAGACAAGAGAAAGGAAAAATACTAACACTTATAACTTCAAACTCGTGTGCTCATGTCCACACACTACCAAAGTCTAGAGACAAAAGAGGGGCAAATCGACTTTACGTAAATCGTAAAATACATGATGTCTATTTTTAGGGAACACAATAATACAAAAAAAGACCCTATTGGTTAACAACTGCAAGGAACAATTGTAAATGTTGGATAATCAAATGTTATTATATAAAGGCTTTACCATTTTTCATGGAATTATTTTTTCCCTTAAGGAACCCGAGACGTTGGAGTAAAAATGACAAAATACGCAATGGTCGAGACATAATATTCAGAGAAAGGATGCTTAAACAAGCAAAAATAAAGAAGAATCTTCTATCGACAATGTTGCTCCAAACGTTAACTATGACATTATGATATCCTTTGAAAAAGAATAACAAAATAATGAAAATGAAGCGATTTATATGAGGAAGGGAATAAAGAAGAAATATA
Organism: Taxus wallichiana var. yunnanensis; assembly: GCA_018340775.1. Lineage (NCBI taxonomy): Eukaryota > Viridiplantae > Streptophyta > Pinopsida > Cupressales > Taxaceae > Taxus > Taxus wallichiana. The sequence goes on along the minus strand of CM031240.1, from coordinate 347,742,148 downwards.
TATCATTCCGGTTCAAATATTCTTTGAAAAAGTAAAACAAAATAATGAAAATGCAAGGTATTTCTATGAGGAAGGGCAAAAGAAGAAACATAAGGTCATTCCATAAACTAAAAGCTTTAAACGGGAAAGGAAAAGCATATGATGCTACTAAAAAAACTACACCGGAGTGTCCGACTCACAACATGTTATGTTATACAAATGGAGATCTTTATTATGCAACTATTTGCTCAAATAACAATGTCAAATTCCCATAAAAGCATTTTTTTAGTCCGGCACTACTCAACCGAGATGGTATATTATCTATTTTGATGACACAACCCAATCCAAAAGAATATTATTATGAATTGGTAGAAATACCATTAGAATCATAACGTAATGGTCAAAGACAAAATATTAGAGAAAATATGCTTAAACAAGCAAGCAAGAAAGAAGAATCTTTTATCGGTGATAACACCCCAAACTTTTAGCACAAATTAGCTAGTTTAAAGCAAGACTAACACCACATAGTCTAAAGCTAATTGCAAAAGCTAAGGAATGAAACATCAAAGATCAAAGCTTAATAGCATAACAATGGAGATCAAATGAAACTAACATCTAATATCTAAGCATGCTTACTATGTTAGATGATTACTAAACAATAGACCTAAATAGATCTAGGAAGCAATCAAATTGGGAATGGTTGCTACTCCACAAATGGTGAGAAGATCTCTCCAACACAAGACTACAATGTCATGTTGAATACCCTCCTACTAACCATAATGAAGGCTTTAGGCAAAGATGAGCATGTGGATCCTTTAAGGAGTTTAGGCTCTTTAACATATGTATTATATGAGGCTACTAATAAAAGCATGGTGTAAAATATAAAGGAATGAGGTGCACTCTTTTTATAGTTTTCCTTTTGGGAGAAACTTGTATTTTGGTGCATGTGAGACTAAAAATCCCCAAATTAGATTAGAATTGCTAATCATGATTAGGCATTGCTAATCGTAATTAGTGAATTACCAAGTGATTAAGAGGTATGGAGCCTTAATCAACCGCTTAGGGTCAACTAGGAGGCTAGGATAAGCTTTTGAAGCTTGTTGAGATGTTGTGGAGGTGAATGGGGTGATTTTGAGTGGTCAAAAGAGGGTTTGAGTCAATATTAGGGCATATTGACCAAATCAAGGGCAAAATAGGCTTAATTAACTTATAATCGCTAATTGTCTATTTTGAAGAGGATTTTGACTTAGGATTTTCCATAACGTGGCATCCTGAATGTGAAAGGGGTTACACAATAAACAACGTGGTGTTAATTGACTAATTTGGTAAGGAACGTTAGTTAATTAGCGAAAACCACTAACTATAATGGATTTGGCAAGAATGAGAGTGATTTGTATGCGTTTTGGCAATAAGATTGCAAAAGTGGAATTTAGGTGTCTCATAATCGGCAACGAAGATGCTGGTCATGTTTTCATAATGAGTAAAGATTAGCTAAAGTTATTGTGAACTCAAATTTAGGTTAAAATGAATAAATAAAATCTACATAAATTCAAGATCTTTCTTGCATGAAAATCGATATATGTTTTCAACGTAATGCCAAGATCTAGTGTACTAAAATCCCTTTCAAAGGGTCAAACGGCCATGAAATTTGCTAAGCACTCACTTGGGGGAAAAATAATATGAATGGAAGATGCACAGTATTGTTGGTAAATGTTTAATAGCTGCAATAAAAAAATTTCATTCCAAAAAGACCATAAACAACTGATAAATTGCAGCACAACAGATACACAAAATATATATTTCACAAGGCCATAAACATTATTCCAAGCAGCATGTTTAATTACCCACCTGATTTAAAGGCTTAGCAGATTGGTTGAAAAAAATCACAATACAATTTTTATATCTGTGTTCTAACATTAAGTCAAGATATTAACAAAAATCAAAACTGACTTGACACAAATCACGGTGGCATACAACTCAAAAGCATAGAGTATAGCTTTTACCCATTTTTCTGCCAAAAATGTAAACTTCCTGCAACCCTGCAGATGCCGCAAAACTAGCTGGTATGTAGTCAATAAAGGGAAAAAACATCAATCATCCTCCAATGCAATATTTGCCCATGACAAAAAAATTCATATCCACCACCAAATAAAAGTAGACAACTCCAAAACCAGGCAACAAGGAAAACCAATCGAACAAAGCTGCCCACACCACTCGTATTTATAGCTAGCCATTAGGATAATACATTCCGGTTACCGCCCCCACGTCCAACCTAAGCCTACGAACGTCGACACCCCGCACCAAAATCAACAAACATTTAATTTCAGTCCCGAAAGAGTTTCTAGACATAAACCTTAAGCTCCTTCCACACGCGATATCTTGATTTCCCAACCTCATTTTGCCACGATTCGCACAAGTCATGAACCCTAAACTCCTCCCTCACGTGATTTATTAGTTTTCCAACCTTATTTTTCCATGAATCACACTTCGGGCATTGTCGCCGTTCCTCCTTTGCACTGTTCTGTCCTCGGTAGCCTCTCTCCTCTGTGACTCTGCACGACTCGGTTTCCCGTCACATGTAAAATACAATAGATTTGTAAGTATTGCAGACAGTATCAAGGAATGGCCAAAAATCATGAACCCCATCCTGCGGCTGTCATAGCACCGAACTATATAAATCTGTCACATTAAGGTCTAAAGATTTTAATGTCTCTCTGTACAAATTTTCTTACGGGAGTCGTTTAAGTTTTCTTAACAACTCTGTCCTCCCCGACTCGGCATAACTCGAGATTTCCTTGAGCGCCACAATTCCCACCTGCTAGGGTTTCCACACCCTCTCCATCCTACGGCTACCGATGTACCGGACTCAATGTCCCTCTATCGCTCACCCTCCTCCGTCGATGTTTCTGACCTCTGTCAGAAGTCCCTCCGCCTCAACCTAGTTGTAGGAATGCCTTTCGGCGTAATTATTGAGAGTAAAACAACTGGCCGTCACGAGCCTAGTTTTATTATAGCTTGTATCAATTAGGAATGATGTTGTCAACATTTGTAACTCGATGGATCTTATTTACATGTTGTGGATTGTTTTGATTAAGATGGGGCACTTGATTATCCGGTTGTTGCCGAATCCATGAAATAAACTATTATGTTCTTCCATGGTATTTGTGAGTTAAAGATCAACATTGACTCCTGTGTTGTGAATAATCCATATTGTCATTCATTTGAAAACATATTTCACATCCACTAATAATTTCATTTGAAAGCACATATTGGTTTAGTTAATGTTTGAGGCATTGGAAAAAAGAGAAAAAATAATATGTGTGTGTATTTTTGCTCCATTGATGTTATAGAACATCGAATGTTATGAATAGGTAAATATTTAATTTGTAGATTATAATTTTCTAATCGGTTTGAAGATTACAATTTGTTTTATTTATAACATATGGATTACCAATATATTTTTTGTTCGGCACATTACAAAGTGACAAACCCTTGCTCTATGTTACTTGCTCACATCAATTTTTTAAGAAATTGATGGAGTTTGGGGGGTCTAAAGAGAAAACACAGGTTTTGACAGGAAAAGTGTATTGTAAGCATATAACCTCCTCATCCACCCTTTAAACATCATTTCCAACTGAGATCGATATCATTTTTCCTCATTTCCATGGTGGGGGTTCTAGAGACATGGGATCTCCTACTTGGAAGTTGGTTCACACAAATGTATATGCTTAATTATGGTTGTAGGGGCAAAGTTTTTTTAATTACATGCTTTTCCGAGCACCACCTTCCCATTTCCTACATATAAATTCTACATAAATTGAAGGATACCTATGGACTAAAAATCCATGTTGAATCATCTAAAATTTATGTCATGGGTGAGATGCAAAGGGAATGGTCTTAAGGGATCTCGAGGCACAAATTAGAGGCTATGGAACTGGTTCTAAAAAATATATCTACTTTCTCCATGTGGATGGTGGTGACATGGTCGTGGGCTCAAAGTAAATATGAACAATGAAAAATCCATGGGAATAAAAGGCAACCCAATTTTACATAACGACAATTAGACTTTGAGTGGCACACATTAATGCCTTGCATGGAAAGGAAGGTTGATTGGTCATATTGTAGTCTCCTTCACCACCACATTTAGATAGAGAAACTTGCATATGTTCAAGAATTGCAAACTTTGCATATGTTAGATATGGAAACATATGTTCTAAGATTTTTTATCACATATTCCATGCACATTTGTGATCAGGGTTTCTATTTAGCAATTAAGGGGTAAAGGGGTTAGAGTTTCCTCATCATTAATCTTAATGTCATCAGTACTTGAATGGCCATTGACACAAAACCTCGATATCCAATTCCTTGACTCAACCATCCATTTTCGCAACACATGTTAGACATAACCACTGATACTCCCATTTGGAAATGCCTATCAACGTAAATCATGTTTGAGGCATTGGAAAAAGAGATTTTTTTTTGTGTTCTTGGTTCCTCCTTCAATGCTCTAGCTCATCCAAGGTTAGAAATAGATAACTCTTCTAACTTCAATATTATAATTCGGTTGATCGGTTTAAAGATTATAATTTGGTTTATTTATAACATTTGGATTAGTAATAGATTTTGCCCAACACATTATACAAATAAGATCCACACATCTACACTACTTGCCCACATTTCAGACAAGTTAATATTATGCATGCCATGAGTACTAATCTTGATCTTGCTATTCTAGAAGATCTCCCATTAAAGGTTAAATTTGGTGGACGTTTACATGTTTTTCATGATTGTAGCAATAAAATACTTACAAAATATTGTAATAACATTCACATATGTTTCCATATTTAAAGTATGAGTGTCACATCTATACATATTAAAACACAAATCAAATACATATATATATTCATAAATTTAAATAAATAAAGGTTAATATAGGAGTTTCTATAGTAGCAATTAAGGTATTGACTAAGGTTTCCCTCATCATCAATCTTGATGTCGTTGTCCATTAATGTGACCATCTGATACAAATAAATCAATGCTCAACCAACACCATCACCCCTATACAAAATTAGATTGACTTTATGTGGATTTCACAAGGGACACAAGGCGGTTTTCGCATCAAACTTCATAGGAGGGAAGTTCATTCAATTCCATGCACACATTTTTAAATTCTACATCTAGCTACTTGCTCGCTATCCAAGTGCGACTGACACGAAGAGAAACCTAGTGGCACAATTCCACACACACACACAAAACTACATTAGGTATAAGATGTAGTGTAGCCTCATTCAAAAGTTCACCATTGTGATAGTTGAGGATTGGCAGTTTGAACCCTCATTCCATATCTTTCTTTTTTGTGGATTGGTGTGACTCTCAAAGAGCGATCAAATACGATCAGCGCGAATTTTGAGACACCCCGAGGAGGTTTCGAGCATCGGTATAGACCTAGGCACTCAAAACAAGTCAAAGGCTGGCGGCGCCTTGTCCTCTCCATGCCTCACCAAACTACAATAGCTGCAACTGAACGAAGTAATGGATAGC